>JAKOGI010000010.1:1907500-2310000 GCA_029747015.1 Carnegiea gigantea | reverse complement strand
ATGTATTATGTGAACGGTGATGATAAAGTTGACTTTCCAAAATTAAGCGGAGCAAAGTGTTGGCAACATTTTGACCTTTAGGAAAAAAAGAAAAGAAGTCTGGTCTAAAGAGATCGTTATGAACCTTAGTAAAGCAAATTAGCATTTATTGGGTTTTCTTTACGAAAATTTATTGTAGATTACATTTGTAAAATATGTGACGAAAACATAGGATGAATTAAAACTATGGATACAGTTATTATCATACTAAGCTAATTAGGCCTCATAATAAACATTTAATATTTGTGAATATGTAGAAGGTTATGTAATTATTCATCAATCCAGGTTCCGTCCAGCTACACTAACTTACACAATTTGGGGAGGGAGATTCATAGTGCATGATTTGATGTCATAATTAAGTTTAAAAAATAAGCATGGTGTCAGTCAAAACTGAATATAGGAAATAAAGTCCAATTTAAAAAAGTGAACACAAGATAGTTAGAATAAATTCAAAAAGCATATAAGAACACAAATTCTTATATACCGCATAGATTATGAAATGCTGAAAAAGTCACAAAGTTATTAACCTCTACAAAAAAAGTGCAAAGATATTAACCAATGTATGCTATTATTACTAAATTTAGAAGCTACTAATTTGTAAAAATTCAAAATTAAATAATCAAAAATTACCAACAACCATCCACAAAATCCATTGTAATTGGTTTAGTTTGCGAAACTTCAATTATGTGAGCAAGCATATCATGGTTTCAAAGTTGATGATCGTAAGTGGCCACTGTGGGGAGGAGTTTGCGAGGATGATTGTAGAAATTTTTAGTGTTTTCTATTCACAACCCGCCCTCCTCCAGTAAACCCACCAAAAGGCGAAAAAACAAGAATAACTAAGAAACTTTTTTAATAAACAAACAAACAAATGCCTAACAATTTTGTTCTCATTAATGAATATGAAACAAACTGGTTTGCGTCCTAGGGACATGAGGAGGGTCGAGACTCATGTGAAAGTAGAAGAATGCTGCAGTAAATTTCAAATGAAGAGAATCGTAAATTCTTAGACTGTGGGAAGTTACTAGGAAAGTAAGATAGAGAAGCAATTACCGATAGAAAGCATTTACCTATAGGGGGGAAGGCAGTGTTAAATAACTTAATTGTCAAATTTTGAAAATTAGAAAAAGTATAATTCTTTCAACGGTTAAGATGGATATGAAATATTATGTGAATGGTGGTGATGAATCTGATTTTCTAAAACTAAGAGGAGCAAAGTGTTGACAACATTTCTTTTATACATTACATTAGAAGATAGGTTGTATGATGTAACATTGTATAGTTAGTTATAAGTTTTTTTTTTAAATTTTCTTTTTCATATGTTATTTTGAAAACATTGTGATTATCAAATTCGGTTAACAGGTGAATTAAACCCAAAGAATCGGCTAACTAATTTAATTTCATTCATGTTTTACAAACAATAAAAAATTCGGTTAGGCGGCTCAAAAACCCAAAGTCGAATCGAATGAACCCTGCCTATATTTTTGGGAGGAGAAACTTTGCAATTCCGCGATACGTTTCATTTCTATGGGAACGGTTCACGCAATGCATTATTATGATGAGTCTGCCGAAACGTTTCTGCCGACCAACACTCCATTTAAAAAAGAGCGTGTGATGACAGTGGAGATCAATTGTAAATCAAACAAATTTATAAAACTTGAATTTTTTTGGCAAATTTAACTTAAGCCACTCTTTTTAAACTAATAACTAAAGCATTATTAGGCCAATTTTTTTCTTTTATTTTATTGGGAAGGGGGGGGGTTGTTGGTTCAACTATATATAGAACAAGAGGGAAAAGATTCCAAGAGCTGCTGCCCTCCTGGTGCATCTTGCGAGTATATATTTCATCTGTTATATGATTTCTCGTGCTTGTTTTCCCAAATCATAACTGACTTATTTCTCCTTTCTTGGTTGTTTTGAGTTTCTTAATTATTTCTAGTTGCTTGACATGTACATAATCAGGTTTTGTATATGTTTTGTTTGGGATCAACAGGGTTCCAGCTAATAGCAAGGCATTCTGTACGTGTGGACCAGAATGGACTTGTGTCATCAGAAAAATTGACGATCCTAAAGAATCCAAACCTTTTTACAACTGCAGTGCAGAAGGATGTGTTTGCATCACGTAATTTTCGTTGCCATATATCTATTCCTATATGCCTCTCTAGTCCTTTGTGTTTCATGCTACTGGTGTCCAATTGAAAGGTATGACTTAGGGATATGGCCGATTTTAATCAACTTCACTAATTTGATTAACCCGATTTAATATGGCAAGGTTTGACCTAAGTTGCGTTTGCCTTTCATGGATTGATCTATTACTCGGATTAGCACAACATATGTGATCTACCTCGTTGAATATTTAGTGGATCATTGTCAGATCTAGAATAGCAAATATGCCTAATCTGGTACCATTGTTGAGCCATTTTAGCTCAATCCATAGTTTTCCAGTGTCCATTGAGCATTAGCAATTCTAACCTAAGCTCTAGTCCAGGTCAACCCCACCCAACTCCGTGGCCATCACAAATTATTAACTAGGATCAATTTTCCAACCAATGGCATTGACTTTCTAAAGTTTAAATATGAAGACTTTAGCTAATCTTCTATTATACAGATGATGACTACATTTTTGAACGTACTCCTTGGTAATAAAAATGCAGGGATGAGAAGCAGAAAGGAGAGGCATCAGGTGAAAAGCAAGTAGAGAAGACCGAGGGGGCATACTGCGAGTGTGGGGAAGGATATGCTTGTACTATCACCAAAACTGAGGGCCCTGGTGCTGGAAAAGTGTTCGTCGAGTGTGAAAATGGCTGCAAATGTGAGATCCCTGGTTGTGATGGAGTTGCTGTTATGAAGGACTGAAGCCTAAGATGCTGAAGACAAAGTCTCTTTCAATGTAATCTAAAAGTCAATTAAGAAGTGGATGACTCATATCTTCGTCATGTGCTTTGGTTTCAGTATTTTGTTCCATGCATTGTCCATCAGTTAAATAAGCATTATTGAAAATGCGTGTGGATGTATTGTTTTGTTTACGTGGTTCAAGTCACTGGTTTTAATATGAATGTGGATGTATTGTTGTATTATCTTGGTTTTGAATTTTGAGTCAATGAACTTAACTTGTTTTAATCTTCTAGCTATGAAACTTCCATTTGGTCGGACATCTACAAATTATACAGATTAGTGACAAGTTGTGCCATATTTTTGTGAGGGTGTACTACAACGCATGTGTAGATTATTTATATACAATAAGAGAAGTATTGGTGTATTGCATCGAATTTGAATTTTTAAATAATAAAATAGATATTTTAAAAATAACATCCCATTATTAATTATATATTAACTTCCATTCTCTATAATCTTTGCAGAAAAATTATTTGTTATTTCTAAAATATCTTGAAAATATGCATACATGTATGTATGTATGTATGCATGTATGTATGTGTGTGTGCATGTGTGTGTGTGTGTGTGTGTGTGTGTGTGTGTGTGTGTGTCTATATATATATATATATATATATATATATATATATATATATATATATATATATATATATATATAATATATATATATATATATATATATATATATCAACATATATATATATATATTACACACACACACACACCACACACACACAAACACAGATATATATATATATATATATATATATATATATATATATATATATATATATATATATATATTATATATATATATATATATACACGCCAAATTCTATCATAATTGAATTTTTTTTCAATTATGATAGTTGATAAATTTAGACCGTTGATATAAAAGAGATGAATCTTTAGCATTAAAATTGATAACCTCTAACCTGTTATGTGCCTCTCTCCCTGTTTCCACCATTGTCTTCTCCCTTCTGCTCTCTCTCTCTCTCTCTCTCTCTCTCTCTAAAGCCCACCACTTCTAAATCTTCGTCTCAATCTTGCTTTTTTGCTTACCATCAACCTGATCATTCATTGTTTAATCGATCTCTAGTAATGATTTCTGCTGCAACGGCCCTGTGGATCTTTCATGGCTTTGGTTCATGGACACTCTTTACCAACCGATGCTTCTTTAACCCTATTTGATCATGATAATTTCTGTAAAACAGCTTTCAATTATGGGAACTATGGTTTGAGTTCCGAAATTAGGAATTTGCCTTCACATACCTTTGATCAATGGAGTGTTGATGTCATAATCAAATATTAGACGGAAGTTTGAGTTTGCTCCTTATAATTTCATTTAATTTTGCAATTAAGAATTTGAATGAGAATGAGAAGATCATGAGATAGAAAGTATTAATTAGGTTCGAAGGACTTGAACTAAGAATTCAAACAAATTTGAAAAACCAAGACTATTGGAGCCCAAGAATTGAAATAACAGAGACATCAATCCATATTTTTGTATTTCTTCTGTCATATCTCCCGCCTAAAACAAACTCTATCCATAGACAAATATAGAGATTGTGGTTGCACGCTTCCATTCTTGATGAAACAAGAGTTGTTGCATGCATTACTTCCTCTTGTCTCTCATATTTATCTCTCTAGTTGTGCTTTTTCATCTCCAACTCACTCATGGCCTCCACCAAATCAACCTCAACAATATCAATAATAAGAATTCCATTTCAATTTTGTTTAAAAATTAAGTTACACTGAACAAAAGACTCTCCTCTGTCAATTTTCTGATTGTCAGCTTGGTTTGGAGGAGGCAAGACTTTGAGCTCCGATTATTCGCCTGCCAGTCCGCTGCTGTCAATACGCTCACTCTGTAATTTCTTGGAAAAGAAAGGGAAGAGAAGTATGAGTTGTAGGTTATTGCAACAACTCAATGAGGGAGGAGATCTAGAAGAGGGCAGAAAGATTGCAAGAACAACTATAAGAGAGAGAGAGAGAGAGAGAGAGAGAGAGAGAGAGAGGGAGGGAGAGAAACCTTGGGGACACACTGCATTAGGGTGGAGATCGTTCAGTAATTGAGGATTTACAATAGCAGGTGGTCTCATTCCTAAATTAATGGTGGTCTCATTCCTAAATTAAAGGTTGAGATCTCATAAAATATAATCTGCGGTTCATATCAAACTTAATTGTATTAGTTGAAAAGAAATTCAATTGTGGTAGAATCTCTCTCTCTCTCTCTCTCTCTCTCTCTCTCTCTCTCTCTCTCTCTCTATCTCTGTATGTATGTATATGTACATATATATATATATATATATATATATTATATATATATATATAATATATATATATATATATATATATATATAACATTTTTTCTGTAGAATAAACCATCAATGTTGTCATATTGGCAATAACCACCTCCACCTATTTGAGCTTAAAACACATCAAGCTCGAAAGTTTCAATAAGCAAACCAAATTTTTATTTGACCCCTAGTTGTAAGTATTTAAGAAAATTCTTATTGATCCTATTTATCCAGGAGATGAATGAAGAGGGGAAAAAGATACATAATTTGTGCCATATATATGCATTTTGACATTTAGGGAAAAAAAAAAAAGAGAAGAAGTCTAGTTTAAAGAGATTGTCATGAACCTTAGGAAAGCAAATTAGTGCCTATCGGATTTTTTTAATGGAAATTTATTGTACATTACATTTGTAAAATCTATGAGAAAAGCATGGGAAGAATTAAAATTATGGATACATTTATTATCATACCAACTAATTAGGCCTCATAATAAGCATTTAATATTTGTGAATATATAGAAGGTTATGTAATTGTTCATTAATTACATCAATCCAAGTTCTCCCTCCCCCTCTCCGAAAAAAGGTCCAGCTACACTAACTTGCACAATTTTTTTGGGGGGGGGGGGGAAGATTCATAATGCATGATTTGATGCCATAGTCAAGTTTAAAAAATAAGCAGGATGTCCATCAAAATTGAATTTGGGAAATAAAGCCTAGTTTAGAGATGTGAACACCAAATAGTTAGAACAAACAAAAAAGCATATAATAATATAAATTCTTATATACTTAGTTAGATTATGAAATATTGAAGAACTTACAAAGATATTAACCTCTATAAAAAAAAAAAAGTGCAACATGTATACTATTATTACTAAATTTAGAAGCTACTAAGTTATTGAAAATAACTTAAATATATTCAAAAATATAAAATAATATAAAGTTTTCCACTATTTTTTTTTACGGCTGTTAGTTGTGATGGGCCCATCAAAATTCTTGATTTTTCGTCTAATAAATGTGAAGAAATGACGATGTTGTTGAACTTGTCATGATAATTCGAGTGGTGCTGGCGATAACGTCGTTAATAATAAACATGAGACGAGCGACACCATTTCGTTAGTATAACATGTATTAAAAGATCGTTAGCTGTATGATTGAGAGAAATGAAAACAAATAAAATAGAACCAAATAAATTGAAAATAATGGTTATACTGATAATAAAATTTAAAAAAAAAAGAAAGAGAAAAAGATAAGTCGACAGAATTTAAATTATTCATTAAGTCAATAAATGTGATAAAATTTCTGAATCTTTCACTAATCAAGAGAAATTACATATTTGAAGAAGAACTGAGACCACCTCTGTCACTTTAAACTACCAGCAAACGATTTTCAATAAAACAGAGAGAGATTTTCGAGGACCAGGTACGTACATTGTCTGTACTCTTCTAAAATTGACATGTTTCTCAAACCATGCAAAATCAATGTGATATTTATATAATGAATCATTTTATGCAATGTTTTGTCATATAAGCAAGCGACCCCATCAATTATCAATCATTAGGGCTTATGCCCTTCAATTTACCTGCGCGGCTGCAACTCAGACTTTTCGATCGGCTTAGGAGGTGTGCACCTATCTTAAGATCTCTATAGACGTCAATAGGGGTCCACTTTCAGATGATAACCAGCAAATCAACTTTACTCATTAATTCTCTCTCTCTTGTTTGCAAAACAAAATGTTTTGAGATGCGGACGCCCAACTAATTGATTACGAAACTTATTTTACAGTATAGAGATGTACGTGCTGAGCTCCGGCTCATTATTCGAATGTCTTTATGTTTTCTGTTTTAGGTAAGGGATCAATGAACCGTTTTCCTCCTGGCAAGCTAGAAGGTAGTAAGAAATAAGTGAGAGTTGCAGTTTTTGCTGAACATTAGCTAGTTAAGTGCTCATAATAATTTATAGGCTAGCGCCTTTAAGGACAGGTTGGTTATATATTCTTTGGACATGATGTCAACGAGTATTTGGTAATCATGCGCTGAGTTATCAGATGTATCATCAATTGTATAAATGGTTAAATGTATGTGGTGCCAAATATTCAGTGAACCAAGTGGTCACATGGGTAACACGGCGTTACAGGTAGACTCAGATAGCCTTATTTCATTACGGAACGGCAGCAATGCCTCCAATCAAAAAACTTCCACTGTCAATCAATAGTAACTAGGTAATCAAGTTAGAATAATCAAGCATTAGGGATTGGGGGTGTTACATTTCATGATGTAAAGAATGTGCCTAGCCCTAGTGTCAACTTAATTTCGTTAGAAGAGTTGACATTACATGGATACAAATATGTTGGAGTTCGTAAATGGTGCAAAGTGTATAAACGTAACCGACTAATTCTCCAAGGGGAGAAAGACAAGAAAAATATATGCCGCTTGATTAGTTGTTCAATGTTGGGAATTACCAATAATAGTAAGTGGTTTGAGAAGAGGAAACAAGTTCGATTTTCAAATGCCATTGAAGTATTTGGAAATGAGTCCAAGACTTTGGTGGTGCCCCTCAAATAGTTGGGAAGGGGGAGATTTGTTGGGTCTTCCCTCCAATTTGGAGAACAACAACAATAATAATAATTTTAATTGAAAAACAAAATTGAAGAAAGAGGGATAGACTTTGAGGGATGGAGCAAGACTTTAAGCCAATAACAAAATCAAGATTTTGTTAGTAAAATCTTGAATTTGTGGTGCCTTCATTTAATGAGGAGTAAAAAAAAAAGAAGTGAATGGTAAGCTACTAGTAGCATAGGTGGCTACATGCTTTTGAGTATAGTCTACACATGTGTTAAACAAGCTCCAACAAATAGCTTATAAATTCTCAAGGTGCAAGCAAGCAAGATTGAGCTAGCTCAAAATAACCCAGAGGGAGTAGGAGCTTGAAGTGAGGTGCGTACAAACCACAAAGAGTATGAGGAGTGTACTAAAAATATACCTTATTGAGCTGATTAACTAGTGTGATGTAATCAATTCTTTAGGTGAGAGAGTGAGAGGGTTTGTAACTTTTCCTTTCAAAAATTGCATTGTATTGTTACAATGTTGTCATAATGGATATTATCTTGCTCAAATCAGGATCATGGACGTAGGTCTATAGAGAGACTGAACCATGTAAAGATTCTCGTGTCATTTTTCTATTTTTCCAGCATTATTTATCTGTTGGCCTTTCATCACTTCCCAACATTAGATCTGTGAAGAAGGGGGTTAATCCAGATGAAGAGAACTATGGCGGGAAAAGAATCTAAGAGTTATTGCCCTTCTAGTCGATCTTGCCAGTACGTCGAAAGTTGATTTTAATTTCCATCGGTTTTCTCTCTTGTATGATAGTTGATTTATATGCTTACTTGATTACAATTTCTTAATTAATTTGATTCTTTGCTTGTTTATCCATCCCTTTTAATTTGAATGGTAAAGGGTTCCGGCAAAAAGCAAGGCATTTTGCAAGTGTGGCTCAAGATGGATTTGTGTCATAAGAAAAATCAACGACCCTCCAACCGATGCAAGACCTTTCCACAATTGTAGCAGTGAAGGATGTGTTTGCATAACATAAGATATTAATTGCTAGTTGTAGGCACCAAAATATTTATGTGTCATACCAAAATAAAATAAAATTAATTATCTGGACTAACCCTTTTAATTAATTTAATCAAACCCAAAAGGCTCCCAAGTCGAAGCCCAGATGACTACCAAGTCAAGTCACGACCTAAAGTCTAAGTGACTTCCAAGTCAAGACTCGGTCAAAAGCACAAATGACTCTCAATTCAAAGCCCAAAAGACTACCAAGTCAAATCACAACCTAAAGCCCAAACGACTTCCAAGTCAAGGTGCGGTCAAAACTAAGTCAAAGTCAAAGTTAAAGTCAAAGGTCAAAACCAAAGTTGGCTACCAAATCAAAGGTTAAGGCCTAAATCGACTCCCAAGTCAAACGTCAAATGACTCTCAAGTCAACATCCGATCGAAGCTCGAGGTAACTTCCAAGTCAATGCCTACCCCAAGCCCGAGAGACTCCCAAGTCATAGTCAAAGTTAAAGCAAATGACTTCTAAGTCAAAGCGATCCAAGCTGAGGCCCGTTTGAAGGCCCAAAACCCAAGTCTAGGCCCAGCTTGACTATCAAGGGGGAAGGGGAAGTTTTCTTACAAATAGGTGCCTACCCCCTTTGATTGAAAGGTTGGAAAACTTGAAGAATTCATCCAACACTTAAATATTTTCTCTTTCAAGGAAGACAATAAGCACATTGAGCGCGTGTCGTCTGCCCTTGAAATCGAAGACTAGCCTTGATTGAGATCAAGCATTCAAGGCCCTCTCTCAAGCCAAAGTTCATTCAAATTCAATAAGAAGATCGAATTAGAGGTTGAAAAATTTGAAGAATCCATCCAAAGTTCAAATACTCTCTCTTTCAAGGAAGGCAACAAGCATATCGAGTGCGTGCCGTCCTCCCTTGAATATCAAAGACTTGTCTTGATTGAGATCAAGCCTTCAAGGCCCTCTCTCAAGCTAAAGTTCATTCAAATTCAACAAGAAGATTGAATCAGAGGATCATACTCATTGTATTCAATAGACAGTGTATCCACACATTCAAATCAATGCAAAGATTCAATTTTGTATCCAAATTCCTGTCCAATTCATTTTAGACTTGAAATTTGTGTTTACACTAGTATGTACTAAACTTTGATAATGAACTCCATCTACACAAGTACAAATTTAATTTGTTGGAGTGCAAATTATAGGGGTGAGAAGTAGAAAGAAGAGAAGAGGGTTTCAATAGCAAAGCAAGTGATGAAGACTGAAGGGGCATACTGTGAGTGTGGGGAAGGGTATGCTTGCACTATCACCAAAACTAATGGCTCTGATGCTGGTAAAATACTCCTCGACTGTGGAAATGGTTCTAAATGTGAGATTCCTGGCTCGAATGGAATTGTTATTTTGAAAGATGCATAAAAAGTTGGACCTACAAACGTACATTCACTTGGGGAGTGTAGCACGAGTATTACATATATCATGTTGTTGAATCATTTTTAGTGGCATGTTTTGGCTGCATTTGTAGTTTGTTTTCAGTGCTCGTATCCGTCAGATGAGTGGTAAGTAGTAAGTATTGATGGTGTAATGTAATATATGTAATGTTTGTGGATGTCCTATTACACTCTCCATATTTTGGCTTCTCAAAATCAAAGTAGGCGTCATTTTGTTGGAATCTTATTAGTGCTATTGCATAGTATCAACATTTTTTTTTTCTTTTTGAGCAGAGTACTGGTATAATTTTGTTGCGGTCCTTGTTTTCTTAAGTGTCTTATCTTGTGCTAAATTAGTATTCTGTATTTGTTTAAAATATTCAAATTTTCAATAGTTATGATAAGTTAATAATTGTGAACTTTCAGTGTTCATCGACTAAGTTGACGAGTACAAATAACACCCTAATTGGTTCAGCCTTATCTGCGAAAACGTATGATATGCTCAATTGTATAGTCATGAAAAATTATGGTTAAAAAGGTGAAATTTCACAATTTATAAGTGGTATTACTCTTCTACTATTCAATTGTACTATCTTTTTTCAATTTTGTTGGGAATATTATGCATGAATGAAGAGTCCAGTGAGAGTTTGAAGAGAAGAACCATGTCGTATAAGTCAAGTGAGCTGCTTCTCCTATTATCTGTTAGTTCTAAAATGAAATCTCACTTGTATTTGTTGTTATGGGTCTTGGTTGAAGTAGATTATTCCTTAGATCTCCCCAACATATTTAATACATAATAATGTAATTTAAAACATGATAATAAATACAGTTATATTGAGTTATCTCTAGAAGTCTGTATTGTCTGCATTTGTTGGTGTCATTTTGTTGGTATTATTTGTAGAGTTCAGTTTCTCAAAATAAAAGTTGGCATCATTTTGTTGGAATACTTTCAGAGCAGTATGTCATGGCCGAGTTTCCGAAGAGATCTAGAACGTTTCAGGATCTTCTAGAGTGCTCTAAAACCTTCTAGAATACGCTAAAATATTCTAGAATATAATGTTCTAGAATCTTCTAGAGTGTTTAGAACCTTATGATTATTCTAGGACTTTCTAGGTTGTGCTAGAATATTCTAGAATGTTCCACACTATTTTGCACAGTTTTAGTATCTAGAATATTTGTATAGAATATTTTGGATGTATAATAATAATCGTATGATCAAATAGATCTTCGTCGTCCGTTGAGACGATGGATGTGTACATATGCCTCAAGGGAGTTCATTTGTACGTCAAACAATTCAAAAGCATTCACAAGTGCAATACAAGGCATTCTCCCAAACATCTTCATGTCTACTCTCTCTAAAGTTCTCTATGAGAGAGAAAGTGTGTGTGCATCCTTACTTTGCTTTTCACCAAGCCTAAGTCAAGCAACTATCAAGACTTACTAGCAAATTACGGAAGGATTTTGAGGGAGTTTGCTAGCGCCACACGGGTTAGGGTTTGTGTGAATTATTAGCTCGTGGTACTTAGCGTAAGAATGTCGGTAAAATTTTACTGCTGCTTTCTTTCTTTTTTTTTTTGGGTTTGCTTTTTTTTTGTTTTTGGGGGGGGTGTCACCTGTAGACAGAAACTGTTGGCCACAAAACTCTTATCCTGTCGTATCTTGAAATTTCTACACACCGGGTGTGAATCTTTTTTAAATTAATAGGCGTATTTGGTATGTCTCTCAAGATCATTTATGCCATTTTCTATGTGAAAATGACCCATGCTTGTATGCGAGGATAAGTTATATCTGAAGTTTTGTTTTGCTTTCAACTGTTAGGATCTTGGCTAGCCTACGACACCTGTTATATTAAGGAATCCTAGAAGATACAATCATGTAAATATTTTATTTGTATTATTACCTTCCTAAAGTTTGTATATGTATTGGATTGTAGTTTCCTTATTGCTCTAGGCTAGGTTTTTCCGTTTTGCTTGAACAACCGTGATGTATAAATTTGATAGGCCATTCGGCCATGAGTAAAGGAGTGGAAAAAATCTTCCCCAACTTGATTCTAGTGAGTTTATTTTTTCATGGTATCAAAGCCCGGTTTCTCAAAACATTGAAAGAAAATTTTTCCTCCCATAAAACGCCATGACTAAAGACAAGAAAGACCAAACTTTATCATCCCAAATCAATCTCCATACTTCCTTCATCCATCTGACTCCCTTGGCGCTGTTATAACAGCAATCAAATTTGACAGTAAAAATTATGACTTGTGGGAAAAAGCAGTCATAACATCATTAAAGTCAAAAAATAAACGGCTTTATTGATGGATCAATAACAAAACCAACGGAGAAAGAGGGGGAAGAAGCAAAAGCATAGGAGATGGTAAATTCGATGGTATTATCTTGGATCATGAATGTCATCGATCCAAAGCTCCATAAAAGTGTAGCATATGTTGACACTGCTAAACAATTGTGGAAAAATATTAAAAAGAGGTATGATGTGCCAAACATACCGAGGATTCACAAATTAAAAGCTGAGATTGCATCTTGCAAACAAAATAAACAAGATGTAGCCGATTTCTTTTCAAGGCTTATGGGACTGTGGAGCAAACTTGACAACTCCATTAAAATTCCACCATACAAATGTGACACCGCAACAAAGATGATGAAGTATATGGAAGAGGAGAAGGTCCATCAGTTCTTGATGGGCTTAGATGATGACTCATACTCCATAGTACGTAGCCAAATTCTCGCCATAGATCCACTACCCCCGATAGACAAGATCTTCAACATGGTTCAACAGGAGGAGAGCCATAAACGGATGATGAGTGATCGAGATGAATGGCCCAAAACTATGGCAGCCTATGCAACATCACACATAACTCGACCAATTAGCATGCAAGGTGAAAGAATTAACTGCAGGCATTGTGGAAAAATAGGTCACGAAGAAGCGAATTTCTATGGGCTAATAGGCTGCCCCCGGGGATGGGGGAGTCGAGGAGGACGAGGCACAAGGGGAAGAGGTCGTGCACAAGGGGAGAAGGACGCACTGGTGCTGGGCGTGGCCGAGGACGAGAAGCTGCATACGCAGCTCAGGCAGCGTCCATCGACAAAGCCACCTCATTAGCCGAGGAACATCACCCAGCCGCGGCAGCCATGGGGTTTACACCTGAGCAGGTACAGCGTATCTTGAGTCTCATAAAGACTCTGAAGTCTACTCTTGAGAAGCTATCTGATAAGGAAAATTGGTTACTTGATTATGGTGCTTCCTGTCATCTGACAGGATCTTTAAGTATGATGCATGATATTCATGATGTGGAACCTATACCAGTTGAGTTACCTAATGGATCTGTGACTATGGCTACAAAGGAAGGTTCAATTAGCTTAAATTCCAAGCTAAGATTGAATCAAGTTTTATATGTACCTGGACTAAACTGCAACCCAACATCTATAGCGCAACTAATTGATGAGAATTTTTGCGATGTAACATTTACGAAAAAGCTTTGTGTGATTCAGGACCCTACTACGAGGAGCCCGATTGGAGTGGGTGAACCAAGAAGAGAGGTATACTACTGGAAGAAGTCGTTCCCGGCAACAATACAAGTCAATAAGGTGGAACCTTATGATACATGGCATTGTTGCTTAGGGCATCCTTCGATTCAAGCTTTGTCTAAAGTTTCTGGCTTTAGTAGTAGCAAGCATAAAAGTGATATGTGTGATGTGTGTTTACATTCCAAGCAAACTCAATTGCCTTTTCCCATTAGTGAAAATAAAGCAAGTAATTGTTTTGATTTAATCCATTGTGATATATGGGGTGGATATCGAGTTAAGTCTCTTTCGGGTGCCCCGATGTTTTCTTACTATAGTTGATGATGCTAGCCGGGGTGTTTGGGTCTACCTAATGAATGAGAAAAGTGAGGCTTCACAATTACTAATGGATTTTTGTGTTATGGTGGAAACACATTTTGGAACTAAGGTGAAAAACGTTAGGAGTGATAATGGATATGAGTTCACCTCTAACCTTACGAAAAAATTCTATCGGGAAAAAGGAATCATCCATCAAACAACATGTGTTGACACTCCTCAACAAAACGGTCGAGTTGAGAGAAAACATCACCACATATTGAATGTTGCAAGAGCCTTAAGGTTTCAAGCTTATCTTCCTTTAGAATTTTGGGGGGAATGTATTTTGACTGCCGCTTATTTAATTAACCGAACTCCTATGGCTATACTTAACTGGAAGACACCCCTTATGAAATCCTATTCAATGACAAACCCTCCTATGAACACTTACGTATTTTTGGCTCTTTGTGCTATGTTTATAACATTCAACGACCAAAGGATAAGTTTGGTGCTAGGAGTAGGCAGTGTGTCTTTATTGGATATCCTTTTGGAAAGAAAGGATGGAGGGTTTATGATTTGGAAACTGGTGAAATTTTTACAAGCCAAGATGTCATATTTCATGAGGAAATTTACCCGTATGAGACACAAGCCAAGGCAGAAGATGGCTTTCTTCAACCTGGGCAGCCAAACGCGTCACTTGGCACTGATTTTGCAGAATTTAAAGCCTCTGGGCTTGCAACAGCACCGAATCCGGGATGTTTGCATGAAGATGAGTCCAGTCGATCACACCCGGGCCCCCAAGATGGCCCAAACAGCTCGCCTCAGCCCATAATCGAAAGAGAAGGAGCTGTTGGGCCGCGAGAAGACCAGGCCACATTTGAGGGAGCAACACCCACCATGTTTGGGCCGCGATCTGATGCAGCGCCCAGGCCTAGAACTTCCCGGGACAGGGGGTGGGCCGGTCATCGACAGCCCAGCAGTGACATCCCCAAAAAGAGGGGGCATGCAGGAAACAGCCCAGGACCACAGGACTTTATCCCCAGAAGCCCAGGAGCGTGAAAAATGGGTACGGAAAGTACCGGGACATTTTCAAGACTATGTTTGCTACTCGGCAAGATCACAAAACCCCTCTTCGACGGTCTCACATCCACATCCTAAGGTCTCCTCAGGTAAACCGTATCCCATTGCTCATTATCTTACTTGCAATAAATTCTCTGACGTGCATAGATGCTATTTAGCTACCATTGATAAAATTATGGAGCCTAGATTTTTTCATGAAGCAGTAAAAGACCAAGCATGGAGAGAGGCCATGACAAAGGAAATTAAAGCACTCAAAGAAAATAATACATGGAGCGTCGAGGAGCTACCGCCAGGAAAGAAACCTATAAATTGCAAGTGGGTGTTCAAGGTCAAGTACAAGTCCGATGGAAGTATAGAAAGGTACAAAGCCTGCCTAGTAATCCGAGGAGATGAGCAGATAGAAGGATTCGACTACAATGAAACGTTCGCCCCTGTTGCCAAGATGACCAATGTAAGAATCTTTTTATCAGTTGCTGCAGCCAAAGGATGGGAACTCTATCAGATGGATGTTAACAATGCCTTCTTGCATGGAGATCTAGATAAGGAAGTCTACATGACAATGCCTCCAGGATTTCGGGCCTCTAATCCCAACAAGGTATGTCGGTTGCGCAAGTCACTTTATGGCCTAAAGCAAGCGCCTCGGCAGTGGTTTGCAAAACTTTCTTCGAAGCTTTTGGAGTATGGTTTCAACCAATCCTATGCGGATTATTCTCTTTTCACTTACAAAAAGGGAGACAAGTTCATGGCATTGCTTGTGTATGTAGATGATATTGTTCTCACAGGTAACGATCATCAGTTGTCTGCAGATTTTAACGCATATTTACATAAATGCTTTTGTATCAAAGATCTTGGGAACTTAAAATACTTCTTGGGCATTGAGGTTGCAAGGAGCTGCCAAGGTTTATTTTTATGCCAGAGAAAGTATGCCTTAGAAATTATAAATGAATGTGGACTCTTGGGATCCAAACCAGCTGACTTCCCCATTGAGCAGAACCACAAGCTTGCATTAGCCTCAGGAGCACCCTTGAGCGACTCGACCCAATATAGACGCTTGGTAGGACGATTGATCTATCTTACTATCACTCGTCCAGAACTATCATATGCGGTACATATTTTGGCCCAATTCATGCAAAATCCAAGAGAAGAGCACATGGATGCTGCGAGAAAGGTACTATGTTATTTAAAAGGGAGTCCTGGCCACGACATTTTATTACATCACAATTCAAATTTGCAGATGTATGCATTCTGTGACTCAGATTGGGGAGCATGCCCCCTAACTCGGCGCTCACTAACTGGGTTTCTCGTCACTCTTAGTGGATCTCCTATGGCTTGGAAGACCAAGAAGCAAGGGATAGTTTCACGATCTTCAGCAGAACCAGAATATAGAGCTATGGCCACAGCAACTAGTGAGCTTATCTGGATCAAACCCTTCTTAGCTGCTATGGGCGTCTTCTTGGACAAGCCCATGCAACTCTTTTGTGATAATCAGGTAGCGCTTCATATTGCAAAAAAATCTAGTCTTTCACGAGCGCACTAAGCATATCGAGATCGATTGCCATTTTGTGCGCGAACAACTACTTTCGGGTGATCTCATCACTAAGTATGTGCCCTCCAAATACTAAGTTGCAAATATATTCACTAAAGCGCTTGGCAAACAATAGTTTTAGTTTTTGCACGGCAAGTTGAGCATGTTGGATCCGCATGCTCCACCTTGAGGGGGAGTATTAAAGAAACCTAGAAGATACAATCATGTAAATATTTTATTTGTATTACTACCTTCCTAAAGTTTGTATATGTATTGCATTGTAGTTTCCTTATTGCTCTAGGCAAGGTTTTTCCGTTTTGCTTGAACAACCGTGATGTATAAATTTGATAGGCCATTCGGCCATGAGTAGAGGAGTGGAAAAAATTATCTTCCCCAACTTGATTCTAGTGAGTTTATTTTTTCATGTTAAACTTTATAAAACGAATATAGAGATTGATACATGATATTTTGTATAGTTCCTGACATAAATTGCAAGGACTGATCATGATTAGGTGAGTACACCAAAATCAGACTAAAGAACTCATACCTAGGTTAATCTGAATCTCAAAATCCGAATAGAATGACATGAAATCATGCCCAAGTTAAATAGTGAAATATGTACATTAATATTGACCCGAGCGTGAAATTAATCAACTCAAAATTAAACCGACTCTACAAACCATTTCACCCCCAAACTGATTGATTAAATGGAAACCCATTAACTGTAGAACCGATTCAAATCCAAACACAAATGACCCGGACTTGAATCAAACCAAACCAATGTAAATAACCCAAAGTCAAACGAACCCAAACCAATTTTAATCGAATCGAATTGACTATATCTTACAAGAATTTTGATGTGACGCACTATGGTTTGGATTATGCAAGTGGTCAGATGAAGATTTGCCTTTGGAATGTTGATTTGCATAATTTTGAATTTTGATCATCACAATTCAACGTATCAAAAGTTGGGTCTGATAGGTTAACCTAGAAAGGAGGCTACGGCTGGCTTGCTCGGATTTTCTAAACTGAGTTTTGTCATTTTGTGAATGTAGAATTCACTGGTAATCCATCCCCATGCGTAATATTAAGATCTTAGCTAATGTTTGATTGGATGTAGATAACCTTATAATGTAGATAAAAATATAAACATATTTCTATTATTTTGTATAGTTGTAAGAAAATATGACAAGTAACAACTACTTCATAATCATGATTATTACAAATTATGTGATTATGATTGCCTTACAAGATCGATTACATTACATTACATTCAACTAAATATCATATTATTGTTTCGGAACCAACCTAATTACTCAACTTTGTCCTTTTGACCCAATCTTTGCATTTTAATTTGCATAAACATTCGAATCCCCGCCTAAAGAAAACTGCTAATTTATATAAAGAAAATAAACCACCAATGATTCATGCAGACACAAGGGTTAGAATGACTTGGACGCTGTTCATTGATTGTAACAATCACATTCATTAACCACATTAAGTGGGCTGTTACAAGTTGATTAATGATGCATTAATCTTGTATTAACTATCTAATCAATTTGTGAAGCTTAGTGTCATTAATAAAAAGAGATTAGATCGGGAGAATGATATATTGCACTTGAACACAACATCTCCACAACTATGGTCTATCTGCTCTCTCACATTAATCCTACCATCTACTGGGATAGGGCTTGGGGTGTAACATTTTGCGGTGACTCTAGTAGCCACCGTCAATCCTGGTTCAACAATTCGTGAGCAATCACTAAGCAATGAGATTCTACTCTTCCGCGCTAAGGAATGTCTCAATCTTCCTACAGCGGTATTGGAGCCTGAGTTGCTTGATTTTGCCCCAATTGAATAGACTATAATCTGCCTATGCGATTTGTTCGCTTAGTTATGCTTTCATACGAATCTAATTCCATGATAGCACTTTCTTTTTATTGTACTGTGTTGTTGTTACTGCCCCAAATGATAAAACCTACTTCTCAACCCTCTCTCTAGAACGATGACTATCTGACTGGATAATTTAACCTAGAATTCGACCCTAGGATCTAATCTTAGTTCTAGGAGGAACCGGTCTCGTTCCCTTCCTCTATTTCTGTCACTAGGAGGTGGCCAGTGCGGCGCCCACCCCCCATGAGGCCTTAGTGGCCTATGAAACCAATCCGGACATGCCTAGATAATTTAACCTCTATAGTCTGTTATCAAGACTATGTAAGACACCAAATTAAATTTGTCTCCAACGGCCTAAAATACTCAACAATAAGAAGTGGTCGGACATGCCTTCAGAATCTATTAATCGTCACAAAACTTCATCTGCGTAACCTTTCTTTTAGGATTTTCTTCGCCCACCAATGTTGCTTAGTATGAATTCAGAAATTATTGAAATTTAATCGACTATTTCTGAATTTCGATTTTTTTGGACTCAAAGATTACCAAGTGAATTTGGTTTAAATACTGCACGATTAACAATCCCACTAACATGCAAAAGGCACGAAAACAAGAATCTTTGGCAGAAATTAACTATTTTTGGCAGGCCACTTATGTTGTGTCGTTTATAAGGAGCGATATTAGTTCCTTCTAAAATCCATTGTGGTTCTCAGATGAGAGAGGAGGAGAGATGAGAGAGGGGAGAAAAAGAGCCCACTGTTTTGTCTTGCTCCTAATTTGACATGTAGGACTAATAAAGATGAAGCATTGACAATCTATCTAAATAGTATTAAAATTGAGTGATAGCACAATATTAAGACATGTGTCTTCCATGTCATCAGCCAAGTAACCAATTGTTATTATGTCCATTGCCACATCAGCATTAGCACAACATTATGTGTATTGTCATTATGTGTGTTGTCATTCATTTATTAAATAAAAGGAAGCGTATTCTTCATTTGGTTTTGCTCAATCTATGGAGTTCATGAGTTATTGCTTTCAGGCTTACCTTGAAATTTTACACAATATTTAATTAGCAGAATTCAGTTAGGCCAATTTCATTATTAGTAATTAATTAATTAATTGGCAGTTATTGTTTGAAAGTTGAAACTAATAGATTTTGTAACTCTTAGCATTTGCCTACATAATTGTGAGTATCATTCAGTGATTCATATGTCTGGCCTTTGTACCGCCACCTACAGCTCCTCATCTTTGCTTATAAAAGCTAGCCATTGAGTAAAGCAGTCTTTTGTGTGCAAATGTGAAGGTAAGATTAGAAAGTCTTGATAGTATGAATGGAAATCATTTTAGTTATTATCAACGAATGCAATAATTTGTGTTTTATCATAAAATGCTTTCATTTTTCACTTGTTTGTTGTATTTTGATATGTGTGGTAACATTTCATCCAGTAAGTTCTTCTACTACACTTAGAAGAATCGATCTATTGTTGTGTTCTAGGGAAAATAACATTATATAGTTTTGCCCATGTCTCGAATGAATTTAAGGACATATTCAAAGAAATTCTGACTGCTAGTTGGAATGGTTTGTACACTTAAAATCTATTTTTTCCGACCAAATTTTCGACCGAAAAAGTGATTTTTCCAGTCGAAAAATTCATTTTCCAGTGGATACTTCGACCGATTCCGGCCGTCGGAATAATGGGGTCGAGAATGGGTTCCGACGGAATTTATCAGTCCGTCGGAACTGTTCCGACGGACAGTGAATTCCGTCGGACGCCTGTTCCGACAGACTGACAACGGAACGGGTTGCGTCTGACGGAAAGGGTCCGTCGGATGCCCCCTCCCCCTTTTTTGAACAAAAATTTTTTGGGAAAAAAATTAAAAAATTGAAATTCCGTCGGAAGTTGTCAGGATCCGTCGGAATTCTGAATTCCATCAGACTTCCGTCGGCACGCCGTCGGCAAATCCGTCGGAAATTTTCTCAGTTTTTGTAAAAAAAATTGGGCAGCTTGAACAACCCAATTACAATAACATTCAATTCAAACTACCATTTTCAATAATAAATTCTATATACTTGCAAATTCAAAATTACAAATCATAAATTACAAAAAATAACATTCAATTAAATTTTAACAACACCCAACAATCACTAATAATACATAATAATTACTTTCACATTCACATCAATACAACAAAATTCAAAACTCAAAATCAACAAATTACCCAATAAAATTTCTACAACTAACACAAATTATCACATAATTGTTAAATTCTAGCTCAAATTTCTCAAATTCATTAAAAAATCTACTACAAACTAAACTAACATCACTTACTTGAAATTACAAAATGAAAAGGGCCACAAATGGTGATGGAATTAAGGATGACCGGTGGTGGATTGAGGGCGGTGGCGGCGACCGGAGTTGGCAGACGGCGGCGTTGCGGCGGTGGTTCAAGGCTCGGTGGTCGCCTCTCTCTCTCTCCCCCTCTCTCTAACTTGAACTTCAAACGCCCATCCGAAATGAAGAAAGAAGTCGGGCTGTCGAGTTTGAAACAAGGGTCCAACGGAATATTCCGTCGGATGTCATGCTCCCACGGAATATTCCGTCGGACCTATATTTTTTTAAACAAATTTTATTAAATTCGTCCCAGAACTGGTCAACATTGACCAGGGATTCCGACGGATAGTCCGTTGGAATTCCGACGGAATCGTTGGATTCCGTCGGAAATTCCGACGGATTTAAAGTCCGTCGGAAATTCCGACGGAAACGTTCGCCGCCCTTGTCTGCTTTTTCGGTCTTCTCGTCACCATGTCCGTCGGCCTGCGCGACGGTCTTTTTTTCGATCGGCATTTTCCATCGGAATAATCAAAATTTTTAATAGTGCACACACATACAGAGATATACATATATATCCACACATACATACATATATCGTTTGTTTATAAAAGGTGCCAACTAAACTGCCTCTAAACTTATCCCCACTAGACTATCTCTTCTTATGTTGCATACTTGAGAAGATGGAATAAACTTTTGTCTAATTTTCTATATCGTATATGTCATTATTGGCGTTATGTAGATGCATTTTAATATGTTTTTATTGATATATGATATTTTTTGAAATACGCATATTAATGCTAACGTTGCTTACAATAATAAAAATAAAGCTTATGCTGTATGATCAATCATATATCATTACATATTTAAATTTGTAATCAGGAAAGAGTAAAAGAAATATGAAATAAATTAATAAAATTTGAATATTTAGCCTTTATCAGTTTTCATTTTACACTTGAACTCATCAGCTAAGATTTCTGTTTTTTTCATGTTTTTCGTTTGGGGGTCTAGATATATGCGACTAAGTGCAAACTATACTAATAGTTCATGAATAAACTAAAGAACTTTTTTTGGTTAAATTAATGTAAGTTTATTTGATTTGATTTTCTATATCACCTCATTAATTAGTTGCTAATAGAAAATAGAAAATCAAGGTTTCATTTTTGTTTTGGGACAATATTGATGATGAGAGATTTGATAATGTTAGAGATATGTAATGTATTTTCTTATTTCTTATGTCCGCTCAAGATTTTATGAGCGTTAATATCAAAAGATTAAAAAAAGGGAAAATGTTTACACAATGAATTAAAGATATTAAGAATATTACTACGGTTATATTTTGAATATAAACTATAAATATTAAACAAGCCCGTGCAAAGCAAAGGTTTAGAACTAGTTAATTAGAAAATTGGATATGAAGATAGAATTGTTAGTAACGATGCTAATATCTTTTTAATAGTAATAGGGTTACCAACTAATACTTTTGTTATAAAAAGTTTAATCACTAAAATTGACAAACCTAGATAGTTTAGTAACTAATTATATAAATCACTCTAGATTCAATATATGACAACACATAGGACAACATGTGTAATGCCACATAGGATTACTTGACTACATAAGTGTCCACGTAGGCTAAATTAATGCAACGCTGCATTAAATTAAAAAATGTGGCTTTTAACATAACTTACATAGTAATTAGTAACACTTTAAATTTAATATAGTCTTCATTAAAGTAATTAATTAAAATGATGGTCTATTTAATCACTGAAATTTGCCCATCAAAAAATGTCTCACATATTAGAGAATTTTAAGAAAATAGTAAATTAATAATTATGATACAAATACAAAAAGAATTTAAAGTGTTAATTTAAATGAAAAAGGAAAAAAAATAATAACTAAAAAACAATACTTATATTTAAAATTGACTAAAATCTTGGAATAGATGTCATATAGGATACCACAAGGGATCAATGCTATTAAGATGGGTGTAGATTCAATGCACTATCAATTCTACCTATTAAAGTGAATACCACTTATAATTAGTAATAAAATTTAACATTTATATAAAATATAAATTTAATAAATAAACAATCTAAATAAATAAAAACAGTGAATTGAATGTTAAGAATGATGAGTACATAGTGTTACAATGAAAAAAAATTAAAAAATGCATAATTATTCATGAATTGAATAATCTAACATATCTTTTTTTACTACTAGCTAAGACCCGTGCATTACATCGGGAATAAATTTTTGAATAAGTAAATGGTACTTTAAAAGTATCATTGAATAATTATTGGGTCGACGTCAATAAGTTGATATAAAGAAATAATGAGAATTTTAGCCTAACTCAAAAGAATTGAGGTAAGTAGCGAAAATATTGTCACTACTATTTTTTTTTCATGGAGGCATTTTTTTAAAAAAGATGTTTCAAGCATACATATTTTCTTAAGTATGTACCCCAGCATTGCATCAGATTTGAATTTTTAAATAATAAAATGGATATTTTAAGAATAATATTATATTATTATTAATGTCAACTCTCTATAACCTTCACAGAAAAAATATTTGTTATTTCTAAATTGTCCTGAAAATTTGCATGCAACTGTGTGTGTATATGTACATACATACATACCCACGTACCTGCATACATACATACATACTTATACACGTACATATACATATATATATAAATATATATATATATATATATACACACACACACACACACACACACATACATACACACACACACACACACACACACACACACACACACACACATATATAATATATATATACACACACACACATATCAGATACATATATATATGTGTGTGTGTGTATGGTGTGTGTGTGTTATATATATATATATAATATATACACACACACACACACACACATCTATAATATATATATATTATATATATATATATGTGTGTGTGTGTGTGTGTGTGTGTGTGTGTGTGTGTGTGTGTGTGTGTATAACCATTAACATTGCCATATTGGCGATAACCACCTCTATCTGTTTGAGCATAAAGCACATCAAGCTCCAAAGTTTTAATCATCAAACCAATTTTTTTATTTGGCCTCTAATTGCAAGTATTTAAGAAAATTCTTATTAATTCTATTTATCTAGGTGATGAATGAAAAGAATAAAAAAAAAAAGAAACATATTTTGTGCCATATATATGGATTTTGGCATTTAGGAAAAAAAGAAAAGAAGCCTAGTTTAAAGATATTCTCATTAACCTTAGTAATGCAAATTAGTGTTTTGCTAGTTTTCTTTACGGTAATTCATTATGGATTATATTTGTAAAATGTGTGACAAAAATATAGGAAGAATTAAAACCATGGAAACATTTATTATTATACTAAGCTAATCAGATATCATAATAAACATTTAATATTTGTGAACGTGTTGAATGTTATGTAATTATTTATTTATCAATTATATCAATCTAAGTTCCGGCCCGCCCTCCCCTCCCCTCCCCCCAAAAAAAGGTCGAGCTGCACTAATTTGTACATTTGTTTCTAGGGCGGGGGACGGGGGAGGGAAGTGACACACAACTAATAACGCTAACCTAGAGCAAACCCTTCAATAATTTTGGACATCTAATACGCTGCAATTCTTCATAAATTCTATATCCTCTCTCTATTTTGTTTTGTTTGAGGGGGTATTGCACAAACACATTGCACCAACACGATTCAATCCCAGCATCCTTTACCCCAAAGTATAGATTTCTAATTTCTTTCACCTTCATCTCATATAGTAGCGATCAAATTGTGCAAACATCTCCGAAGGTAGGAGTGAGTACAAAAACCAAAGCCAAAAAGCCAAACTGGAAAACTCAAAGACCAAACTGAAAAATCGATCAACTGGTTCGGCTTTTCTAAAAAAGTCAGATCGGTTAATCGAACCAAAAAAATCTTAGGATTTCGGTTTTGACTTCGGTTCGACCATTTGAGATTCGGCAAACCAAAATTGTCAATTAACCAAATTTTTCAGTTCGGCAAAAATATAAATCATAACCGACCCGAAAAACTTGGTTAAGCGGATTATCGGTTCGGTTACTGGTTAATCTTTAATTTAAATTGTTAATTTTCATTTTTCACTCCTTTTAATTAATTTAACTATTTGGAACACCAAATATTAATTTATACATTATTGTATGTTTACTTTTATATTTTAATAGTTATAAAACCTACACTTGACTAATATAAAATTTAATATTTTTTGAAAAAAAGCAAAGTTTTGGGTTCGGTTAACAGATCATAACCATGTGATTAATCAAATCTCACATGGTCGAATCGAAACCGAAACTGAAACAGCAAAATTTTTTACTTCAGGTAATCGGACTAAATTTTGTAGAAAAATCGAACTGGATCTTTCTGTTTTTCAGTTTGGTTTTTTGATTTCGAATTGTTTTCCTCACCTTTAGTGAGCAAACATATTATGGTTTCAAACTTGATGATAGGAAGTTGAAACTGTAGAGCAAGCATATCATATATATATATATATACACACACACACACACACATATATACAGACACACACACACACACACGCACACACACGTGTGTGTGTGTGTGTGTATACATACATACATACATACATACATACATACATATATATACATACATATATATACGTACAAATATACATATGTGTGTATATATATGTGTGTGGGGGGGGTGTTGTTTATACAATGCATGGTCTCGAGATCTGATATAATTAAGTGGTACGAATTATAATAGTACTAAATCTACAATCTTTTTTTGTTTGTTTGGGTGTGATTTTAGATGCTTTGTTAATATTGTTGAGTTTTGATTGTTTTATTTAGGTTGTGTCTATAATTCATGGAATTTGGCTAAGTACTATCAAATGGAATTTTCATAGGTTATCCTTTTTGGGTATAAATGAAAGCATACAGATAGACTATCGACAAAATTTAATTTATGCAAAAATTGGAAATATTATTTATTTGGATTTTATGTGTAACACAAATTCTTATTCTATAAATTTGTGTCTTTTATTAAAATATTTTTAACAATATACTAATCAATTTATGAATAACGAAAAATAATAAGCTTAAAAATAAAGTAGTACTCACTTTAAAAGTAAATGTATAAAACTTCTGTTATCTGATTTTACACTTGACTGACAGACGATATAGATTCTATTATTTACCTTTCATAAGTGAACCCCAAATTTATGTTCGGATGGGGGAGAAATCATGGGAAATTTTATGAGAAGTAGGTCTTAAGGAGTTAAGGTGTGTGTGTGTGTGTGAGAGAGAGAGAGAGAGAGAGAGAGAGAGAATCAAGAAAGTTACTAATGAATATATTTTTTTTTGGTCCATAGGAGCCACATAGGGCAATATAATGGGGGAAGAGGAAATCGGACCTGTGACCTAATGCACCCAATACTTCAGTCAATGCTTTTCATTTTAAAAAATAATTAAATTTTTGATTGATGGCTGAGATTTGCCAGAATATTTAATCAAGGATTGTAAATAAGTAAACCTCCTAAAATCACCCTCACACAAGTCAACTCAACATTTCTTTTATATTATATAATAGATTTAAACAATTAAGTAATTTTTTCATGTATATATTTTAAATATATTTGAACCACATTCTTGCAATGAAAGGAGTATAACTGTAGTGTACCATATATAGTCAAGCGCATGATCAAGGCAAGGGGCAAACGAAAAGCATCATTATGAATGTTTTCTGGGCAAATTTAAGTGGAAGGATGCATGTGGTCAGAAAGTGGATAAGGGCATTCTCAGCGGGAGACATGCGTGGGAGGGCATGGGGTCTACGTGTCAGCCATCTGTCTCCCAGCCAAGGAATGCCTGTGCTTGACTCGCGTGGGAGACCGCCAACATGTTCTTTCCCCTGAGACTGTTTTGCATCCAATGAATGTATTTTTGCTTTTTTTTCCTTTTTTTGTGTGTAGTATATAATTTTTAAGTGATCAAAAAAAAAAGTTGTGTGTTAAGGTAGGTCCATAACAAATATTTTTATTGGGTAATCAAAATTAGAATTTCATGAGTTGAAGAAGTGATGGAATGCAAGTCCAAAAAAAAAAAAATTTTTATTGATGTGGCATATTTGAGTTCTAATTTTTGGAACTTAAGCTGAAAATGCCCTAATGGAGTAAGACTTTAATTTCATATCCACGCCATCCCCTAGCTGGGTTCTAGTCTGCATTTAATTTGCTTTGCACTTGCAGCTTTAAATGTCAAAATGTTGCTTGGCTTCAATGGGACATGGGAAGAAATAAGAAGTTGGCTAACAAATTGATATTGGCAGATTCGCCATATGATTAAAGTATATGTATATTTTCATGGGTGTGATTCAGATGATCAAAGCGGGAATAGTTGGGCAGAAACTGTGTCATATCAATATGAGGTAACTTCTATGAGCATGGACTGACTGGAGCTAATATTGCAGCATTTGATGCTTTCAATCAAGGTTATAAAGTCAATGATAACATTGTAGGAACACATGAAAATTTGCTGATGGGTTGTACCTCGTCAAAGACATGGATTGAAGGAAGTCTGTGACAACGCTGGAGGAATCGACAAGGAGTTTTTTATGCTAGTCAGGATAATATTTGCAAATAGGCTTCGTTATGTTTGTAGTAAGTGTTGTTCGTTTAGGCTAATATTCCGTTGATTTTAGTAGTTTTGCTTTATGTTTGTACTTGGATTTTTGTCCTTTCACTTTAGCCAATGGTTAAATAATAGTCGAAAAAAGGGGCCAACAGATTTACAAAACTTATCAAACGAGAACAATAGCAAACCAATAATGAAAGATACTTGCCCTGATACTATGTTCAATTTTATATAAATTGGTCCTTAAATGAACGAATTATGCATATAAGTTCAAGTAAGATTCCAACCCAAAACCAATTAGTAATGGATGAAATAACTTATTTTTATACGTACTCAAGATCGTCCAATTTATCAATGTAGAACAATGTCACTTTTATATAATCTAACGCATTAAATCATAAAAAAGATGCTGCCAAAGCAGGAAAGTTCTAGAAAATCACCTATAAAATTGTCTCGTGTAATGCATTGTTAAGGAATTGAACTAATACAGAAAGCCTCACAAATTATATCATGCACGCTTAGGTATAGGAACATGGTACACGCCAGAAAGATCACGCACATAATCTAGCGCGTTTGGATTTAAGTCTCCCGTCAAAGGCCGATATATAATATTTATGGCAAATTGTAACAAGTGGTGGCTATCGGCATGTTGGTGGAGAGCTTGTATGACATTGCACTGGTTTAAGTTTCAAATTGTCCTGCCATAGTTTTTGTATATGTTCCACTTCGTTTTAGTGGTATGATATACTTCACTATTTATTTTTAATTTTTTGTGGAATTTTATTTTTTAAATTTTTTGCAATATTTACTTAGTTTATTAACATATTCTATTAACTCAGATTTAGTTCACACATAAAAATTTTAGCCTAGAATAGAATACTATTTGGTGAATAATAGAATAATTTTTTGGGATTAAACTTCCCATATGTTTTTTAGTGAACAACATATTAATTTTTAGTGAACAGTAGATTAATTTTTAATCAAGAATAGGTTATTTTGAATGGAATTGGAATGACTTTTATGGAGTTTGATGTTGTCAAGTTCAGGATTTTAAATTGGTTGATTTTTGTGTTCTGATCTAAGTTTATCAAATGTATACATCAATTTTCATTTTTACAATGCTATGGTGCAAAATATAATAGTGTTTAGTGTATAATAGAATTGTGTATATGATAGAATATGTGTTTAGTGTATGATGAGACAATATTTAGTGTACAACAAAAAATTGTTCAGTAAACTATAGTTTGACTTTTAGTGTGAATTAGAAAACTCGCTTTTAGTAGTATTATATATTTTCGCGTTTATTTTTAATTTTTGTTGCAATTTTCTTTTTAACTTTTTGCAATATTTACTCGATTTCTTAACATATTTTATTAACCCAGGTCTAGTTCATGCATCAAATTTTTAATGTAAAATAGAACATTTTTTGGTGAACGGTATGATTTGTTTTGTGATAAAAAATATGTTGATTTTAAGTGAATAATATATTAATTTATAATGGATGCCTATTTTGGATGGAATTGGAATAACTTATGGAGTTTGATATTGTGAGGCTCAAGATTTTAAATTATACTTTTTTCATGATAAGAGTTTATCAAATGCATACATCCATATTCATTTGTATACTGCTTTAGTGTAAATATAATATTGTTTAGTGTACAATAGAACGGTATTTTAGTGTATAATAGAACAATGGTTAGTATATGATGGAACAATATCTAGCGTATAATAGAATATTGTTTAGAGAACTATTATCTTAGTTTTGGCGTACATTAGAATACTACTTAGTATAAATTCTCAATTTTCATAGCTGGACAACTAAGCTAGTTTTATTCATCATTAGAACGATTTTTAGTGAACAATAAATACTATTTAGTGAACAATTAATCACCGTTTGACAAACAATATACTCTTTTTCTTAAAAAGATGATATTAGTTTTGTAAACAACTGATTATTGAAAATCTATATGACCATTTATTCACGTTTAAATAAAACCAATAAGTAATTTTGGTCATTAAAAATACAAACTAAAATAATAGATAATATAATCATTTACTGAAAATTAGAATAATTTTGTACTTACACTAAAATATGCAACTTCAATAAACATTAGAATAATTTTAATGAATATCTAATTTTGATTTAATGAACATTAGAATAACTTTTATTATGTACATCAAATTTGAGAAATGGAATTTTTTTTTTAAACAAAAAAAGAAACACTAAGCAAAACGTTGCCAACAGAAAAAAAAATTTTAAAAAAAAAGGGGGGAGAGGGAAAGGGTGATTAAGAAAATATTCAAAAGCATACATTGTATATCTGCGTGTTTGAATCCATGACCTTCAAGCTCAACTGACGCTTCCTTGCTAACACTCCACACCCGCAACATTGCCAATGTTCCGTGCTTGGCCGACGTGTTTTAGGGTGATTGCTTGGACTTGGGCCGCAAGCGTGTACAATATTTCTATAGCCGTGGTTGCTCAATACAACACCTAAAAAAGCCTATTCTGCTCCTCATTCAGGGGAAAAAGATAGACACGGTTCCACATTCTGGGTGTTTTATCATCCATAATTAATCTTCCAGTTCAAAAGTTAGGGGGTGTTTAGTTGTTGGTTTTTTTTATTGACTTTTTGATACAAAATAACTTCTTAGGGGTTTTTGACTGTTTTGACATGATTAAAAAAACCAATTTAATGTTTGATAAACAACTTTATGTAATAGTTGTTGTAGCCCATAATTGTTGTAGCCCAAAAGTCAATTTACAAAAAGCTAACTAAGTAACTTCTTGCAAATGGATGTTTGTATAAATGATAAGAATGTCCAATACTGTATTAAAGTTACAAGATATGTCCGTAGTAAAATCAAAAATCCTAATGCTAGTCATTTAAAATCACAAGGCATGCCATGATAGCTAAGATGAGTAGCTTTAGATTGATACAAGTTAGTATTGAAATTTGATATTATGTTTGTTTTAATATAATCTAATGAAGATCAAATCATTTGAAATTCATTCACAACCAAAAAGAATTTCTTAAATGAATAATAAAATAAGGTTGTAAGAGTAGGCATCGTATGAATACATATAAATTGAACAGAAATCAGATAAATAATGAATACAAAATTTGTAGAATTAGTCCGAAAATAAGGTTACAAGCATTAAATTAATTTTTACATATGACATAAATCTAATTATTTTTGAAAAGAAAATAAAATGACCAATAAATAAAAAATCATGTCCAACTAAAAAGTAATTTGAGGAAAAAGCATAAATGAAATTTTAACAAACAGCATTTTAAAACAACAAATTTGACCAATTTTTTTAGAACACAGTTAATTCAAACAGTTAATACAAACAATTAATTCAAACAGTTACCAGCTAACAACTAATCTTTATATAACAAATGCTAAAATGGGCAGAGTGCTCACAATTGAGGAATTCTCAAATATTGCATGGAGAGTGATTCGTTGAGCTTCAGTAGATAGCAACCGTAGATTTAAACTCGTCAATGAATCCTAACCTTTCAATTATTCACATTATTTTAAATTTTAAAACAGTTAGAAATTAATTTGATTTTAAATTTTAAAATTCATAAAAATTCACACGTCTCACAGGTCCCAAGATCGAAACCTACTCTGACAGAAGAGTTGCTTCCTTGACCTCCTTTGTTTTTTTGCTCTTCAAATAGCAATCATGGATTTAAACTCATCAATAAATCCTGACCTTTCAATTATTCACATTATTTTAAATTTTAAAACAATTAGAAATTAATTTGATTTTAAATTTTAAAATTCATAGAAATTCACAGGTCTCATAGGTCCCAAGATCGAAACCTGGCTCTGACAGAGGAGTTGCTTCTCTGCCCTTCTTTGTTTTTTGCTCTTTAATTTTTTTATTTTTTTCCCAAACAGGTCCCAGGATCAAAACCTGACTCTAATAGAAGATTTGCTTTCCTGCCCTCCTTTGGTTTTTCTCTCTTTAATTTTTTTTTTTGTATTTTTGTTTGCCTACAGCTTGAGGAAAAGCGTGAAATAAAATATATTTGCTATGAAACTTGTCAATGAGGGTTAAACTAATTCTCTCCATATACTTACTCTTTCTTTGATTAATACTGTGGTCAATGCCCTTACGATGTAAGGTTTTTAATAAAGAGTAAAAGTTAATCTTATCAACGTTATCGCACATAGTAAGAGAATTATATATACATCTTTATAAGATAAGTGTAAAAATGAACGGTAGCCTAAGAATACTTTCCTCCCTCAATCCAAGCTTTTCATTAATTCCATCAAAATACTTAAAACAGTTAGAAGTTAATTTGATTTTAAATTTCAAAATTCATAAAACTTCACTAATTGATATCCCCCATTTTCCTATTTTCCCACGTCACCCTCTCTATCATCAATAACCACCTAAAATTACATTCCCGCGAAGAGAGGATCAGAAAGATGTGGATATGGAGGACGGTTTCCAGTGGGAAAAACCCAAAAAAAAAAAAAAAAAACATATTTCATTATCATTTTTTTTTAGCGGATCAGAATTAATTAGCAATCTAAGTATGTCATAACTTGAATCATTAATTTGTATTTACATATGTTATCTAAAGTATATCATATGATCATAAACTTTTATTCTACATTTCTTTTTTTTTGGGGGGGGAAACTACATTTCATCGATAAAGTATATTTTATATATATATATATATATATATATGTATATATACATATACATACATACATACATACATACATACATATATATATATATATATATATATATATACACACACACACACACACACGCACACACACGCACATATATGTATATATATGTGTGTGTGTGTGTGTGTGTGTGTACATATGTATGAAGATTGAAGGTTTTTTTTTGGGGGGGGGAAGAGAGTGACAGATGGATGAGAGAGAAGGCGGAGATGAGAAATAGAGAGAATTGTCACAATTTTCTTCTTCTTCAGGTACAATCCCTAATCTGAATTTTACCATTTAACTCCCATCCTCCTGATTTTTCGGCGAGTTTGGTGTCGAAGGCGCTCCGACTGGCTTCGGCCGGCGTGGTGTCATCTTCCTTGGAGCAGGCTGGTGGTTTGACGGTGGAACCGACGATTCAGACGGCGGCTTGGGACTTCGACGATGGGGATTTCGCCAGCGACGTTGATGACGGTTTGATCGTGGACCGGATTGACGCGAGAAATCCGAGGGTGCTGTTTGGACCGGTGCCGAGTCTCCAGGAGGCCAAGGATGCTACTTCTGAACTGAAGGATGCACTTAAAAAGTAATTTCTCTCTCTAACTATCTGAATATCTTTTTTTTGTTTAATTGATTGGAGATATTAAATTATTAATTGTCGTTTGTTGTTTTATTGTTTGCCGTTTAGTCATTTGTTCGGAAATTCTAATTCTGATTTTCGATCATGTTCATGGCACGCTAGGACTATATGGGTAAAAAAATCATGAAAATCCTAAGTCTATTCAAGTGATGGTCTACTTATCTTTTTAATAATATTTTTTAAAGGTTTATTTTATTAGGCACCGTACAAAAGTACGGGTTTATTTTATTAGGCATCGAGAAAGGGTTATGTGGTATATTTTAATTTCCTTTCTCAACATTGTAGTAGCTATATAATGGAAGTTTATTTATAGTAGAAATTTAAATTGTGTTATTCCAAATCATAATTATTAATGGTATATGGTGTTGAAATAAGCAATAATATTTTATATGTTTTGTTGTTGAAATGAGCATCAATATTTTACATGTTTTGGTGTTGAAATGAGTAAGCATATTCTATATTTAATTAATTTTCAATCATTAATGTATTTTATTTTTTCAAAAAAAAGGATAAATTTGAAAATATTGATTTTCTATCTGGCATTTATAATCCGAATTCAACGCAAAGAAATATATTCTTCAATGTTAAGTAAAACTTTAACTTTGAAAAACTTAAATTAAAATATAATAGGCGTCTGACTTTCTATAAGGACAAATTTGATAAATATTGATTAGTACAATATTAATTTCTATACATATACAATATAAGAGTCTTTGTCATTGATTTTTAAATTTTTATTTATTTTTAAAAAAATATCTTAAATTTAAATGCTCCGTGCATAGCACGAGTCCATATTAGTAGAAACAAATAATAACTAATAGCTAACAGTTGATCGCCAGACAAGATTTTAATTATTATTCACGGCTTTGATGGTGACCAAGCACATTGCACACCCTAACCCTTTTCTACATCAATGAGCAGGCTTTCCAAATCCATGAGCGAAACGTTTCTATCAAGTCGAACGCAATCTGCAAATCTCCGTTTTCATTTATTTAAAAAAAAAAAAAAAAGACCTACCCCTGAAAAAGAAAGAACCTCACAGGCGGTAGAGGCCATAGATTTTTGCTTGATTGAATATTTAAAGCCTTACAGCCTGTGAAACGTTTTAGTTTCAGCGTTCTCGAACAGGGTTATTATTGATGAAGATGGAGACCCGTCTGGCCTTCAGGTTTTTAAAGAGATTTGTGTAAAATTGGCAATATTTGAATTAGCTTTTTTCACCTAAAAAATTCATTTGCAAAAATGTACAAGCCATTAGTTTTTAACATTTTTTCATTTCAATTTGCTTGTTATTAAAGAGTTTTTCAAATATTACAAAGTCCTCGTCATTAAAAGGCGCAAAAATAGAATGCTTTGTTGTTAGATTTTGCAGGTTTGAAACTCATAAATTGACGATGTGAGATAAAACTTCATTACTTACATATTCACTTGCTTTAGTTGTTAAAAATAACGCTCCCAAAATTCATATTTTACTATTCAACAATAACAACACCACCTTTCAGTGTGGGTCATGCTTTCGCGGAATATGGGGAGATCCAGATATACGCAACCTTACGTGTATCGGCATCCTTGTCCGTAGAAAGGTTGATTTCAAGAGAACCCACAAAATAAGATTTTGTGAAAACATTTTATAGAAGAAGGATTTTGTGAAAACATTTAATGAAAAATACTCTCATAATGAGTGTATAGGAAAGAATTCATTAAATAATTAGTTATGGCACCTACAAAGTAAATTGAACACAAACAAATACTACACAAAAGTAAGCAACATTAACCATGAGAAATACTCTTATAATTGGTGAGCGAAAACAATTCTCACAATCAGAAAGACAATTACTACTAAAAGATTAAATACTACTCCTATTAAATAGAAATAAAAAATATAACAAAGAAAATAGCCAAAATGATCGAAAAACTGACCATCCCAGCCTCACAAAAAACCAGTTCAAAGGAATTAGAGAAGAAGAAGATGATGATGAAATAGATAAGATGCAGGCGGGATACTGGAATGAAGGGTGTGTTTGCTAGGGGGAAAATCATTTTCCCGGAGAATAATTTTCCCATTTTACGTTGTTTGGTAAAAGGAGGGAAAAGTTATTTTCAGGGAAAAATCATTTTACCCATGTGAAGAAAATTGTTTTCCCTTGAAAAGTAGGGAAATTGATTTTCCTGACCTGATTTTCGTTGCCCAATTTTACCTCTCATTCTATTTTCCTTTAATTTGCCCAGAATCATTCTATTTTCTCTCTCATTTTGTCTCTCATTCTTCCCCTCTTCTTCATCTTCATCTTCACCATCTTCATCGATGATTTCTATCATCAATTTCTGCAATTCCTTCTTGAGTTCTCTACCCTTGTTACTATTGTCATTTTCAAGAACTTCGTGATATGAGACACCCATCATCTCCCCATTCACTATTTTCTTTAATATGGATTTAATATCAGTCAAATTCTACTGAGTAATCCATGGAAATAGTGGAAAAATTGAGATTCATTATTGGAAAAAAATCTGGTTTTCCCTAAATGGGCCCATCCAAGTTAGAACTGTAGACAAGGCCCATACCTTGGATAATGGGCCCTAACATGCAACCCTAGGGGCTCCCCCTAGGGGCCTTCCATGCCGAGACCGGTGGGCCATGGGGTGTTTCAGGTAAGATTACTATTTTACCCCTTTGTCGAAGGGACTATACATGTTCACCTACCCTCCTCGGGAAAGGGGTTGGCAGTCTGATACATTGAACTCATATTGCATTCTCTTTCTTTTGACCTTTGACTTGGACCTCGGCTAAGTTGACCGTCAGAGAGGTGTTCCCTGGTCTACAACCCGAGGGTGCCCTTTTTGCAGGTTGGGCCATTTAGAGAAGAGGACGTCAGATGTTGCGCGCGAGCTGTCAGATAAACCCGTTCTTTCGTCTCACGTCATCATCAACAGTACTTCAGAAGAATCTTCCGGAATCAGATTGGCGCCGTCTGTGGGGAGAGCGGTAGCGATGGTGGAAAGCGAAGCAACACGAGCACGGACTTGTAAGGACAATGCCCCTGCGGTTAATACCTCTGCGCCTCCTGAGGTGTAGGATGCCTCGGAGAGTTCGCGGGCAAATCCCCGATCAGCTAGTCCGCCTCTTCCTGAGAGAGAAGCGTACGACATGGTGGACGCCTTGAAAAACTTTATGCCCACCATGACGGACACTATCACCCGGCAGATCCCATAACAGGTTAAAAGGGCTATGGAGGCGGCTAACTCGGCCAGGCCGCTTCCTCATTTTGATTACGTACCTACCCGCGGAGGCCACCGGCCAGAGTGGTACCGTCTCCTGGTTACACAGAGCGGGAGCAGGAGGTATCTCGGTCGAACCGGAGCGGTCGGCCCTATACGGAGTAGCTAGATCGACGCGCGGCAGCGAGACCTAGTGGCCGCCCCATGCAAGGGGCAACGGCCAAATCAACAACTGCTTCCACTCCCTATGCAACCGATTCCAGGCGAACCATCTGGCTTGAGGAATAGGAACAGACTTCTAAGCCTCGGGCGGAGATCTCGGGTAGGCGACGGCTCAGCCAGGAACGCTGTACCCACCGTGACCGCACACGAAGTCCTCCGCGGGAGATCCGCAGTTAGGAGCTGCGCCGAGGAGACTGATCGCCCACAAGAGCTTCGAGGCATGGCTGGGAGAGGAAAAGTCCTTCTGTTGCTGAGGTGGAGCACCATCCTGAAAACCTCGTAAGGTGTCGGGAACAGCTGCTCGGACGATTGCTCCTCCCTTCTCCACCCCGTTCAGCACAGAAATCATCAACGCTCTGCACCACGGCAAAGTCAAGATACCCACAGTAGATCTTTACGATAGGACAACAGATCCCGACGAGTATCTGCGAGTTTGCAAGGCACAGATGTATGTGTAGGACGTAGATGATGCCGCTTATTACCGCTATTTCCCTGCCACCTTAAAGGGAGTGGCGCAATCCTAGTTTAATGGTCTGCCCCCGGGAAGCGTCACTTGTTTCTAGGACCTGGCTGATAAATTTGTTAGTCAATCCATCGCCAGTCGGAAGGAAAGGAGGACTAGTATCCACATGTCCAAAATCAAGCAGGAGCCACAAGAGTCGCTCACCGAATTTGTCAAGCGCTTCCATCAGGAGGCGGTGCTGATTCCGGACCTGGAAGATGGGGTGGCTTACACCTCCTTCTTAAACGATCTCAGGAGCGGTCGTTTCGAGTTCTCCTTGGCTGAACAGAAGGAGACCACGTTAGTCGAGGCAGGCTGTAGATTTCATTCGTGCCACAGAGATCTGCGCTGACAATTCTGATGCCCCGAAGAAGGCTAGGATCCTGGGGGATAAGAATCTTAATAGTGGTGATAGGAATCATGACCCCCGAGAAAGGAGGCCGCAATTTGAGGCAATTGACCCTCGGTTTACTACCGACACTAGAAGCATCCTCATCGAGGTTAGGGGTTCCATGCTTCGAAGACTGCCACCCATGACCGCACTCCCGAAGCTGCAGAATGCCAGAAAATACTACAGGTTTTATGAACAAAGTGGACGCAACTACTGAGTGCCGAGAGCTGAAGAAAGCCCTTCATGAATTGGTAGACAAGGGTCAGATCGATCGATTTTTAAAGAGACAACCCCGCTTCCTTTGACGAGAACAGAAGCCTGCACAACCCCTACCACGGGACGAGGAGTGTTTGACAGAAGTTGTGGCCACAATTGCTGCGGGTTATGCGGAAGGAATGACCCGGTCAGCTTAGAAACCTCAGCTTAGAAGTGTACAGCAGGTACTTACCACTGAGCAAGGAACCCGGCACAACGGTGCCCACAATCGTGTTTGGTGGGAAGGAAGCCCCGCGATTCGCCTCTCCGCACAATGATCCCTTAGTCTTTGAGATAAAGATAACAAGTGTAATTGTACAGCGAATTCTGATTGACACGGGTAGCTCTGTTGACATCATAACCTAGGACTGCTTGAAAAAACTCACGCATCCTGGACGTAACATCATCGCCTTAGTGCACTCCATCTTGGGCTTCGGCGGGCAGGAGGTGAATCCCACCGGGATGATCCGCCTCCTTGTATGCTTTAGTGATAAGCTCAAATCCAAGAACTTAGAGGTCGACTTCTTGATCGTTGATGTGCCCACGGCCAACAATGTGATCCTAAGACGTCCAACCCTTCACAAGGTGAAAGTCATCATCGCCCCACACCTCCTCCAGATCCAATTCGAGGCTGATGACGGCAGCATCAGTGAAACGCGTAAGGACCAATGGACAGCTTAAGAGTGTTACTTGGTGAGCATCAGACCCCTGGTAGAGCGAACGAAGGAGCACGGGCCTGACGGGCCATCCTAGGCGGAGAAGCGTGCAAGGACTGGACCAGCCACCATGGTCCCAGAAGCATTGGTCTTCCACACCCTCACCTTGGCGGAACCCTCACGGCCTCGACCGGAGGTCACGGGTGATGTGGAGCAAGTTTCACTTGAAGTGGAATGGCCTTAGTGCACAGTTTAGCTGGGTCAAGATATCATGACCCTCGATCGGCAATCACTGCTCTCCCTCCTACGAGAGTATAAAGATGTCTTCGCGTTTGGACCTGAGGAACTGCCCTGTATCTCCCCAACTGTTATGGAACACCGGCTGAACGTGGACCTTCATCACAGGCCAGTCATCCAAAAGAAGCACCATATGGGCCCGGAGAGAGCGGCCGATGCCAATGCTGAAGTACAGAAGTTGCTAGAAGGTGGGTTCATTCGAGAATGCCAATACTCTGAATGGATCTAGAATATGGTTTTAGTGAAGAAACCCAACAGGACTTGGAGAATGTGCGTGGATTTCATGAATTTGAACAAGGCCTGCCCGAAGGATAGCTAACCGCTGCCAAAAATTGACAAGTTGGTGTACGCCACGGCTGGACATACCTTATTGAGTTTCATGGACGCTTTCTCCAGGTAGCACCAGATACCCCTCTGCCCAGAAGATTAGAAAAAGATTGCGTTCATCACGGACTGCGGCCTCCACTATTATAAGATGATGCCTTTTGAAATAAAGAACACAGGGGCCACTTACCAGCTCTTGGTTAACAAACTGTTCGAACCCCTCATTGGCAAGACCATGGAAGTCTACATCGACGACATGATAGTAAAAAGCAAGACCGATGCAAATCATGGCCATGATTTGAGGAAGACGCTTGATATACTCCGGGCCTTCAGTATGAAGCTTAATCCCAAGAAGTGCGTATTTCGGATACGGTCGGGCAAATTTCTCAACTTCATGATCAGCAGCCACGAAATCGAAGCTAACCCTGACAAGATCTAGGTAGTCCTCAACATGAAGCCACCACGGAGTGTAAGAGTAGTGCAACGCCTAACCGGTTGCATAGCCGCCTTGGGCCAATTTATTTCTCGATCTGCAGACAAGTGCCAGCCGTTCATCCGTGTCTTACGACAGTGGGCGAACTTCAGTTGGAACCAGCAAGCTGACGGGGCTTTCCAAGCCTTAAAGACCTCCCTGGCTCAGCTACCTAAAATCGCCAACCCCCTGGAAAGGGAAATTCTGGTCCTGTATTTGGCTGTTTCAAAGCACGCGTTCAGCGCTGTTCTCGTAATGGAAAGGGCAAAGGAGCAGATCTTGTGTACTACATAAGTCACGCCTTAGTGGGAGCGAAAGTGAACTATCCTCTTATAGAAAAGTTTGCCTATGCCCTAGTGATGGCCAGTCGTAAGCTGAGGCCTTACTTTGAGGCTCATAAGATCCTGGTCCTAACCGATCCGCCCTTGAAGAACGTCCTTTAGAAGTTAGATGCCTTAGGGCGGCTCTTGAAATGGGCCGTCGAACTGTCATGCTACGACTTGGGCTTTGAACCACGGCAGGCCATCAAAGCCCAGGCATTAGCTGACTTTTGGGCCAAGAATACAACGCCAACCGAGGAAGTGATTTGCACCTGTGGCCCTGGAACCTATACGTGTACGACTCGTCCACCAAGGACGGGAGTGGGGCCAGCCTCATCATTTAAAGCCCCACCAGGGCATGGTACGAGCATGCTTTGAAGTTCATGTTCAAGGCGTCCAATAATGAAGCAGAATACGAAGCCCTCATTACGGGAATAGAGCTATGTCACACCGCGGGGGCGGATTCTGTCCAAGCCTTCTCTGATTCCCAGTTAGTCATCAGCCAACTCAACAGTGCGTATGAAGCAAAGGACGACACCATGGTCGCATACGTTCGGCGGATACGGATGGAGACTAAGTTACTAAAGCACTTTGCAATCACACACATCCGTCACTCAGAGAACCGACAGGCTAATGCCCTATCTAAATTGGCAAGCTTGTCCGATGACAGGAAGCCCAAAAATATTCAGTGGGAGACCCTGATGAAGAGGAACATCGATCTACATGAAGTGTTGTGGTTAGACAGAAGCTCGACATGGATGGATCCTATCCGCGCGTACCTCACTGACGGTACTCTTCCCCCAGATCCCAAAGAAGCGGATAGAGTGAAGAAGAGGTCGAACTGGTTTATCCTATACGAGGGGATCTTATACAAGAGATCTTTCGCCTGAACCCTCCTACGTTGTGTGACCCCGGAAGACGGGAAAAAGATACTGGAAGAGCTGCACTGAGGCGTTTGCAGCACACATGCCGGAGGCCCCGCCCTAGCTGTTATGGCCATTTAAACTGGCTACTACTGGCCCAATTTGTAAGAGAATTCCATGACACTAGTGCGGACCTATGACAAATGCTAAAAGTTCATCCCCATCCAACGAGTCCCCTCCACCGCTATGACGTCAATCATAAGCCCCCTGCCCCGTTCGCCATATGGGGAATGGATATCCTCGGCCATTTCCCCAAAGCTATGGGGCAACGTAAGTACCTTTTTGTGACGGACGACTACTTTACCAAATGGATAGAGGTCGAAGCCGTAGCCTCTATAACCACCGCTGAAGTGCGAAGGTTCATTTGGCGAAACATCATCACCCGTTTCGGCATCCCTCATGCCATCATCTTTGATAAAGGCAGGCAGTTCGACACCAGTAGACTCACAGACTATCTCAGCAGCTTGGGTTCCAAGCGCGGTTCATCGTTGTGGCTCACCCTCTGACCAACGGCCAAGTCGAGGCAGCCAATAAGTCTATTCTCTATGGCCTACAGAAGAAACTTGACGATCCAAAGGGCAAATGGGTGGAAGAACTGCACGGCGTCCTATGGTCCCTCCGCACCACTGAAAAAATTGCTACCGGCGAAACCCCTTTCATGTTAACTTATGGGTCTGAGGCTGTTCAACCCGTAGAGGTCGCCCTCCACATTTATCGGTTGTTAACTTTCCAAGAAGAGTTGAACAATGTAGCGCTCCAAGAAGCTCTCGACCTCCTCCCCTCCATCCATGGCGACGATCTCCTTAGAGAGGCCCTCTATAAACTCTGCATCGCATGCCTGCACAACCGTTCAGTGCAATTGCAACCAATTCATGTGGGCGACTTTGTTCTCCGATGCATGGAGGTCGTAGCTCATGCGGGGGAACATGGAAAACTCACTGCCAATTGGGAAGGTCCATACAAGGTTGCTCCTCAAGTCCGTCCCGGAACGTATTGCTTCGAGACCGTTAGCAACTCTCCCATACCATGAACCTGGCATTGCAATAACCTGAGAAAGTACTATACTTAGGCCCATGTTTTTCCTTTTCCTCCAACCGACATGTATTCCTTGATTACAAGTAATAAAATCATAAGCCCACAGTGGCCATGTTTGCACTCATACGTACCCTCCTTTTCCCTAAGTACGACCTTATGGCCGGTTGCTACACTCTTAGCCCCAATGGGAGCTAAGGGTCCCTGAGCATGACCTTATAGCCGGTCGCTACACTCTTAGCTCCAATGGGAGCTAAGGGTCCCTAAGCACGGCTTTATGGCCGGTTGCTACACTCTTAGCCCCAATAGGGGGTAAGGGTCCCTGAGCGTGGACTCATGGTCGGTCGCTATACTCTTAATAGGTGCTAAGGGTCCTAGAGCATGGCCTCATGCCCAGTCGCTACACTGTTAGCCCCAATGGGGGCTACGGGTCCATAACCACGGCCTCCCGGCCGGTCACAATGCGAGTTACATATTCCTTAGCCAAATGACACATCACTTATTCTTTCGCTTAGGGGCTGCTACCCTACGGCACATGAAGAACGAAAACACAAGCTAAAATAAAAGAACAAGTACGAAGCAGAAGAACGATCAACGAAAGAAGCTGGTTACTAGAAATGAACGTTTTTCATTAATGAAGTACGAGTGCAACCTTTAATAATTTTTAAAAAAAAAGACGAGGAAGAAAGAAGAAAGAGCAAGGAAAAAGAGGGGGGGTTACATATCAAGCTCTCCATTATCCTCATGACCCTCCTCCTCAGAAGCCTCGGCCTCAGCATCCAAGGGGTTAGTTACCTCATCCCATGCACCCTCACCTTCGCCAGGAGTAGGAATAAGTTCCATCTCCTCAGGGTCACGGCCTTCGTCCTCGGCTCGCTGGCGCTCGTCTACGTAGTGGAGGTAGGCCTCGAAATAGATATCCTCCTGAAATTCCTAAACCAGCGTCACGAAGACTTTGAGCAAATACCCCAAGGTATCGGCCCGGCCCTACTAATAGCCTTGTTCCTTGGCTTGAGCCACCCTTTCAGCCCCCGCGGTCACTTTAACCTTGGCCTTTGTGAGCACCTCCTCTAGCTGGCACTGCAAGTTTTTCTTCTCAGCCTCTTGGGCATCCTGATTAGCCTTCAAATTTTCCCAGCGTCGCTGGTACCGGGTTGCTAGCGCCTCTAGCCTTCGGCATTTCGCCGTGGCTCTCACCCCCCGAGTGAACGCTTCGGCCATTGTCACCTCCTCCTCGGTGATCTTGGTGGAATCCGAGGTGCCCAAGGTCGCCAAGTCCCAGGACGTAACTAAAGTCTTGGACCAGTGAAAACTTGGGGCAGGATCCGCCTTGATGAAATTAGTGGATGGCCACTGGGCGCTCCGGGGGAGAACCGCCGGCGGCTTGAGAAGTAGCTCCCACGGTCTTAGAAGGGGGTTGGTTCCTGAAGGCCGGTGGTGCGATCCCCAGTTGACTGACTTCCAGATTGCCGAGGGGCAGACTGTCCGGCTCCTGCTTCCTCCGCATGGGTAGGGGCGGATGCCACGGTCTTATCAGGGCCGCCCTAAGTTCGTTGGCACTTGCGGACCGGTAAGCTGATGGTAGGCTTCTTTCCGCGGAGTACTAAAGGGGGTGCCTATGGTCAAAATAACTTAGTTAGATTACTCCAAACCTGGGATCACGAGAAAAGGGGGTGAATAAGGTTCTGAAGTGTACCTTCTTAGCTTGTTGGTTGACGAGATGTTGCCTCTCCTCTTCCCGACGGCGCTCGGCATCAGCTGCCACTCGCTCCGGGGTGGCGTCCCCAGTCTCAAAGACTGTCAACCTTGCCCTTGCTTGCTCTGTATAAAATAAAAAGGAAGTCAGGTCAAAACCAAACAGAAAAGCTAACTAACATTGGGACGACCAATACCCTTAGAAAAATTCTTAAAGATCAAAAGCCCCACCGCAGCAAGGAGGAAGTCTTTTCCAAAAAACTTCAACTTAGGGAGCCAATTCAAAGGTTCCCTATCACTAGACTTGCTCTTCCTCCTCTCAGGGCCCTTCACAAATTCTATCGCCTGAGCCATAAACTTGGGGATGGGTCAAGGCTTATCGTCCTCCCATATGTAGAATTGGAAATAACGGGCCGTTTTTCTTTCCTCAGCTGTAGGCTCCCCAAAGGGGTTTCTAACAGGCTTACCCTCATTCCAGTCATGAACGTTTTCCCAACCTGACTCTAGATGGATAAAGAGGAAGTCATATTTCTAATACTTCACTTTTGACTTCTTCTAGGCGACCATCATGAATCCCGACCTGCTGTTGAAACAATACCATCCCAAGCCCCCGGTCTCCTTGGGGGTCCTCTGGACGATATGCACGAGACTAAATGCTCGTGCCGAGCAGGTGAGGCTGCCCAGTTCGCAAGTAGCGATGAAAGAGCAAATGTTGTGCCATGAGGTAGGCACAACCTACGCGGGCGCCAGTTCATACTTGTTCAAAACCTCTTCAATCATTGGGTGAAGAGGAAATCGAAGACCATAGTTGAGAGCCGCGTGATAAACAGCTACACATTAGGCAGGCGGCTCATTCACGGTGGCATCCGCCTAGGGGATTACAAAGGTGTACCTAGTAGGCATGAGGTATTGCTTCTCGAGGGGTGTCCTTTTTAGTGTAGGAATGACCCTGGGGTTGGAAAAGTGACTGTTGAACCGTCCGGCGGGTCCGAGTGGGTTAGGGCCCCTGGGAAGTCTAGCCCCTCCGCAACAATCTCTGGAACTAGTCCTACAGGCAAACGGCCTTTTCTCTTAAGTACCGACTTGCCCGGAGCCGGAGTCCCTTTGTGGGACGAGGAGCGAGTCGATGCCCCCTCCAAGGACGAACCTCTCGACGAGCTGTCAGAAGAGGATAAAGAGGTCTCCCCCGAGATAGAGTTAGTACTAGTGGAGGCCACTTCGACCCCTGGTTTTGATGAGCTTGGGGCAGAATAGGGATTACCTTGTGTACCCTTGGCTAACAACTCGTCTGGAGACCTGATGCGGGGGGTAAACTTGGTTTTTGTCATTCTTCGTACCTAGAAATTAGACATGTAGTCAGCTATGGTGTTCTCCCATGGATATGAGACCTCCACCTCAGGACTGAGGACGCTAGGGGTGGAGGAATACTCGTCGCTAGACCACAAAGGCGTGCTTGGTTTAAAAAGAGGCACCACACAGGGAATCTTTTTGGGTTCCCTACATTGATTCTTTCGGGGGATGCCTGCCACCGCCCAGCCATCAATAAAGGTCGAGAGGCTAGCAAATTACGGATGACAGCTATCCATTTGGAGACTAGCCAATCCCTCAAGAACATCCCCACTGGATGAGCAAAACGATGACATAATTTACAAGTACAACAAACAATGCTTCGAGAGGTACGAGGGTGTACTTACGGAAGATGAAGATTCAAGGAGGTTATTTGAAGATGAAGATGAATGCTCAAGCAAAGCCTTCGAAGATACAAGGGGGCAGCTTGAGACACTACAGTGAATTTGAATGCAAAATAGGAAAGGGGGCAGAGCCTCTCTCTAGAAATCGTTTCTCTCTCTAAGTGGTTGAAATACACGATGAGCAAATGACCCTTTTTGCCGAATCCTTACCCTTATATAGAGTGAGGAGGCAGGACACACATCCCAAGACACCCAGCAGGCATAACCCTTCTTAGCCAGCGCCACATGGCGACTTGTTATCACCTCATTATTAGCAAGAAACCCTAGACCTCGAGGGAGAATAGGCCTCCAAGTGCACTCTCTAACGGCCAATCGCTACATGCCTAGCCCCAGGAGTTGGGGGGCCCTTGAGCACGGCCTTATGGCCGATCGCTTCACTCTTAGCCCCAGTGGGGGCTAAGGGCCCATGAGTCGACCCTATGGCCGGTCGCTACACTCTTGGCCCCAATGGGGGCTAAGGGTCTATAAGCCCAGCCTTATGGCCAGTCGCTGCACTCTTAGCCCCAGTGCCTACTCGTCGTCACTTGACACAGGAGGAGCATCACCTAAACCCGAGACCTCCACAGGACTACTAGAGGATGCGAGGTCAGTGGGCAGGTTCACAAGGCGCAAAACGCGGTCTCTTCTCAGCCTGTACCGACGTTCTTGAACCAAAACTTGAAGGGACCCCAGTGCAGCTGCTGTAGGGCCCACATCAGGCACTTCCCCGAGATTCTGCATGTGATACCCCGCTCCGCAACCTCGCTTATGACCATGGCATAGAAGATCGCCTGTACCATCTCGGGGGTGTTGGAGTCCTGAGCATACTGCGTAGCCATGCTAAGGCCGAAACTTGGACAGAGGATGAGGTGATCCTCAGGGGGGGGCTTCGGGCGCTGGGCCGAGGTCTCCCTTAGCGGCCATTGAAAGTTTCTCGAACATATTCGGCCGCCATCTTGATGCTAGTGAAATTCGGAAAGTGAACCATTTGTTTCTTCTTTCCCTCTCTTCTCTAAAGAATTAGAGGATGGGCAGGAGGTCACATGACAAAGAAAGACTCATTGCCCTCTTTATAGGAAAAAAAGCAGACCGGAGTACGCTACCCTTCTCGAGGCATCCATCGAGTAGTCCACCTTCGACACGTAGCACTTACAAACAGGGACCCCATTCATGAAAATGATACAAATAAAGGATAAGCAATGAAGGTGAAGAATTGTCTACTCCTGAAAAAAAGAGGGCGGTGTTTTATTGGTAAGATCTGTGATTACACACACCCTCCTCATAGAGGGGACGTACAAGGAGAGGGGAATCTTAATACTACTCCTTGTTCGCTCAAAAGGGGGGCACATCCCTCCACCTCGAAGTCACCGTTGGGCACGACCGAGGGTTATACACCGTCTCCACCGGGCGAGGACACTTGGGCATCTTTGAGCTTGTCCTAAATAGACAACAGTCACACTTCAATGATGTCCCATCTCAGCTTCTGTAATTCTAACATCAGGCTCTCCCCGGTCTCCCTCCTAATGAGCCTCAACTTTGTCGTGTCGTTGATCACCATAGCATAAAAGATGGCCTATACCATCTCAGGGATATGGGCAGCATGTACAAACTGCATTGCCACAATATGGTCAAACTCGAGGCAGTAGGCCGTGATATGCAAAGGGAGCAAGTTCGGACGAAGGCTTGATGTTTCCCTCACGGACTAGCGAAGGTTGCCTCTAACATACTCCGCCGCCTATACAGTGTCACGGAAGGAAGGAAAGGAGGTCGTCCTCCCCCTTGAGGGACCGCTAACTAACACAGGGTTTGTCGGGGGATCGGCTGGACGAGAGGCCTGGGATCATCGGAGCCTTCGAGCATTATGCCCGAGCCATGCTTCCATAAAGCCCCAGTCCAACTTTCGCATGACCCACATCACGCAGTTCATGGTAAGCCTACGTGAAGGGCCCAACTCAGTGGCTTTATCTATAACCATGATGTAAAAGATTATCCGCACCATATCTGGGTGTTCGCGAGCATATCGTGTCGCCACCTCGAGATCGAAACGGGGATAGAGGCTGTGGTAGTCCGACAGAAGCAGCCTAGGGCCAGGAGTCGAGGGATCCCTCAACGACCATCAGAAGTGGTCACGGACATACTCGAATGCCTACTCTGTGCTGGCGAAATTGAAAAAGAGGTTCATTTGCAATTTCTCTCTCTTCTCACTTTTCGTCCGTAAGGGAAAGTATGAAGTTCTATGGGCATCTCACCTTCTTTTATAAAGAGAGGAGACCGATGTCCAAGGAGGTGCAACCCCTGAGGGAGCAGCAGGCCACTTCGACCTCGCCACGTGGCTCCAGTAAAATAAAATGCAAACATTTTTATGGCCCTCGAGCCCATCATTCAACACAAAGCGCAAAGTAAGGCGGGAAGGAAACAGTTCTTCATGACAAAGAAATGCCATTTTATTATCAAAAGCACCCACGAGGGGTGGCCCAAGGAAAGAAAGGGGATGATACAAGAGATAATCCAAGATAAAACTAAGTCTACTCCTCGTCACTAGAGGGGGGCGGAGGGCCATTTGATCCCGAGCTCTCTTCCTAACCGTCCGAAGGGCGACGGACCTCCACTGCGATGGCCTGTTACCGAAGCTGTACTTCTCTCAGTTCGTGATCAACACGGCTCATCCAGGTCTCAAAACTTGACCACCTCAGACCCACCAGGGCCAACTTCAGGCCTTCGGTCATAAAACCATGTACCACACCCAACTCTACGGTCTCGCTCAACACCATGGCATAGAATGTCGCTTGCACCATTTCAGGGAGCTCAAAGTCGGCCGCTGTTCCCTTGGCCTCGGGCAATGAAAAGGTTGGGCATAGGACGTGGTAATCTTCGGGAAAAGGGTGAGGCGGACATGTAGCTCTTCTTCGGTGCCAGATGAAGGACTCCCTCACATAATTGGCAATCTCCCTGGTGCTGTAGAGGGGAGGAAATGCCATATTGAAAGGGAAAATGGGCATATCGATCATTCTTTGTCCTCCCTCTTCTCCTGTTGTACCGCTTCCTCCCGAAGGATGGATACCTGAATATCATGTATAGGAGTAGGAAGTTGTATTTATAATGGGGGCATAGGGAGAGTTGGGAGACAGGGAGATACTCCCAAGACCCTAATGGCCAATTCATTTCAGCCACGTGGACATCTAGTCAGCCCAAATTGAGACCAGCACAAACCGAGTAATGACTATTTAGGAAGGTATGAAAGCACGACCTTTTTATTACTGTCAATATAGGCGATACAAAAAAAAAGAGAGAAAAAGAAAAAGAAAAAGCTAGTGGGGGGAGAGGTCGTGTGTTCAGGGGCTTAATGGCCTCACCCCTGTTTGTCATCATCAGAAGGGGAGGTCGCCCCCTCACTGGCTGAGCCCTCACCCTTCGGCTCCACCTCCTAGCCCGCTTCCTGTGGGCCGGACCCTAAACTTTCCTCTAGTGTCGCCTTCGTTCGGAACCGGGTTTCAAAAATCCGGTCACCATATAGCCATACCCACGATTTAAAGGTGCTCCAACAAAGCTCAGTGAGGGCTGACTCCAATGTTCAAATCGCTCGCCCGTGTAAGACCCCAAGCCTTTCAGCCTCATTCAGAAGCATCGCATAAAAGATCATCTGGGGCAACTCTGGGAGTTCATAGTCCTCGGTAGTCTCCTCGGCCACGGCCAACTCATAACTCGGGCGTAAGGCCTGAAAGTCTTTCGGGAGAGGCGACGGGGGAAAGGCAGCCCCATGCCGGTCCCATGCGAAGTGGCGGACAATGTACTCAGCCATCTCCTTACTCAAGGCCTAAGTCCTTAAGTAATTGCTTGTAATTAATCCATGATGATGGGGTGGGGTCTATATGGGGAAAAACAGAACTCAAAAGCTGAAGCAGCATATTAAATGATTTAATAGACCAACCACACATGCATTTCAAGTGGAGTAAGTGTAACAGAAAAGAGAGTTTTGAACATTTTGAACCATGATATAGTTCTTGTTTAACTTGTTCTAGTAGCCTTTCATATCCATGATCTTTGTCTACCATGGAAGTATCACCCTCATGCCCCTCATTCCCTAGCTCACCATTGTCTTCTTCATCCATATCACCCTCTTGATGAAACCTGTCATTCTCACAATTTTCACGCATCCTACAAATATCATTAAGTATTCTTATAGTATCAATATCACCAAAACCACTTTCTAATTGGGTATAAGTAGTATTGTGGCCTTTGTCACAAAAAAATAAAGAAGGTTCAGAAATTTCCTCCCCATGATGCACCCACTCTTTATAGTAAAGCCAAAAACCATTAAACATGAGATGGTGTGCCACTTCTTTTGTGAAGCACCAATTGTGCCCAACTTTGCATTTATTACAAGGGCATACGATCAATTTACTACCCCCAGCATTGCAAAAAGCAAATTCCAAAAATGAATTAACTCCATTCCTATATTCAATAGAAGTTCTATGCATATGAATCCAACTTTTGTCCGTTATAATTTCTAGCAACCCACCTGCGAGGTCATCACATAAGTCAATATAAGCATTATAATTATGCATTGGCAATCATTAAAGGAAGAGGGGGAAAATCGCAAAGGTCACACCAACACATCAAAATCATGTGCTTAGAGCATACTATGCCATAAGAACTAAGCAAATTTAAATCACTAGTTACAAATTCAATCATATTAATAAGCCAAAGATGAAAATAGTTCTTGGCTTATAACAAATTCAATCAGATTATGGGTGACATAGACAAAGTAAAAGTTATAACAAAAGTGGTCTTGGCTTATAATATACATAACACAGATAGATAAATGCACTTTATAATGGGCAAGACTCAACAAGTAATGGAAGATTACATAGTCATGGATATGCCTTCTTCTTATAACATCATAGCGAGGAGACTACTGTTAAGCTCTCTGGAAGAAAAACATTCCACCTACTATCTATAGATGCATTACTTGGTAGATAATAACTTAATGTGCACGATTGTGGGAGATTAGATTAGCATTAGGGAGTGTTACATAACCACATTAAAGCCAACTATCCTGCACACATAATATAATGTAGGGGAGGCCTTAAATATAAACAAAGAACAACCAGCAGTGTTAATATCAAAACTTATAAACATAGATTATAAGAATCCTATATCAGAACCAAAGGATCAATTATAAGAAGTATATTTGGCAAAGGACCAGTTTAGGAGTATACAATCCAGAGCAAATAGGAAACCAGCTTTTTAAGAAGCACTGATATCATTGGTTGTTATATATGTGTTTGTTAGAGAGGGAAGATGTAAGATTATGGATAACATAGACGAAGTAAAAGTTATAACAAAAGTAGTCTTGGCTTATAATATATATAACATAGATAGATAAATGCACTTCATAATGGGCAAGACTCAACAAGTAATGGAAGATTATATAGTCATGGTTATGCCTTCTTCTTATAACATAATAGTGAGGAGACTCCTGTTAAGCTCCCTGAAAGAAAATGTACTACCTATAGATGCATTACTTGAAAGAAAAACATAACCACATTAAAGCCTGCCCCAGTTGGAAATAAAGATAAACAGGTTTGCCCTCATCTATGCAATTATGTATTTCAAGTTGCATATACATCATTGCGCTATGTGGTTATACTTAAATTTAGTAGACTCAATCTGCTCCTAGTCATGCTGAGTACTGTGGTCCAGGGTTAGGCCCTGGTTGTGACTGCTTGGTTCTAATTTTAATTTTTTGGATTTTGTTTTATTTAATTTTCTACAAACTAAGTGTACAAGTTCTCTAATTTGTTCTCTTAGTTCGTTAGTCCCTTCTGATTGATTCTGTTAAATTTGCACACACTTGATTGTACAAATTGTTCTTCAATCTGAATTTTTCTCTCTTGGAGTCTGGAGCTCCCTCTACAATCTTTCGACCATTAGCCTAGGAACATCTTGAAAATATCAGAATTGGATGATGTTCAGTTAAACACTTTCAGTAAATTGAGAACGATATGGATATCAGGCATTTTATATTTGCGATGGTAAGAAAAAATGGAGAAAACAAGCAGGAGTATATACTTTTCCTCATTAATCAATAGTAATATAAAATGACCCATGCCTTTGTTCTTTTCTATAACAACAATTATGAAAACCATCTCAATTTTATGACGTATGCACTCCTAGATAGAGCCATGGGTTCTCTGGTCCCTTTTGCGGTGATATTTGCTATGCAAAGTACAAAACCTAATTAGCAGCGGGAATTTATCAGACCAAACAGAAATGGAGTCAAACTGATGAGATGATGTGTAATGGTAATGTCTGGACCTAGAACTTAGATAACTAGTTTAGATAGTTTTAATTCAATGGGATTGTTCGGGTAAACTCTTATCTGATTTGAAAAACCTTTAGAATGATGGCAAAGAGCAGTACTCATTAAGGGAGACTAGTGTGAAATATGAGGAAAGCTCATATAAATGTTCTCTTTGCTAGTCCACTGTCCATATCCTGTCTGAAATACAAATGCTGTTTGCCTGCTTTGCTGCCTATTTGTATAAATACAGGGGGAGAATAGACATAGTAGTGCGAGATGTTTCCAAGCACTCCATTACTGTCATTCCTATCTTTTTCATCATCTGACCCATTTTTGCTTGGGCCTCACCCATAAGGCCGAATTTAAGGTGTGTGGTTAGATGCAAAAGGAGGCATCAAACTGGAAATCTGAATGTTGAGAAGGACATGTCAGAGCTTTGATGGTATGCTTTTGCTAGAATATCTGAAGAGAACCTGTTGTACTTGAGTAACCTAGAAGCAAAAAGGAGTAACAACCCCACCTGCATCCTTCATCATTTAGGGCTTGAACTACTGCTAGCTTAGCCATGACTTTGAATAATACAGCCCCCCTATTGGAGTCAGCCATGACCATAAATACACAACCCCCAAAACTCATGGCTTATGAACTCAAAAGCATTCTAAACCCAATCCTTAGCATCACATCCCTCAATGGACACGATTTTCGAATTACCCTAGCTCTGTTTGGACCTCTTTAACCCACGCACACCCAAAAAAGTATGATTTGAATTCATCACAACACAAATATCACACTCAACATAAAAATTGTAGCAAACAAATTCAATAATTTTAGGTTGAAACAAAACCAACAGAACCATTTCTTTTCTTAAATTTGGAATTCGAAACCCTAAATTTAAAAAAGTGAGAGACAGGAAGATTACCTCAATGAACAAAGCCACAACCCGTTGCCTTTGATTAGCAAGTTACCGTTTATAGATCAAGAAGCAGATAGAGGAGAAGCGAACGGAATTTGTAGATCGAATTCAAGCAAAATTAAAGAATTAGGCGAGCTAGGGTTCTCAATCCAGACAGCGTATGAATTTGAGTGAGATGTTGAAGAAACGTACCGCGGGTTGAGGTTTTTTGGTTTTCCAGGAGGAGCCGCGAAATTAAAATGGATTTTAATTTAACCCAAAACTGTGGCGCTCAAATTGGCCGGGATGAGAAATCAATGTGTTTTAATTTTTAGTACTCTGTTCTTTTATTCCTTTGCCTGAATTAATGTCTTTATATTAATTTTTCTAAAAATTCTCCATAAGTAATATATTCACCAAGTTAATTAATAAGTTTATATAGACAAAAAATAATTTAATTCCCCACAGTTGATAAGTGTAGGAAAATATTTATGATTTTCCCACACTTATTAAATGTGGAATCAATAAAATATTAAATTTTTTTTTTTCTACACTTCATCAAGTGTAGCGGCACAAATATGGGAGGATGCATTATTTTTTGTAGTGGGTGATGATAAAGTTGACTTTCCAAAATTAAGAGGAGCAAAGTGTTAACAACATTTTGACATTTAGGAAAAAAAGAAAAGAAGTCTGGTTTAAAGAGATCGTTATGAACCTTAGTAAAGTAAATTAGCATTTATTGGGTTTTCTTTACGAAAATTTATTGTAGATTACATTTGTAAAATATGTGACGAAAACATAGGAAGAATTAAAACTATGGACACAGTTATTATCATACTAAGCTAATTAGGCCTCATAATAAACATTTAATATTTGTGAATATGTTGGAGGTTATGTAATTATTCATCAATCCAAGTTCCATTCAGCTACACTTACTTGCACAATTTGGGGAGGGAAATTCATAGTGCATGATTTGATGTCATAATTAAGTTTAAAAAATAAGTATGGTGTCAGTCAAAACTGAATATAGGAAATAAAGCCCAATTTAAAAATGTGAACACAAGATAGTTAGAATAAATTCAAAAAGCATATAATAACACAAATTCTTATATACCGCATAGATTATGAAATGTTGAAAAAGTCACAAAGTTATTAACCTCTAAAAAAAAGTGCAAAGATGTTAACCAATGTATGGTATTATTACTAAATTTAGAAGCTACCAATTTGTAAAAATTCAAAATTAAATAATCAAAAATTACCAACAACCATCCACATAATCCATTTTAATTGGTTTAGTTTGCGAAACTTCAATTATGTGAGCAAGCATATCATGGTTTCAAAGTTGATGATAGTAAGTGGCTACTGTGGAGAGGAGTTTGCGAGGATGATTATAGAAATTTTTAGTGTTCTTTTTTCACAACCCGCCCTCCTCCAATAAACCCACCAAAAGGCGAAAAAACAAGAATAACTAAGAAACTTTTTTAATAAACAAACAAACAAACAAATGCCTAACCATTTTGTCCTCATTAATGAATATGAAACTAACTGCTTTGCATCCTAGGGATATGAGGAGGGTGGAGACTCATGTAGAAGTAAACGAATGCTGCAGTAAATTTCAAATGAAGAGAATCATGAATTCTTAGGCTGTGGAAAGTTACTAGGAAAGTAAGATAGAGAAGCAATTACCTATAGAAAGCATTTACCTATAGGAGGGAAGGCAGGGCTAAATAACTTAATTGTCAAATTTTGAAAATTAGAAAAAGTATAATTCTTTCAATGGTTAAGATAGATATGAAATATTATGTGAATGGTGGTGATGTAACATTGTATAGTTAGTTATAAAATTTTTTTAAAATAATGTTCTTTTTCATATGTTATTTTGAAAACATTGTGGTTATCAATTTCGGTTAATTAGTGAATTGAACCAAACAAATCGGTTAAGTAATTTATGTGGTTCTAATTTCATTCATGTTTTACAAACAATAAAAAATTCGGTTAGGCGGTTCAAAAAACTCAAATTCGAATCGAATGACCCTGAACAACTCTGCCTATATTTTTGGGAGGAGCAACTTTCTAATTCGGCGATACGTTTCATTTCGATAGGAACGATTCACGCAATGCATTATTATAATAAGTCTGCCGAAACGTTTCTGTCGACCAACACTCCATTTAAAAAACAGCGTTTGATGACAGTGGAGATCAGTTGCATATCAAACAAATTTATAAAACTTGAATTTTTTGGCAAATTTAACTTAAGCCACTCTTTTTAAACTAATAGCTAAACCATTATTAGGCCGATTTTTTCCTTTTATTTTATTGGGGAGGGAGGGGGGGCGTTGGTTCAACTATATATAGATCAAGAGGAAATCAAGCAAATAATTAACAGCTTGGCTAATCGATCATTAGATAAGTGATTAGAGAAGAGAAGACAATGGAGGGAAAAGATTCTAAGAGCTGTTGCCCTCTTGGTGCATCTTGCGAGTATATATTTCATCTGTTATATGATTTCTCGTGCTTGTTTTCCCAAATCATAACCGACTTATTTCTCCGTTTTTGATTGTTTTGAGTTTCTTAATTATTTCTAGTTGCTTGATATCTACATAATCAGGTTTTGTATATGTTTTGTTTGGGATCAACAGGGTTCCAGCTAATAGCAAGGCGTTCTGTAAGTGTGGATCAGGGTGGACTTGTGTCATCAGAAAAATTGACGACCCTAAAGAAACCAAACCTTTTTACAACTGCAGTGCAGAAGGATGTGTTTGCATCACGTAATTTTCTTTGCCATATATCTATTCGTATATACCTCTCTAGTCCTATGTGTTTCATGCTACTGGTGGCCAATTGAAAGGTATGACTTAGGGATATGGCCGAGTTTAATCAACTTCACTAATTTGATTAACCCGATTTAATATGGTAAGGTTCGAACTAAGTTGCGTTTGTCTTTCATCGATTGATCTATTACTCGGATTAGCACAACATATGTGATCTACTTAGTTGAATATTTACCGGGTCATTGTCAAATCTAGAATAGCAAATATGCCTAATCTGGTACCATTGTTGAGCCATTTTAGCTCAATCCATAGTTTTCCAGTGTCCATTGAGCATTAGCAATTCTAACCTAAGCTCTAGTCCAGGTCAACCCGACCCAACTCCGTGGCCATCACAAATTATTTACTAGGATCAATTTTCCAACCAACGACATTGACTTTCTAAGGGTTAAATATGAAGACTTTAGCTAATCTTCTGTTATACAGATGATGACTACATTTTTGAACGTAGCCCTTAGTAATAAAAATGCAGGGATGAGAAGCAGAAAGGAGAGGCATCAGGTGAAAAGCAAGTAGTGAAGAGCGAGGGGGCCTACTGCGAGTGTGGGGAAGGATACACTTGTACTATCACCAAAACTGAGGGTCCTGGTTCTGGAAAAGTGTTCGTCGAGTGTGGAAATGGCTGCAAATGTGAGATCCCTGGTTGTGATGGAGTTGCTGTTCTGAAAGACTGAAGCCTAAGATGTTGAAGACAAACTCTCTTTGAATGTAATCTAAGAGTCAATTAAGAAGTGGATGACTCATATCTTCGTTATGTGCTTTGGTTTCAGTATTTTGTTCTATGCGCGTGGATGTATTGTTTCGTTTACGTGGTTCAAGTCACTTGTTTTAAGCTTCTAGCTATGAAATTTTCATCTGGTCGGATATCTAAAAATTATACAAATTAGTGACAGATTGTGCCATATTTTTGTGGGGTGTACTACCACGCATTTGTAGATTATTTATATACGATAAGAGAAGTATTGGTATACATTTTGTTATGATGTACGAACAATTTGTAAACGTGAATATATACTCTTAAAAAATAAGGTTGCGCAATTTACATATATCTACACACGACATAAATAACCTTGAGGCAAAGTCTATTCACATTGAAAATGGTAACAATGGACAGTTCATGAAGTGCAGTTGTCCAGGTAAGTGGCGGTTAGCAAAACAAATTGATTTTGATTCACTACTTCACAAACCAAATACGTGCCTGCCACATGGCATCGATCGGGATTAAGTGAGCTAAAATAGGTGCTGAATTATTTATTTAGTTTGCATGAAAAGACAAAAACTATTTTATTCTTCAATAATTGGTGGTTAAACGACTGGACCATGCCACACGTTTGTCATCAAACATTGATCAACAACTTAATGCAACAAAATACTCCAAAGATACAACGTTTGGCTTTTTGGTGTCTTTTGTTTTGAATTAGACTTGCAAAACGGCTGAATTAAAGTTGATATATTTGATAATCGGGTTAATTTCATGTTTATGTTGAAAATGACTTAATAGGTACTATGAATTCTTTCAGCAATTTTTGGTTGGATTGTATTTGTGTTATCGTATAATGTCAAACCTTCCAATCTCTACATGACTATGTGGGATCAAGGTTCCAGCAAACAAGAAGCGTAGTTGTAACGGTGAAATTCTTAATTATATTGCAATAAAGTTGTTAGCATGAAGAAATCCCTTCAAGTCTATCTGTGTGGGCGTAAAGTAAGAGTTCATAAAAGTAAGAAATGGTAAGAACCAAGAGATGCAAACAACCGTAAATAGTCTATTCATGTTTTAAAATTTAATTAATCATAATTATCACTTCTAAGGAGACTATATAAAGTAGGTACTATATATATGCTAATTAATGAAGGATCTAATTACCAACAAAAAGAAACCGTAGTCCATTACCCACCCATTGGCTATCAAAACGCCTGGGGTTAGAGCCTAAAAGTTTACATTATTAATTACTAAAACTAGCTAAGATCCACGCGTTGCACCAAGATTAAGTTTTGAACAAGCAAATGATATTTTGAAAGTATCATTGAATAATTGTTGGATCCACATTGATAAGTTGGTATAAAAAAATTGTGAAGATTTTAATCCAACTCAAAGAATTGCGGTAAATAGTGAAAACATTATCACTCCCATATTTTTTTTTTTATTGAGGCATTTTTTTAAAATAAAAGAAGCTTCAAGTATGCATGTTGTTTGAGTATGTTTAGCATCGGATTTGAATTTTTAAATAACAAAATGGATATTTTAAAGATAACATTTCATTATTAATTATACACTAACTTCCATTCTCTATAACCTTCGTAGAAAAATTATTTGTTATTTCTAAAATGTCTTGAAAATATGTACGTATGTATGTGTGTGTGTGTGTGTGTGTGTGTGTGTGTGCACGTGTGTGTATGTGTATATATATACACACACACACACATATATGCAAAATTCTATCATAATTGAATTTTTTTCAATTATGATAGTTGACAAATGTAGACCGTTGATATAAAAGAGATGAATCTTTAGCGTTAAAATTGATAACCTCTAACCTGTTATTTGCCTCTCTCCCTGTTTCCACCGTTGTCTTCTCCCCTCTCCTCTCTCGCTCTCTCTCTCTCTCTCTCTCTCTCTGTCTAAAGTATATCTAAAGCAGACAAGAAAGTCTAGCCCCTTCAACTCACTTCTCTCTCTCTCTCTCTCTCTCTCTCTCTCTCTCTAAAGCCCACCGCTTTTGAATCTTCCACACAATCGAGCTTTTCTGCTTACCATCAACCTGATCATTCATTGTTTGATCGATCTCCGGCAATGATTTCTGCTGCAATGGCCCTGTGGATCTTTCATGGCTTTGGTTCATGGACACTCTTTACCAACCGATACTCCTTCAACCCTATTCGATCACGATAATTTCTGCAAAACAACTTTCAATTATGGGAATTAAGGTTTGAGTTCCGAAATTAGGAATTTGCCTTGACATAGTTTTGATCAATGGAGTGTTAATGTCATAATCAAATACTAGATCGAAGTTTGAGTTTGCTCCTTATAATTTTATTTAATTTTAACTAAGAATTTGAATGAGAATGAGAAGATTATCAGATAGGAAGTATTAATTAGGTTAGAAGGACTTGAACGAAGAATTCAAATAAACTTGGAAAACCAAGGCTATTGGAGCCTAAGAATTGAAATAACAGAGACATGAATCCATATTTTTTTTTTTTCTTCTGCCATATCTCCCGCCTAAAACAAACTCTCTCCATAGACAAATACAGAGATTGTTGTTCCAAGCCTCCATTCTTGATGAAACAAGAGTTGTTGCATGCAGTACTTCCTCTTGTCTCTCACATTTATCTCCCCAGTTATGCTTTTCCATCTCCAACTCACTCATGGCCTCCACCAAATCAACCTCAACAATACCAATACCAAGAATTCCGTTTCATTTTGTTTAAAAATTAAGTTACGCTGAACAAAAGACTTTCCTCTATCAATTTTCTGATTGTCAGCTCGGTTTGAAGGAGGCAAGACTTTGAGCTCCGATTATTCACCCGCTAGTCTATTGCTGTCGATACGCTCACTCTGTAATTTCTTGGAAAAGAAAGGGAAGAGGAGTATGAGTTGTAGCTTATTGCAACACCTCAATGAGGGAGGAGATCTAAAAGGGGGTAGAAAGATTACAAGAACGAGAGAGAGAGAGAGAGAGAGAAACCTTAGGGACATATTGCATTAGAGTGGAGATTGCTCGGTAATTGAGGATTTACAATAGCAGGTGGTCTCATTCCTAAATTAAAGGTTGAGATCTCATAAAATATAATCTACGGTTCATATGAAACTTAATTATAGTGGTTGAAAAAAAATTCAATTGTGGTAGAATCTTCCTACATACATACATACATACATACGTACATATATATATATATATATAATATATATATATATATATTATATATATATATATATATATATATATATATATATATATATATACATTTTTTCTGTAGAATAAATCACCAACGTTGTCATATTGGCAATAATCACCTCCACCTATTTGAGCCTAAAACACATCAAACTCGAAAGTTTCAATAAGCAAACCAAATTTTTATTTGACCCCTAATTGCAAATATTTAAGAAAATTCTTGTTGATCCTGCTTATCCAGGAGATGGATAAAGAGGGAAAAAAAGATACATAATTTGTGCCATATATATGCATTTTGACATTTAGGGGGGGAAAAAAGCAAAGAAGTCTAGTTTAAAGAGATTGTTATGAACCTTAGGAAAGCAAATTAGTGCCTACCGGGTTTTCCTTACGAAAATTTATTGTAGATTACATTTGTAAAATATGTGAGAAAAGCATAAGAAGAATTAAAATTATGGATACATTTATTATCATACTAACTAGTTAGACCTCATAATAAACATTTAATATTTGTGAACATATAGAATGTTATGTAATTATTCATTAATTACATCAATCCAAGTTCTCCCCCTCCCCCCCAAAAAAAGGATCCAGCTACACTAACTTACACAATTTTTTTGGGGTCGGGGGAGGGGAAGATTCATAGTGCATGATTTGATGCCATAGTTAAGTTTAAAAAATAAGCAGGATATCCGTCAGAACTGATTTTGGAAATAAAGCCCAATTTAGATATTTGAACACTAGATAATTAGAATAAACCCAAAAAAGCATATAATAATATAAATTCTTATATACTAAGTTAGATTATGAAATGTTGAAGAACTCACAAAGATATTAACCTCTGTAAAAATCATAATTCTAATCATTTAAAATTACAAGGCATGCATGAGTAGCTAAAATGAGTAGCTTTGGATTGATGCAAGTTAGTAGTGACATTTGATATTATATTTATTTTAATATAATCTATCACAACCATTTGAAATTCATGCAAATTTTAATTTGTAAAAAACAAAGAAAAAGATTTTCAAAAGATTAAATTGGATTTAAAAATCATATAAATTTCAATTCACAACAAAAAAAAAAAATCCTCAAATGAATAATAAGATAAGGCTTATATAGGCATCACATGAATACATATAAATTGAAAAGAAATCTTTATAATACAAATGCAAAAATGAATGGTAGCCTAAGAATGCTTCCCTCCCTCAATCGAAGCTTCTCATTAATTCTGCCACAATACTCAAAATAGTTACAAATTAATTTGATTTTAAGTTTTAAAATTTATAAAAATCCACAGGTCTCACAGGTTCCAGAATCGAAACTCGGCTCTGACAGAAGAGTTGCTTCCCTACCCTCTTTTGTTTTTTTACTCTTCAATTTTCTTTTTTCCGGACAGGTCCCAGGATCAAAACCTGACTCTGATAGAAGAATTGCTTCCTTACCCTCCTTTGGTTTTTCGCTCTTCAATTTTGTTATTTTTTTTCCCTATTTCTATTTGTCTACAGCTTGAGAAAAAGCGTGAAATAAGATAGGTTTACTATGAAACTTATCAATAAGGATTGAACTAATTCTCTCTGCATACTTATTCTTTCATTCATTAATACTGTGGTCAATATCCTTGCGATGTAAGGTTTTTAATAAAAAACAAAACTTAATCTTATCAACGTTATCGCACACAGTAAAAGAATTATATATACATCTTTATAAGATAAGTGTAAAAATGAATGGTAGCCTAAGAATACTTCCCTCCCTCAATTCAAGCTTCTCATTAATTCTGTCAAAAAACTCAAAATAGTTAGAAGTTAATTTAATTTTAAATTTTAAAATTCATAAAAATTCACTAATTGATATCTCCCCATTTTCCTACTTTCCCACATCACCCTTTTTATCATTAATAACCACCTGAAATTATATTCCTACGAAGAGAGGATCGGGAAGATGTGGATATGGATGATGGTTTTCATTGGAAAAACCAAAAAAAAAAAAATATATTTAATTATCATTTTTTTTTTTGAGCAATTCAGAATTAATTAGCAATCTTTGTATGTCATAATTTGAATCATTAATTTATATTTACATATAGTATGTAAAATATATCATATGATCATAAACTTTTATTCTACATTTCTTTTTTTTTGGGGTAAAACTACATTTCATTGATAAAGTTTATCATACATACATACATATATATATATATATATTATATATATATTATATATGTATATAGATATTATATATATATATATCTACTTCCTTCACACAGTTAATCTCTCACTCTTTCCAATCACCGACCCTATAACCAAATTGTCCTTGAGCATGATGAAAATTGTACAACAGAATGGGGTTAAGATGGAGAAGATTGATGATTACCGGTGTTGCACTGGACTTAGTGATATGAGATTATGGATAGATTGATGAAATCAGAGTTCCAGTCGATGAAAATGATTTTTCTGATAAATTATGGTCAATTGTTCTTTTATTTGTTTTTGGTTCAATGTAATAGGTTTAATTTTAGTTCTTTCCACTAAAATTTTTCGCAATATGTTATTTGTTTTTTTAGGACATATATTTGTTCCAACTTTCATTCCATGAGATACAAAGCTTGCAGAACTTTTAATGAAATGGATAAAAGGGTTTAGCATTGATACTTTGTTAAATTTGTTTTCAAAGATATATTTTAAATGTAATGGAGCTGATTATCTTGGCACCCTTCCACATCATCATTCTAAGTGTTTAGATTTTTATCGTTAATTTAATAATGTTGTCATTCTTTAATATTTTTATTTGTTTATTTTACCTATTTTGCCCAACAAGGCATATTATAAATATATACATTATTCTCACTATCTATATTCACAAACATACAGTTTTAAATTTTTTTATGCGAGGATATGCATTTGAGTGGAGCTAAAGGCTTTTAGGTTTGTGAAGGAAGAGTCTCATATATTAATTTTTATTTTATATTTTGGTGGAAACTAATGCAAAATTTATAGTTTCCAAAATTTATCTACCTTGATATGAGATCAGTATTTTGAGAATAGCATATCCTATATCAAATAAGGTTGTTCACACATTATTTTGTTAGTCAGATTACTATCTATAAATCAACCTTTTTTATTGTTCATTTAATTAAAAATGTTTAAATCTATATTTTGTGTTCTTGAATGAATCAATAGCTTTAATTTTCCTTTCTCATCAAATACATTTTGCATATATGTAGTTTTGTTTGCTTTATTTTTCTAATCTTTTAAATAGCAACTAAATTATTATGATTTTTGTATAAAGTAATACTAGATGAAGATGCGTGTTTTAATCTTATTGAGGTTAATATTTTGGGTAATACATTGTAGATTTGATTCTTCTAGTAAAGAATATGTAATTGTTGTTGTAATTGCCTCCTCCACCCCTTTTCTTATTATATTATCTTCTTCAAAATTTTAGCAAAATTAATTTCATTGTTTATTTCTCTACCCTACGTTCGTATCATATTTTAAATAAGTTTTAATATCCTTCTACAAGGTATAATATTTTCGATCAAGTATGTATTGTGTTCATGATACTATTATTAGTAGAATAAGCATAATCCTTAATATCCATCCCTTCTTCTAATTATTTAATGAGCTATTCTTTACTTTTAATCTCTCCATACTTTTTTATGGCAGATGCAGGAAGTACAACCAAATAATTATAGGGTTCCATTTTTTTGGTTGTATTCACAAGTTTTTTTATGTAATTTTGTTCGTCCTCATTCTCATACAACTTGCAATATTTTAAAGAAATAAACTGAGGGACGAGATATTGATATTTTAAAGATAGGAGAAGACGTGAGTATAAGATTGGTGGGATACTATAATAGCACAACAATTGAAAAAAGATGTGAAGCCTGCATAACTTTTTTTTTTTTTGGTTTGTTGCAAGACGACATAATTTGTATATCCAAATTATGTAGTGAAGACTACACAATTTGCACACACACAACGGTGAAAATAATTAGAGGAGACACCCAAAGTGAAAGCACTAGAAGGAAAAAATAAAATTCTTATTATTATTAGTTTTTTTATAGGATAGGGAATCCAGATCATTTTTACTCATATTATGATTTTGTGTTTCTAAAATTAATATATACTTCTTTTCTTATAGTTCTCAACTCAATTTTTATAAAACAAAAGTTATCAGCTCAATTACTTCATTAGGGGGGAAAAAAAAGAGATGATCAGTTTGATATAGTTTCAATTAAAAAAGGTTTTTTTAAAAAAAATTTTGATGCAGATAGAAAGAAAAAAATATATATGGTTCAAGGTTTAAATTATTGATAATAAGATTTAGAGTTAATTAAGATTGAAAAAATAAAGTCCAAACTATGTATAGATTTTTGAATACAGATTGTCCATTTAATTAACCATTTAAGTGAAAATTTTTACTTTTTTTTATAACTATGAGGTGTTTTTGTAAAAAAAAAAAAAAACAAACAAACTTCTCTATTATCAAATTATCTTTCTTTCATAGATTCCTTTTTAAAAATTAAGCACCCGTGCAAAAGCACGGGCACAAACTAGTAAGATAAATAATTAAACACAAAATATGTAGAATTAGTATGAAAATAAGGTTATAGGCATTGAATTAATTTTTACATATAACATAAACCTAATTATTTTTGTAAAGAAAATAAAATAACCAATAAATAAAAAATACGTTCAACGGCGAAATAATTTAAAGAAAGATCGTAATAAAATTTTAACAAATAGTCTTTTAAAAACAGTAAATTATACCAAATATTTTTTTCTAAAAACAGTTGATTCAAAAAATTAATATAAACAGTTAATTCAAACAATTAAGAATTAACAGCTGATAGCGACAAATAACAATTATCAATTAAGAATTCAAACAATTAATAGTTGATTGTCAAATAAGACCTTAGTTATTTTTCATGTCTTCGATGCTGACCAAGCACATTGCACATTTTAATCCTTTTCTACAAATAAATGAGCAACCATTCCAGATCCTTAACTGAAACGTTTCTATCCAACTGAACGAAACCTGCAAACCATCGGTTTTCATTTTTTTAAATTAAAAAAATAGACCTACCCCAGAAAAAGAAAGAATCTTGCAGACGGTAACGGCCGCAGATTTTTGCTTGATTTAATATTTAAAGCCTTAGAGCATTCGCAGTGTAGTATGAAAAGAGAGAACGCAGGCCTCATGCTATCACTTTTCAGCACATGAGAAGAGAGAAGAAAGTGTACCACGCGAGGGAGAACAGGCAGGCGTTTCTCCCTGTGGGCCACTACGCAGGCCTCACGCTATCACTTTTTAGCACATGAGAGGAGAGAAAAAAGTGTACCACGCAGGAGAGAACGGGCAGGCGTTTCTCCCTGCGGGCCACTTTTTGACTTTTTTTAATATTTTTTGTTTTATCTTTTTTTTGAAATAAGTATATAATTTTTAAATAATTTAAAAAATAGGTTGTATGTTATAAGGTGAGTTCATAATAAATATTTTTGTTGGATGATTAAAATTGAGTTCCATATATTAGAGAAGTGATGGAATGCAAGTTCCAAAATTATGAAACTTTTGTTGACGTGACAGGTTAGAGTTCCAAAAATTGAAACTCTGACTGAGAATGCTCTTACAGCCTCCGAAATGTTGCAGTTTCAGCGTTCTTGAATAGGGGTATTATTGATGAAAATGGAGACACATCTGGCTATCAACTTTTTAAAGAGACTTAAGGCCTATTATTTTCATTGGTAAATTGAAATTGATAAAAGGATAAAGTTAATTAATATAGATTAAAATGAGTTAAAGTGGATTGATGTTAGTATTTTTTACCGAGGTGGGTTGAAGTAAGTTAAAATAGGTTGAAGTAGATTGAAGTTAGTATATTTTTTAAAATTGATTAAAATAGTGAAAATAAAATTTTAAAGGAAGTGGGTTAAAATTGATTGAAATGGGTTGAAGTGAATTGAAGTGGATTAAAGTCGGTATTTTTTTATTGAAGTTGGTTGAAATAGATTGAAGTGGGTTGAAGTTAGTTAAAGTGGGTTGAAGTTGGTTGAAGTAGATTAAAGTAGATTGAAGTTGGTTGAAATAGGTTGAAGTTGGTAGATGTTGATAAATTGAAAAAGACCAACGAAAAGAAGAGACCCTTAGTGTAAAATTAGTCATATTTGAATTAGCTTTTTGACCTAAAAAATTCATTTACAAAAATGTACAAGCCATTAGTCTTTTAACATTTTTTATTTCAATTTGCTTGTTATTAAAGAGTTTTTCAATGTAATATTGCAAAGTCCTCATCATCACAAAGCCAAAAAATAGAATGATTTGTTGTTAGATTTTGTGGGTTTGAAATTCATAAAGTTAGTGTCCTTATCATAAATTGATAATATGAGACAAAATTTCGTTATTTACATATTCACTTACTTCAGTTGTTGCAAAGAACGCTCTCAGAATTCATATTTTTCTCTTCTAATGAATAGTAAAATGATAGTGTATAGGAAATTTGCTTTCTATAGCTATATTTTATGAGGGAAATTTTGACTTAGTTTTTTTTTTCCCCCAAAAAAGGAAAGAATTCACTAAATAATTAGCCATATGACATCTACAAAGAAAATTGAACACAAACAAATACTACATAAAAGCAAGCAACATTAATAATGGGAAATACTCTCACAATTGGAGAGAGAAAATAATTTTCACAATCGGAAAACGATTACTACTAAAAGATAAAATACTACTCCTATTAAATAAAAATTAGAAATATAACAAAGAAAATGGCCAGGGTGATAGGTAAACCGGTCATCCAGTCACAAAAAAGCAATTCAAATGAATTAGAGAAGAAGAAGAACATGACGATGATAGAGAGGATGAGGGGCAAGGAGGTTACTGGAATAAAGGAAAAAATTTTCACTTTGACTTAGGTATTTTTTGTTGAGGGATGTGGAACTTTTTTTAAAAAAAAATAAAAAAAAGAAAAGAAAAGTGCTCTAGAGTCTACGCATCAACAGGGAGAGGATAAGCCTGGGAGAACACCGACAGAGCAACGAATGGCTTATGAATTAATACTGTGTATTTTACTCTTTCATTTCGTGGACGAGTTTGTGTGTTACAAATTATACGCTTATATCGTTTAACCATGCAACAAACATACGGGTTGTAAGTGACCAATTGAGGGAGAAGTTATTAAATTTTATATATCAATTGGGCCTTAAACAAAGAGTCATACATATAAGCTCAAATGAGACTTCATTTCAAAACCAAGGGTGAAATAAGTCATAAACTTATATGCATGCTCAAGTCCTTTAATTCTATCAATGTGAGACAACACCTACTTTCATATCTTTGTGGGACAATATCAACTTTTCATACTCCAACAAAGGGAACATCCATCGTTACTAGGTATAAATACCAACTGTTCACTCTCGACTCCCGAGAAATCCAAAGAAGGGAAACTTAGGCCCCTGTGAATTGTACTCGGGTGGTGCTGCAAGCAAGTAAACTCTAATGCCATTGTGCCAATTTGGACTTTAGCAAGTCAGACCTCAACATGTTAATCCTTATGCTACCTTTTAGCAAAGATACAATGAAAGATCATCAAAAAATAATTGTAAACTTTAACATTCTTTAAACAATAGAAATTTACAAACAAACCATGTCTGTAGAACTTTGAACCCAATTGATTTACTATTCATTTAGACAGTGACGTTAGTTGTACTACACTTGTGAAAAATTTTTAAAATGAAATTTTCAAATTTGTATTTAATAAGATTTCATCAGGGATGAGAATCGGTACAGGACCCACTAGACCTATTGGATTTTAGGATCCTTACAAAATCATGAAGCAAAAATAAAAACAAAATCTAACACAAAAAAAAAGAAAAGAAAAACCATATGCTATTTTTGGTGAGGTGGAAATTAATTTCCTACAGCAGTGCCTTATTGAAAGCTTCCTTAACCACTCTACTTCTAGGAATTTTATCGATTTCTTTGAAGAAAGAAAAAGTTTGAAACTCCACTAGTAATCCCCCCAAAAATATCTTCCAAAAATTCATCCATTCACTATGCCATAAAATTCATGATCACATGCTGTAGTTTTGGACTTGCATTCACCAACTGCAATTTTCCCTTTACAACTAGGCCAAATAACAGGTTAAAATTAATTATGAAACTTGATTCTCTGTAAAGCTTGTATTCAAAGATTTATTTAACATAATTCATCACTAACAATTCAATTATGACTTATAATAATTTTAGATTTGTGATTTGGGACTCGTACTCTATATCAACGGTGGCCAACAAAATTCAATTGTGTAGCCCCTATATCTACAGGGGTTTGAAAAAAGAAAACAGCGCAATCAGACCACAAACTATTCTAATCAAGCCATTTAATAGTTTAACTTAATCGGTTTAAAAATCTAGCTAGTTAACCAAATCGAAAAACTGCTAACTGTTTTGGTTTGGTTCCTATTTGTGATTTTAAAATCGATGGTTAACCGAACCGAACCAAACCGACATAGATTTTTTATATAAATTTCATTTTTTTTAAAAAAATAGAGTTTTTTGTGGTAATTTTTAGATTTTATTGACATTGAATTGAAAAATTGAATAAATGGTTAACATAATGTAGGCCCACCGGTTTGGGCCCCTTAGATGATTCATTGAAATGATGCATGCCGATGCCCATTGTCCACCGTTATCCACTCTTAATTTCTTTGTTTTTTTGAGTTTTATTCTTTTCGTTCATAAATATGAGTTAGGAAAAGAGAAAGATTGTGAAAAATTGTAACAGTTGGGATTTTTTGGAAGAATTGATAAGGATTTATAAGAATTGTGAAGGATTGGGAAGAGTTTGTTAGTCTTTTTTAAGGAGTGCAAAAATGAATGAAAAACGGTAAGGATTGAGAAAGATTGGTAGGAATTGGGAAGAGTTGAGAGAACTTAGGAATGACTAGTAAAGATTAGAAAAAATTGACAAAAGTTAAAAAATATCGTTAAATACTTATTTACAAACAAAAAGAACAAACCCTAATGTTACATTGTCCATTGCCCACCCGCCGGCTAACAAAACACTTCGGGTTAGAGCCTAGAAGTGTGCGTTACTATTTACTAGAATAGGCTGGAATTTGTAACATTGTATAGTTTGTAACAATTTATTTTTTAAATTTTCTTTTTTATTATATTATTTTTAAAACATCAATTCTGGTTAATTGATGAATCGAACTAAAACAATCAGTTAACTAATTTAACTGGTTCTAGTTTCATTCTTTTTTTTTTTTTTTTTTTAACAAACAATATAACTCCAGTTAGCCGGTTCAAAAAACCCAAAGTCGAATTGGATGAACCCTGAACAACCCTGGCACCTGCCTACATTTTTGGGAGGAGAAACTTTCTAATTCCCCGATACGTTTCATTTCTATGGGAACGTTTCACACAAAGCATTATTATAATCCCAATGTTCAAAGTCTGCGGAAACGTTTCTGCCGACCGACACTCCATTTAATAAACAGCGTTTGATGACAGTGGCGATCAGATGATGAATCAAACAAATTTATAAAACTTGAATTCTTTGGCAAATGTAACTTAAGCCACTCTTTTTAAACTAATAAGTAAACCATTATTAGGCCGATTTTTTCCTTTTATTTTATTGGGGAGAGGGGGGGGGTGTTGGTTCAACTATATATAGATCAAGAGGAAATCAAGCAAATAATTAACAGCTTGGCTAATCGATCATTAGATAAGTGATTAGAGAAGAGAAGACAATGGAGGGAAAAGATTCTAAGAGCTGTTGCCCTCCTGGTGCATCTTGCGAGTATATATTTCATCTGTTATATGATTTCTCGTGCTTGTTTTCCCAAATCATAACCGACTTATTTCTCCGTTTTTGATTGTTTTGAGTTTCTTAATTATTTCTAGTTGCTTGACATCTACATAATCAGGTTTTGTATATGTTTTGTTTGGGATCAACAGGGTCCCAGCTAATAGCAAGGTGTTCTGTAAGTGTGGACCAGGGTGGACTTGTGTCATCAGAAAAATTGACGACCCTAAAGAAACCAAACCTTTTTACAACTGCAGTGCAGAAGGATGTGTTTGCATCACGTAATTTTCTTTGCCATATATCTATTCGTATATACCTTTCTAGTCCTATGTGTTTCATGCTACTGGTGGCCAATTGAAAGGTATGACTTAGGGATATGGCCGAGTTTAATCAACTTCACCAATTTGATTAACCCGATTTAATATGGTAAGGTTCGAACTAAGTTGCGTTTGTCTTTCATCGATTGATCTATTACTCGGATTATTACAACATATGTGATCTACTTAGTTGAATATTTACCGGGTCATTGTCAAATTTAGAATAGCAAATATGTCTAATCTGGTACCATTGTTGAGCCATTTTAGCTCAATCCATAGTTTTCCAGTGTCCATTGAGCATTAGCAATTCTAACCTAAGCTCTAGTCCAGGTCAACCCGACCCAACTCCGTGGCCATCACAAATTATTTACTAGGATCAATTTTCCAACCAACGACATTGACTTTCTGAAGGTTAAATATGAAGACTTTAGCTAATCTTCTGTGATACAGATGATGACTACATTTTTGAACATAGCCCTTAGTAATAAAAATGCAGGGATGAGAAGCAGAAAGGAGAGGCATCAGGTGAAAAGCAAGTAGTGAAGACCGAGGGGGCATACTGCGAGTGTGGGGAAGGATACACTTGTACTATCACCAAAACTGAGGGTCCTGGTGCTGGAAAAGTGTTCGTCGAGTGTGGAAATGGCTGCAAATGTGAGATCCTTGGTTGTGATGGAGTTGCTGTTCTGAAGGACTGAAGCCTAAGATGTTGAAGACAAACTCTCTTTGAATGTAATCTAAGAGTCAATTAAGAAGTGGATGACTCATATCTTAGTTATGTCCATCAGTTAAATAAGCATTATTGAAAATGCATGTGGATGTATTGTTTTGTTTACGTGGTTCAAGTCACTGGTTTTAATATGAATGTGGATGTATTGTTGTTTTATCTTAGTTTTGAATTTTGAGTCAATGAACTCAACTTGTTTTAAGCTTTTAGCTATGAAACTTCCATCTGGCCAGACATCTACAAATTATACAGATTAGTGACAGATTGTGCCATATTTTTGTAAGGGTGTACCACCACGCACGTGTAGATTATTTATATACAATAGATAAGAGAATTATTGATATGCATTTTGCTGTTATATATGAACAATTTGTAAATATGAGCATTTTTTTTCTTTTTCTTTATTGGGAGGGTTGTTAGAATTTTAATACCAAAATATAAACATTTCAATATCACTTTTATTATGGGCGGACATCGTGTCAGCGTCGGAACAATGTCATTTCCAGTTCATATTTTACCTGTGGACTTTTTCTGTGTTGGTCTTATATATATGTTTGAATTTGACCTTAAAATTTATTTTTTTGAAAAGAGGATCAAACGAATGGATCGATCTCCAAAGTTAATCATGGCAACTAACGTGTAAAACATTGGCAGGAAAATGTAATAAAAGTCAAAATTCTATTGATGATAGCATTTTTTCCCGTAAAAAGGATGAAAGTATTGAAAAGTAACCATATTATATGACATTTTTCTTATTATATTGTTTCTTTTAATCGTCCCAATTAGTAAATTATGTAGTACTTTTTGACTCTTTTCCAATCTATTTTTTTGGGTTAAATGATGACAACCAAATATTGCAATAACTGGTCTTTCCCAATCTTATTAATTATTCAAATTGATAACCTCTAACCTGTTATTTGCCTCTCTCCGTGTTTTCACCGTTGTCTTCTCCCTTCTGCTCTCTCTCTTTCTCTCTCTCTCTCTCTCTCTCTCTCTCTCAAGCCCATCGCTTCTGAATCTTCCTCTCAATCTTGCTTTTCTACTTACCATTTACCTGATCATTCATTGTTTGATCGATCTCCAGCAATGATTTCTGCTGCAACGGCCCTGTGGATCTTTCATGGCTTTGGTTCATGGGCACTCTTTACCAACTGATACTCATTTAACCCTGTTTGATCACGATAATTTCTACAAAACAGCTTTCAATTATCGGAACTAAGATTTGGGTTCCGAAATTAGGAATTTGCCTTCACATACTTTTGATCAATGGAGTGTTGATGTCATAATCAAATACTAGACCGAAGTTTGAGTTTGCTCCTCATAATTTTATTTAATTTTGCAATTAAGAATTTGAATGAGAATAAGAAGATCATGAGATAGGAAGTATTAATTAGGGTAGAAGGACTTGAACTAAGAATTCAAATAAATTTGGCAAACCAAGACTATTAGAGCCCAAGAATTGAAATAACAGAGACATGAATCCATATTTTTGCATTTCTTCTACCCTATCTCCCACCTAAAACAAACTCTCTCCATGGAGAAGTATGGAGATTGCGGTTGCATGCTTCCATTCTTGATGAAACAAGAGTTGTTGCATACATTACTTCCTCTTGTCTCTCATATTTATCTCTCCAGTTGTGCTTTTCCATCTCCAACTCACTCATGGCCTCCACAAATCAACTTCAACAATACCAATAATAAGAATTTCATTTCAATTTTGTTTAAAAATTAAGTTACGCTGAACAAAAGACTCTCTTCTGTCAATTTTCTGATTGTCAGCTTGGTTTGGAGGAGGCAAGACTTTGAACTCCGATTATTCGTTCGCCAGTCTACTGCTGTCAATACGCTCACTCTGTAATTTCTTGGGAAAGAAAGGGAAGAGAAGTATGAGTTGTAGCTTATTGCAACACCTCAATGAGGGAGGAGATCTAGAAGAGGGCAGAAAGATTGCAAGAACAACTGAGAGAGAGAGAGAGAGAGAGAGAGAGAGAGAGAGAGATTGTGGACATACAGCATTAGAGTGGAGATCGTTCAGTAATTGAGGATTTACAATAGCAGGTGGTCTCTTTCCTAAATTACAAGTTGAGATCTCATAAAATATAATCTACGGTTCATATCAAACTTAATTATAGTAGTTGAAAAGAAATTCAATTGTGGTAGAATCTCTCTCTCTCTCTCTCTCTCTCTCTATCTATATGTGTGTGTGTGTGTGTGTGTGTGTGTGTGTGTATAACATTTTTTCTGTAGAATAAACCATCAACGTTGTCATATTGGCAATCACTACCTCTATGTATTTGAGCCTAAAACACATCAAGTTCGAAAGTTTCAATAAGTAAATCAAATTTTTATTTGACCTCTAATTGTAAGTATTTAAGAAAATTCTTATTGATCCTATTTATCCACGAGACGATTGAAGAAGAAAAAAAAGATACATAATTTGTACCATATATATGCATTTTGACATTTATGGGAAAAAAAGAGAAGAAGTCTAGTTTAAAGAGATTGTTATGAACCTTAAAAAAGCAAATTAGTGCCTACCAGATTTTCCGGATGGAAATTTATTGTACACTACTGTAATAACAAATTACAAAGATTGAATTTTTTATAGAATTCAATTAATTTGAATGAGGTACAATCTCTGTGAATATAATCCTCTGATTCTTTCTCTTTCAAGGATGGAGTTTTCCAACCCTTCAACAAAGAGGGGTAGGAAATCTATTTATAGGAAAGCCCCCCTTAAAAGTCAAGACAGGCATTGACTTGAATTTTGGGTTTTGACCTAGGTTTTGGGCCTTTCAATCAAGCTTTACTCTAGACTATTTTGACTTTTGTTTGTTTGACTTTGACTTTGATTTGGGAGTCTCCCGGGCTTGAACGGAGCATTGACTTGGAAGTCGCCTCGAACTTTAACCGGACGTCGACTTGAGAATCGTTTTTGACGTTTGACTTGTAAGTCGATGTAGGCTTTGACCTTTGACTTTGACTTTGACCACGTCATGACTTGAATGTCGTTCGGGGTTTAGGTCATGACTTGACTTGGTAGTCGTTTTGAGCCTCAATTTGAGTTTTGACTCGAATTTTGACTGAATCCAAACTTGGTAGTCAACTGGGCCTCATTTTTGGGCTTAACTTGTGAGTCTTTGGGTTTGATTGAATTAATCAAATGGGTTGACCCAATTAACTAATTTCATTTAATTTTGGTACGGCACGAATAATAATAATTTTTTTTGGTGCCTACAAATTGCCCCCTCGAGACAAGATCACGTGTGAAACTTGTCGTTTGAGCGTGGCCGACGTCTCGATTTGTTCACTTGAAGCACGTGCGGCCCGTTTTCTTTATGATCTTCACCCGACAATTTTTTTTCACAACAAATGACTGAATAGAATTTTAACATGCCTTGTTGAAAAACCTTTTTTTTTCCTTCTTTTTTTTTTTTTTTAAAGGAAAGGCATGAAAATTTGATTGAGTGAACACACAATTTTTCGGGTCAAAGAATTGGGAGAACAATGAGTTGGATCATGTAATCCAGCATTTCTCTTCAATTCAAATATGTAGGCCTGGCCTTGAGTTTCCCTCTTCGACCCAGTCCAGCTTGAGGTCGCTTTACTTAAAGGACCATGCGAGGCGCATATGACTTCCGGTTTTCCGCCCTCGCTTTGCTTTCGCTTGGGTTGGGCCCAGACGCCCTGTCTTCTCTCTTTTTTTTTTTTTTTTTCGTTCCTCTTCTCCTTTCTCGTGGGTTGGGCTACATTTCACTTACTTAAACCAGAACTAGGTCTGGTGCTTGGCTTAAATGACACGCCCCTCACATGCTAGGGTACTGTTCGCGCTTCTCCTTCCTCTTGCTTCGACAGCCACCATCATACTCAACCTCCTTGCACAGCCCTCAACTCTCACTCATTTTGCCCACTGTTTTACTTCCTTTGTGTTGCTGGACTTCTAAGCCAAAAACCAGAAACCTTCATTTGTGCTGGTCCCCTTCGTTTGAGCTGCTGTTGCCACTCACGGTGGGAGCCTCCTTCAAAGCTTGATCCTTTCACCCCCATTTTTGGGCGCTGGTGACCGTCAAGGGATCACATTTCTCCATTTTTTTTTTTTTTTTTTTTTTTTTTTTTGTCAGGCAGAACTCCATTGCCCACTTCCTTCGTTGCAACAGAGCAAACCCCCCTGTGTCTTTTGCTTATTATCATTTACACCATTTCTTTTGTTTAAAGGCGCCACCTTTTACACCATTTCTTTTGCTCACTCAAAGGTAGCATCGTGGTCATCAAAGGTGATCATCGAGTCTCCACCCATACCCTCTGTTTGGTTCTGACGCAGGCCCATATCACCAGCGTGATTCATGTCATCCTGAGCCTGCTTTGGGAGGTAAAAACTCCCTTTTTTTTTTTGTCTATACCTGTTGAATAGATAGCTGTATGCGTACTCAGGGCAGATTTAAGGGCTTGCGGTTTTTTTTTTTTTTTTTTGAGGTATGAACTTGGGTTGGTTCTTGATGATGGTTTCGGATAGATGATTTTTTTATGGGTTGGTTCTGCGTGGTGAGACCTTCAGACATGGCCTTGATTTGGGGCGTTGATGATGGGTTGGATTCAGTGAAAAACAGAGGCAATGATTTTGCCCCCTTTTCTTCTATTTTTGGTGTGCTCATGTGAAAGAATCAAGTTTTTGGTACAAATAATCTGGGCATAAATATTGAATATTTGTGTGAGCCATCATCTGGGCATGTGTGTGAGGAAGAGGGAGAGTGAGAAAGACTAAACCTTGCCCCTTTTTCCCTCTGTTCGAATTAGCGGCGTGAATTGGAGCCATTGTTGCCAAACTTCAGCAAGGTGTTGTCTAGCTCCTTTGCTTGCATACTGGTACCTCCCTGTCTTGGCTTCTCCTGTGCTTTGCCAAATTGTTGCTGTCATCAACCTCGATTCACTGTCGTTGAATGTGAAAGCCAAATGACTTGAATACATCAAAGTACCGATCTTCAGAATTAAGAATTTTTGGCCAAATTATGTGTGAAAATGACGAAGGTTTTTTTTTTTAATGCTCATTGAACTACAGGTAGTTTGCAACTTGGCCCATTTTTGACATTTACAATATTATGCCTTGAAGAGCTTGCCATTTTTTTTTAACCATGAGCAATAAATCTCACGACTCTGGCTGAAATGAATCCATAGGAAGCCCTTTTATTAGACTGACGAGTCTTCTCACGTCTGTCTGGGTCATTACAACATCGCATTCATTTATTGTTGCATTTTTCGCATATCACGACATCATGCTCACTTGCTGAAAGATGATATCTTTTGTCACTTATGCTCACTTGCCGGAAGACCGCATTTTTTTTTGAATGCCGAGACCCCTTTTCTTTTTCTTTTTCTTTTTTTTTTGGTACTGTTGCTTGTGCAGGTTGAGAAGCCATTTAAAGAACCACTCGCGACACAGTTCGCTGCTTGGCCAAGGGCTTTGAACGGAACTGATATGCACAAAAGTAGTGTGAAGACTTGAAGAGCCACACTTGCGATACAGTTTGCTGCTTGGCTTATGGGCCTTGAACGGAACTGATACGCACGAAAGTGTTTTGAGCAGTGAAGAGCCACACTTGCGATACAGTTCGCTGCTTGACTTATGGGCCTTGAACGGAACTAATATGCACGGAAGTGGTGTGAAGACTTGAAGAGCCACACTTACGATACAGTTCGCTGCTTGGCTTACGGGCCTTGAACGGAACTGATACGCACGGCAGTGGTGTGAAGACTTGAAGAGCCACACTTGCGATACAGTTCGCTGTTTGGCTTATGAGCCTTGAACGGAACTGATACGCACGGAAGTGGTGTGAAGACTTGAAGAGCCACACTTGCAATACAGTTCGCTGCTTGGCTTATGGGCTTTGAACGGAACTGATATACACGGAAGTGGTTTGAGCAGTGAAGAGCCACACTTGCGATACAGTTTGCTGCTTGGCTTATGGGCGTTGAACGGAACTGATACGCACAGAAGTGGTGTGAAGACTTAAAGAGTCACACTTGCGATACAGTTCACCGCTTGGCCCTAGGCCTTGAACGAAACTGCTATGCACGGAAGTGGTATGAGTAGTAAAGAGTAGCTAGCGCGGTAATCAACGAACATTTTGATTGATTTTGCTCATCGCTTCACCCTCCTTTAACATCTATTTTGTTTAGGCGCCGCCTTGCTTACTGATTTCTTTCCTGAAAAAGAATTAACTTTATGTTTGCTTCTATTTTCAGGTGATTCATAATGGTGCAAGTCGCGAGGAGAAGCTTGGCAGCAGAAAGGTGATATCTTTGATCTCTTCTCTTTCATGCCCCCCTTTTTCTTTGTGTGTGATGTGTTTGACTATACTTGATGATTTGCTAAAGTCGCCTACGTACTTATGGGTACTTGCAATTTCCAATAAGATCAAGTTTTTATGTAGTTCAACTAAGCATCCTTTTTTCATTTATCTCGCCGTTCATAGTTTATACTCTTGCGGGCTAGGAGTAGTACAAAGTTTCTTCTTTTTTTTGGGGGGGCTTGAATGAACAGTTTATACTATTGCTTAGGAGTTAGCATTTTCTTGATGTGTGTGAATAGTTTAGACTCTTGTTTGGGAGTCTTTTTTTTTAAATGTGCGAACAGTTTAGCCTCTTATTCAGGAGTCTTCTTTTTGAATGTGTGAACAGCTTAGCCTCTTGTTCCGGAATCTTTTTTTTTGATTGTACAAACAGTTTATCCTCTTGTTTAGGAGCTACCTCCTTTTTCTTGAATGTGTGTGAACAGTTTAGACTCTTATTCAGGAGCCTTTTTTTTTAAATGTGTGAACAGTTTAGCCTCTTGTTCGGGAGTCTTCTTTTTGAATGTGCAAACAGTTTAGCCTCTTGTTCAGGAGTCTTTTTTTTTTTGAATGTGCGAACAGTTTAGCCTCTTATTCAGGAGTTTTCTTTTTGAATGTGTGAACAATTTAGCCTCTTGTTCGGAAGTCTTTTTTTTTTTTTTGAATGTGCAAACAGTTTGGCCTCTTGTTCAGGAGCTGCCTCCTTTTTCTTGAATGCGTGTGAACAGTTTAGACTCTTGTTTAGGAGCCTTCTTTTTGAATGTATGTAAACTTTGGGGGTTTTTTTTTTTTTTGGTGGTGAACAGTTTAAGCTCTTGCCCAGGAGCTAATCCAGCATTTCCTCAAGGAAGGGCGTCGACCTCTTGGCTTGCGTTACAGCTGGAAAAAGCTTGCTTCTTAGTTCTTTCTTTTGAACTGGCTTTAGCCCCTTGGCGAGTGAGAATTAGGACGCGCTTCTTTACTTTCAACGAGTCAATCACCTTCACATCCAAAGTGGAAACACGCTTCATGCGTGAAGGAATTGAACTTTGGACTTCATTTGTTTTGCCGAGGCGGCTGAACGCTGAATCTCTTTTTTATGAGGGCGGTGCGCTTGATGACGTCTAGCCTATCTTGATTCTGGCGAAAACCGAGGGTTTAGGTTGCTCATCCATCTTCAACCTATGGAAGACAGAGGGTTTCCGGATTTTATCCTTTCCAATCCTTCTAAACACAGAAGGGCATTGGCGCGACATTGATGGCTGCAACCTGTCGAACACCGTCATTTTGGAGTTGGTCTTGGCATTTTCACCTTCATTAGCATCAACTTCTTCAGCTGTGATATATTGAGTGAGGGCTTGCTTGTCCTTGCGTCGTCCCGAAATCCTCATAGGCTGCGGTGGTACGTAGCTAGGACCAACTTTAGGCGTTGCGGCGTTGCCCCCCTTACCTTGTATGACCCTTTGCGCGCTATCAAGTCTGTAGGGCTTAGCTTGATCACATGCCCAAAGATGTTGGCTCGCTGAAGTCATGGCTAGACCTCTTGATTAACTTGTGTGCATTAGAATCACACCCATCGCCGATGCGTATCTTTGACAATTCACCTTCTTTTTGGAGCGAGCCTTTAGAAGAGGCAACAAAACCAGGGAGAGAAATCTTGATCAATTTGCTTGGGTTCGTCTTATGAGCTGGAAGCACAACCTTTTCTTTCAGAACGCACCAGTTTGCTTCATTGAACTTGCGCTCAACGCTAGTTGTACTTTTAGGATTTGCGCGTTCAAAGACTGTCACCGCTGAATTTGCCGTGACATTTGCTTGCTTGACGGACGAGAATAAAATTGTCCTCTCATTCTTTTCTTTCCGTTGTTGTTGTGGCTGGATACTGCCATGACCACTTTCTTCAGGAGGGACATTCAACTCTTCATTTGTTTCATCATCGTCAATTTCGAAACATGAAGTTGTGTGGACAGCCACACTATCAAAGAAACTTTTTATGAAGCATTCTCTTGAGCCCTCTAGTACTTCAGCATGATCCATTTCAGAATCTGACTCATCAGCCTCTTGCACTGTGACGTGGCCAACTTCTGCTGTTTCATCTAAATTTAAAATGATTCTTCCTTCCTCAGTTAGTCGCATGATGCGCTCCTTAAGTGTAACGCACTTTTTAAGAGGATGACTAACGATTCTATGGTATCGACAGTATTTGGGGTCGGCGATCCTCCCAACTTCTTCTGGGCGCTTTGGCTCGGGCAATTCAATGACACTTTTTCGAGTAAGTCATCTAGTATGCCTGATAAATCTGAGTCAGGAAATGGATACTTCTGTTCCTGAAGTTCTTTTAGTGTGGGACGTTTATTTGTCACAACTTTGAATGACGAGCTCTTCTTGCCCCCTAGTTTTGGCTTTTTCATAATGCGAATTGGTTGACTTGTAGAGGTGAATATCGCTTCTTTGGTCGTGCCCTTAGAAAAGTTAACATTCTTTTCGAACTCTACTTTGTCCCTTTTTGATTCAATAGAATAGAAGGAGTTAGCGTGACGACTAGCTATCGTCACCTCCATGTCATGTGCCTTGGTCGCCAATTCTTGAAAGGTCCTAGGTTTGCTCATTTGTAGGACGTAAAGCAAGTCCCAGTGCATACCTTGGGTGCACATTTCAACGATAGAAGCTTCAAACAGCCTATCCTTGCACTCGAGGCTTAGTGCGCGCCAGCGGTTGATGCAGTCAAGAACTGGCTTGTTCTTCCACTGTTTTGTGTTTGTCAGCTCAGTCATGCTGACAACGCGCTGAGTGCTGTAGAACCTGTTGAGAAACTCTTGCTCTATCTGTTCCCAGTTATCAATGGACTCGGGTTCCAAGTCTGTGTACCAGTCGAACGCAATCCCTTTTAGAGTACAAACAAACTGCTTCACCAGTCGGCCTCCCTTTGTACCAGCATTGCTGCACGTCTCAATGAAGTGTGCGACATACTGTTTGGGGTTGCCCTTGCCATCGAACTGGTTGAACGTGGGAGGTTGATAGCCATGGGGCATGCGCAGCGCATCAATCCTCTTTATATAAGGCTTTGTGTACAAGTGGGTCTTGTGAGACCCTCCTCCTAACTGAACCTTGATTGCGTTCGCTATCTAGCTCTGAATTTGCTCAACCGATATTGAGCCTAAGAAGCAGTCCTTCTTAGCTTTGCGGTCATTGTCAGATTCCTCGCTGTGATGTGACTCTTTGTCAGAGTTTTCAGCACCCGAACCCTTGTTAGAAGCTTCAGAGAACTTCTTTTCCAGCCTCTTTGTCAATTCAGCAATTTGGTCATTCTGACGCTTGATTTGGGCGTCCTTCTCTGCACTCTCTTTAGAGAGTCTATCCAAGGTTGCCATCATACTTGCCAGCTGCTCTTCAAGGTTAGCAGCTCTTGTCATCATGACTGGCATGATGGCAGTGTCAAAAGATTCAGCGTCAATCTCTGACATGCGCGCTCCTTTTGGTGAAGGCGAAGATGAGGCACTACTATAGTAGTCTTCAACCTCGCAGACCGGAGATTGAAGGCTAAGTTTTTGAATTTCATCCATCCACGACGACGCCTTGTGTTGCGTTTTTGAGTCTTGGAATTTGGATGTGGGCGACACAGTCTGCCTAGCAGCGTTCGACGGAGCAGATTTTGCCATGCTCCTGGTCTTCATTGTATGAGCGCGCTTGCTAGAAGTGACGCTCGCTTCACAGGATCTAAGAGAGAAAGATCCCATGTGCTTCTTCTTCGAAGGTTGTGCGGCGACGTTCTTTGTAGCCATATCTCCGTTGAAGATGATGTGCTTGTGACTTGAAAGTTTGATTTTTTAAGAGAAAGAGATAAAAGGTAGAGATGTCCCACCGAGCGTGCCAAATTTGTAATCACAAACTACAAAGATTGAATTTTTTATAGAATTCAATTGATTTGAATGGGGTACAATCTCTATGAATATAATCCTCTGATTCTTTCTCTTTCAAGGATGGAGTTTTCCAACCCTTCAACAAAGAGGGGTAGGAGACCTATTTATAGGAAAGCCCCCCTTGAAAGTCAAGACAGGCCTTGACTTGGGTTTTGGACTTTGACCTAGGTTTTGGGCCTTTCAATCAGACTTTACCCTAGACTATTTTGACTTTTGTTTGTTTGACTTTGACTTTGACTTGCGAGTCTCCTGGGCTTGAGCAGAGCATTGACTTGGAGGTCGCCTCGAACTTTGATCGGATGCTGACTTGAGAATCGTTTTTGACGTTTGACTTGTAAGTCGATGTAGGCTTTAACCTTTGACTTTGACTTTGACTTTGACTTTGACCACATCATGACTTGAATGTCGTTCGGGGTTTAGGTCGTGACTTGACTTGGTAGTCGTTTTGAGCCTCAGTTTGAGTTTTGACTCGAATTTTGACTGAATCCGAACTTGGTAGTCATTTGGGCCTCATTTTTGGGCTTGACTTGTGAGTCTTTTGGGCTTGTGAGTCTTTGGGCTTGATTTAATAAATTAAAAGGGTTGACCCAATTAATTAATTTCATTTAATTTTGGTACGGTACGAATAATAATAATTTTTTTTTTTGGTGCCTACAACTGCATTTGTAAAATACGTGAGAAAAGCATAGGAAGAATTAAAATTATGGATACATTTATTATCATACTAACTAATTAGACCTCATAATAAACATCTAGTGTTTGTGAACATATACAGAAGGTTATGTAATTATTCATTAATTACATCAGTCCAAGTTCTTCCCCCTCTCCCCGAAAAAAGGTCCAACTACACTAACTTACACAATTTGGGGAGGGGGGGGAAGATTCATAGTGCATGATATGATGCTATAGTTAAGTTTAAAAAATAATAGGATGTCCATCAAAACTGAATTTGGGAAATAAAGTCCAGTTTAGATATTTGAACACCAAATAGTTAGAATAAACCAAAAAGCATATAATAATATAAATTCTTATATACTGAGTTAGATTATGAAATGTGGATGTAAGACCCCCCCAGTTTCGTTTTCCATTAAGCTAACTAATTTCCTTTTTACGTTTTAAATTCGTATTATTAGTAACTGTATGAGTTAAATTATTATCGTTGAGCTTTTACGAACTATAATTTCATTAAAGACGAGATTATTATTGCTATTACTGATTTCAAAGTCAATTCGTCCCATTATGCCTTTAAATGATATCGATAGTTTAATTTAGTTGTTATTCAATTTGTTTAGTCGTTTCCTGAAAACAATTAGGTTTTCAACCTTGGAATTAGTTTCGAGTTTTATTACATGGAACTTCGGCGTATTTGGGTTCGAATAATTGATGGAGGGTTATGTTATCGATTTGGGTTTAGAACAAAGCGTTCGGGATTGGACTAGCGATTTAAGTAGATTGAGTTATTACCCAAAAAAAAAAAAAAGAAAAAAAAGAAAAAAAGAGAGAGAAGGAACAAAAGGGGAGGGATCGAAGTCGGGTACCGGGAGACCCGACTCGCCCCCCCCAAACGCTTCTCTCTCTCTCTGCGTCGCTCCCACTCTCTCGCTTCCTCTCACCCGCGACCAGTGGCCGGGCGTCACCGCCGTCCGTCATGCGTCGCCGGCGAGAGGAGACCACCGATTACCCCCCAACACGCGTCCACCACCGTCTCCCTCATCTCCTCACCTCACACACGCTGTAGTCGCCGGTTCCAAGCCCCAATCCGCCTCCCCTGGCTGCCGTCGACCCACCTGTGCTGAGGCTGAGCGAAAATCGGCCATCGATGGGCCGATTCTGGCACAAGGACGGTCGGCTACTTGGTCGAAATCATGCATGCGCGTATCTCTAGGTTTGGGCTAGTTGAATCACGCGCGAAGAGCAGAGGAGCGTCTGTTTTTGATGTTCGATTTTGGTCTCAATTCAAGCTAAATTACATGCCTCTGGCGTGGAATCGAGGTGGGTGTTCCTCGCCTCCTAAATTAGTACTAATTTCGCAAACGTTTTAGCGGAATCGATGTTGCATGTTAGACTAGCATAGCCTAATTTAGAATGTGCTGCTTGAGGTTTATAATTCGAAGTTAATTATACATGTTTGGCGTTGATTCGAATGTATGTAACCATTGAATGCCTGAATTTATAATTCGAAGTTAATTATACATGTTTGGCGTTAATTCGAATGTATGTAACCATTGAATGCCTGAATTTATAATTCGAAGTTAATTATACATGTTTGGCGTTAATTCGAATGTATGTAACCATTGAATGCCTAAGTTTTTAATTCGAAGTGAATTATACATGTTTAGCGTTAATTCGAATGTATGTAGCTATCGGAAGCCTGAGTTTATAATTCGAAGTGAATTACATGCCTTTAGCGTTAATTCGAATGCCTGTGACCATTGAATGTTTGAGATTTTACATCGAAATGAATCGAATACCTTTAGCTTCGAATCGAACCAATTTAGTTAATCATGCCTCAGTTATTAATTCGAAGTTAATTTAGCATGTTTAGCAACGATTCAGTTAATTAGTTGATGCATGAAAAAGGATTATAAACGAAGTTAGTTTAATGTGTTTAAAATCGATTCAAGTGAATTTAGCTAGTTTATGCCTAAAAGTTTAGTTCGAAATGAATTACGAATGCTTTGAATCGACATACGAACACTTAGTTAATGCGTGCTCGTTCAGTAGCTTCTAAATGAATTATGAATGCTTGAATCGAGACATGTACACTTAAACAATTCATACTCAATTAATAGTTTCGAAAGGAGATGAGTGTGCTTGGAATCGATACTTGTGTAATTAGTTAGTTTATACCTGAGTAGTAACTTTGACGTAATAAATGAATGCCTAAAGTCATTTTATGTTTAAGTGGTTTATTTAGATTCGAATAGTAATTTCCATACAAATAATGAATGTTTAGATCCGCATTATGTCTAAGTGACCTAAATGGGTTCGAATAGCAACGGTGACATAATAAACGGAAACTTAGAATCGTATTATGCTGAAATAGCTCAATTAGACTTGAAATGTAACTTCTAACCAACGTTTATGAATGTTTGGTTGTTCCATGATCGTGTATGAACTTCGAAGTGCATCGTACGTGTTTAAAGTTTATATATATAAATGTTTAATCAGTCTATGATCGCCTATATGCTTAACTATCCCATAAAGGCCTACTAACTCTGAAGTAAGTTATAAATGCTTAGAACCTTATCGTGTCTGAACTCCCAAGTAAAGTTCTATAATTTTATATGTGTACGTGATGGTATATATATACATACCTATGCTTGCTACAATGCACCGCTAAGTGGCGCTGCTTACCCTGGTAAGTACTTAAACCTTACCTTTTCATAAATTAGTATGATAATATGTTGTGTTGATAAATCGATGAAACGAGTTGGTAGTTGGATGGGTTGAGGAAATAATTATGAGCGTTCGAGGTTTTGTGGTACGGTGCAAGTGAGGAGGGAGACTGGGTTGTGAAATGACCGCAATCGTGTGGATTGCAAGGCCATGTGTGGCTCGATGTGATGAATTAATTATGAAGTGTTTGAATGTGATATATGTAAACCCCTCTCCCTTCTATTTGCTCAAGTTGCATTATGTGCATAAGGGTGAGATTTTCAAAGAAGGATTTCATGCTTTGAAATAATAGTAGCCATAAATATTAGTGCATGATGGCGTATTTTAAAGTAAACGAATACAATTTTGGGAGTGAACCTACTTGAACAGGGGAATCCTAAAGAGTTTTATAAAGGCGTGAGTTGCACGACAAATGATTTTACCAAAAGATGCAACAAAATTACTAGCCGTTATGACCGATACGCTTTAAGTGGCTAAGATAATGTGCTGCGGACAATATGATATGATGTATGTTAACCTAGGGGATAAGTCCGGATAAACCCTAGAGGCCCTGATGAAGGCTAATGTAATGGTCCGATATGTTATATGTAGCCATCCCGAGAGTAAGAGCTTTAGCGTGAGCGTTAGGTCTCACTATGGGGTCGAGCTTAGTTCTCACCCAATCAGCACCCTGTAATGATCTTATGCCAGAAGTACTTTCGTACTAAGTTAAGAAAAGTAATTGGCTCTTTGCCATTTTAAACGATTAAAAAGGAAAGGAAGTTCCTTTTATGGGCCCAAAAGGCTATATGAAATGATGTATGAAAAGCTTATAAGGTCTTTACACGGCCAAACGAAATAGAACTTCCTTTGAAGACTAAGAAAACGTTTTCAACGAAAGAAAGAAAGCTTTCAATGAATGAATTATGAAATGAACTTCAAACATGTTTGAATGTGGATTCTTAGACTATGTATTAAAGGAAAGTTTTCAATGGATGCATTATGAATGATTCATAAGTATGGTTGAATCGGATTCTAATCTTATGTGGCATCATCCTTATCCATATCAAACATGTCTGATTTAAAGTATATTAGATGAGAAAGAAAGATATAGCACGTTGAAATTTCATGAATGAAGGCGTCTCTTCCTAAAAGAATGAACGTTGATATGTGAATAACATGCAAGGGTGTCATATGGCTTAATATGATGTTCAAAGGTACTTGAATGCTTGATACGTGTATATGTGTGTGATATGTATATTGTATGAATGAAATGCCAAGAAAAGTGTAATTATGAAAAGGGGTAACCTTATATACACATTATATGATTGAGGTTTCATGCATAAGTTTAAAATGGAATGCCCGGAAGTTATATCATGAAAAAGAAGGATCCCTATGCTTAGCTTATAAAAGGAAGTTTCCATGCTAGCCTATAAAAGGAAGTTTCTATGCTTAGCCTCGTCGCTTATCTAAGTGTTCAATTGCCTGTTAGTGAAGACGTTTGATCATTTAGAATCTTGGAAATGTGTTTAAGTGCCTAAGTGAAGTTTATGGTTAGTAACATTTCCATAAGAATTCTTATGAACATCTATTATGATAGTAAAGTATGAAAACGTGATATGTGACTAGTAAAGATAGTATTGCCTGCAATGGTTTTGGTTTTCAGGGGGGGTTAGGGGACACTCACTGAGCGTGTGATTGCTCATCCCACTACTCCTTCCCCTTTTCCCCAGGTTTTCTTATGATAGGAAGAAGTTGAGTCAGATAAGTGCGGAAGGAACCTATTATTGCTTGCAAGGCATCGTATGTGCCCATTTGAAGGGAACTTACGTGTTTGATGAAGTCATCTAATGCATTCTTAGTTTGTGAAGGTCTGTAAATGATTATTGAAGTTCATGTAATGCATATGGTATAAAGGTCGCTCTGTATGGCCGTCTGAGCCAACCATCAAGTTAGTTAGATGTCCCTTTGGTTTAATTTAGCTATGCCTTGGGATGTAAACCCCAAAACTCCGGTTGTGTGAACCGTTGAGTTGTATCTTTTACTTTTTCTGCTTTGATTAACTATCCTGGTTGGTGTACTCCGAGCGCGTGGCTCGTCGAGTTATGAACTCCGGTGTGTGGCCGTTGAGTTATGTTTTATATATTTACGCTTCCGTTAATTTACAGGATTGTATTATAAGGCGTTTAGCCTGGAAACGATCAGTTTTCAGGGGAAATTCTGTCCATTTCGTCCCAGGAATTAAGTAAGAAGTTAGAAAAGCGTAACGCTTCTAGCCTAGGGGCTGGGGGTGTTACAATATGATGGTATCAGAGCAAAGGTCCTGCGACCATAGGCCGCGACCTGAGTCTTGCATTTCATATAGTCACCTAGGAACACTTTGTGATTATGTGACGTATGCCTACTCTGTATGCACGTGTGCCCTATAGTATGGCCATTTGCGACTTACGTGTGGCTCGTGAAGGTCGATTGAGTAAAAGCAGCAAGTTATGCGTTAGTGTAGGAGTCAAATAGCTCTCCCCACGCCTTCAAGTGACGTTGTGAGTACTTCATTGGTACAATATGTTCCTAATGTGTTAATTGATTTCATTGATTGACTTTTATGCGATCCGGGTAAACCGAACGAATAAAATGTGAACTGTGTGTTAGGACGTGAACCCAATTCACTTCCGTGTTCTTGTGTGAGCTAAGTGATGTTTTGAATGACAAACGTTTTCTTCGTGCGTTCTGATAAGAGGATCAATGGTTCAAGCACGTCGATTTAAAGTCGGACGATTGAAAGACCTTTCTTTAAGCTCGTCTTTGCCCCTAAAGTACGATTTGCTCCTCGATCCCCATAATGGAGTGAGCAGATGTACTCAAAGGTTGGTAGAGAGGGAGTTAGAAGCAGTTAACCGTCCTTTTATTGAAAACAAAGAGATTCGAAATAGACGAGCTATTTTTTTTTTTTATCCTTTGAAACTCAAGATTTTGAGATGTTAATGTCGTTTTGATTATCGAGCCAAGTTTTTCTTACACCGAAGAATTAGCTTTTCGTTAGTGATGATGAGGTAGTTAGATTCACTAATATGCGACCTTATGTTTATCAAATGTTGCTCGTAAATGCATATGTGGTAGACGTGTATGTTGATAGAATCCTTCGTATTGAGCTGGAAAAGGAATGATTGGAAATTGGCTGCCATGATTAATAATCCTACTAAATGGTACATTGCTGATGTGACTTTTGATTTGCCTGAGTGAAATTAAAGGATATTTTCGTATGCATGTGTGAAAATTTATGTGCTGATGGTACATTGCGTAAAAGTGTACCCACCGTTCTCCTTCTTTGTAATTGTTGCCTAAATCGTGCATTACTTGCTTCCTATCGTACGAATTACTATTCATGAATGGGGTGAGATGTTTTGGCCCGAACGAACCCTGATATACCCAGAAAGCTCAAGGGAGAAAGAACCTAGCAGACTTTGGAATTGTACGTCATAGACGATCCCTCCTAAGGCTAGCGATCCATAATAAGACTCCTACGATCCCCTATAAGATAGATGTACCTTGTAAGACACTAAGACCTCAACGTGAGCCTATGAGGCCATTGACGTCAACCATACCCACACAATTCTATCCGCTTAACACCAATCTTTCCTAAATTGAATGGGGTTTAGAGCATGCCGTTGACTATAGGCTGCAAAAGGAGGATTGCACGCATACCTACAAGCCTAGGTGTTCTTTCTATGTGACAACATATGGGTCCACATGCCTTAAAGATTTGTTATGATGTCATGTGTTGTGTAAGACCATAAGAATATATATAGATAGGATCGTTGTATGGAACCATCGACTTGTTTGTGATCAAATGCCAACAAAGTGAGTTTTTGTAATTGCTTGGCTTGAGTTTAATTGAACCTATGGCTGTGTTAGTTAGAACGACTTGATATGTGTGGCTAGTTCGTACCATGACTCTGGAATCATCATTCACAGCTCATCAATGCTGGTTTCTCGCATTATAGTTGGATTAGTCGAACTCGATGTATGTAATGCATGACTAAATGAAGATAGAGCTGCATTTACTTGAGTAACGTTCATGGACATATATATATATATATCTTATGTTTAAGAAAGTAGTGTGGTAGAATACTCGGGATCATGTCAATCATGTATGTTTTCGTTTTGTAAATTGCTTGCTGAATGTATGTTAGTAGGTTGCATGTTATCTCCAATTCGTAAACTTGAGAATGCTGAAATGTTGATGCCATGTGATACTATTGTGCTCGGGTAATGCTATGTGGTGCTACGTGACTCTCTTGTTATTCCCAATGTGTTGTAAAAGTTTCCTTGATGATCATCGTGATTCCACAAGTGACTGAATTCATGTTTTGGGATGAGACTACCATACATAACCTTGCGATCTCATCGTCCCGGTTGCCACACCTTTAGATACTCACTTGTAGGTGCATATGCGTACAATTGTTGCCTGCCATGCAAACTGAGTCTAGAATATCAAAATCTATGTTTCATTTTCGAAACAAACTCAATATGGTTTTCCACGCCAACTTATTTGCCTCACTTCAATGCGATTTGCCCTCGGCGCCAAAATAGAGCGAGTAGACGGCTGAAGAGATTGGCGATGAGGAAGCTGGATACCATAAGCCATTTTCTTTCGATTTGACAAATGTAGAGTCTGCCAAATGAAACCTTTTGAAAACTTACAACATAGATCTTAGTTATGTACGTGCATTCTAGGAAAGACCGATTTTAGATTTAGAATTTCGGGGGCGAAATTCTTTTAAGGGGGGAAGAGTGTAAGACCCCCCCAGTTTCGTTTTCCATTAAGCTAACTAATTTCCTTTTTACGTTTTAAATTCGTATTATTAGTAACTGTATGAGTTAAATTATTATCGTTGAGCTTTTACGAACTATAATTTCATTAAAGACGAGATTATTATTGCTATTACTGATTTCAAAGTCAATTCGTGCCATTATGCCTTTAAATGATATCGATAGTTTAATTTAGTTGTTATTCAATTTGTTTAGTCGTTTCCTGAGAACAATTAGGTTTTCAACCTTGGAATTAGTTTCGAGTTTTATTACATGGAACTTCGGCGTATTTGGGTTCGAATAATTGATGGAGGGTTATGTTATCGATTTGGGTTTAGAACAAAGCGTTCGGGATTGGACTAGCGATTTAAGTAGATTGAGTTATTACCCAAAAAAAAAAAAAGAAAAAAAAGAAAAAAAGAGAGAGAAGGAACAAAAGGGGAGGGATCGAAGTCGGGTACCGGGAGACCCGACTCGCCCCCCCCAAACGCTTCTCTCTCTCTCTGCGTCGCTCCCACTCTCTCTCTTCCTCTCACCCGCGACCAGTGGCCGGGCGTCACCGCCGTCCGTCATGCGTCGCCGGCGAGAGGAGACCACCGATACCCCCCAACACGCGTCCACCACCGTCTCCCTCATCTCCTCACCTCACACACGCTGTAGTTGCCGGTTCCAAGCCCCAATCCGCCTCCCCTGGCTGCCGGCGACCCACCTGTGCTGAGGCTGAGCGAAAATCGGCCATCGATGGGCCGATTCTGGCACAAGGACGGTCGGCTACTTGGTCGAAATCATGCATGCGCGTATCTCTAGGTTTGGGCTAGTTGAATCACGCGCGAAGAGCAGAGGAGCGTCTGTTTTTGATGTTCGATTTTGGTCTCAATTCAAGCTAAATTACATGCCTCTAGCGTGGAATCGAGGTGGGTGTTCCTCGCCTCCTAAATTAGTACTAATTTCGCAAACGTTTTAGCGGAATCGATGTTGCATGTTAGACTAGCATAGCCTAATTTAGAATGTGCTGCTTGAGGTTTATAATTCGAAGTTAATTATACATGTTTGGCGTTAATTCGAATGTATGTAACCATTGAATGCCTGAATTTATAATTCGAAGTTAATTATACATGTTTGGCGTTCATTCGAATGTATGTAACCATTGAATGCCTAAGTTTATAATTCGAAGTGAATTATACATGTTTAGCGTTAATTCGAATGTATGTAGCTATCGGAAGCCTGAGTTTATAATTCGAAGTGAATTACATGCCTTTAGCGTTAATTCGAATGCCTGTGACCATTGAATGTTTGAGATTTTACATCGAAATGAATCGAATACCTTTAGCTTCGAATCGAACCAATTTAGTTAATCATGCCTCAGTTATTAATTCGAAGTTAATTTAGCATGTTTAGCAACGATTCAGTTAATTAGTTGATGCATGAAAAAGGATTATAAACGAAGTTAGTTTAATGTGTTTAAAATCGATTCAAGTGAATTTAGCTAGTTTATGCCTAAAAGTTTAGTTCGAAATGAATTACGAATGCTTTGAATCGACATACGAACACTTAGTTAATGCGTGCTCGTTCAGTAGCTTCTAAATGAATTATGAATGCTTGAATCGACACATGTACACTTAAACAATTCATACTCAATTAATAGTTTCGAAAGGAGATGAGTGTGCTTGGAATCGATACTTGTGTAATTGGTTAGTTTATACCTGAGTAGTAACTTTGACGTAATAAATGAATGCCTAAAGTCATTTTATGTTTAAGTGGTTTATTTAGATTCGAATAGTAATTTCCATACAAATAATGAATGTTTAGATCCGCATTATGTCTAAGTGACCTAAATGGGTTCGAATAGCAACGGTGACATAATAAACGGAAACTTAGAATCGTATTATGCTGAAATAGCTCAATTAGACTTGAAATATAACTTCTAACCAACGTTTATGAATGTTTGGTCGTTCCATGATCGTGTATGAACTTCGAAGTGCATCGTACGTGTTTAAAGTTTATGTATATAAATGTTTAATCAGTCTATGATCGCCTATATGCTTAACTATCCCATAAAGGCCTACTAACTCTGAAGTAAGTTATAAATGCTTAGAACCTTATCGTGTATGAACTCCCAAGTAAAGTTCTATAATTTTATATGTGTACGTGATGGTATATATATACATACCTATGCTTGCTACAATGCACCGCTAAGTGGCGCTGCTTACCCTGGTAAGTACTTAAACCTTACCTTTTCATAAATTAGTATGATAATATGTTGTGTTGATAAATCGATGAAACGAGTTGGTAGTTGGATGGTTTGAGGAAATAATTATGAGCGTTCGAGGTTTTGTGGTACGGTGCAAGTGAGGAGGGAGACTGGGTTGTGAAATGACCGCAATCGTGTGGATTGCGAGGCCATGTGTGGCTCGATGTGATGAATTAATTATGAAGTGTTTGAATGTGATATATGTGAACCTCTTTCCCTTCTATTTGCTCAAGTTGCATTATGTGCATAAGGGTGAGATTTTCAAAGAAGGATTTCATGTTTTGAAATAATAGTAGCCATAAATATTAGTGCATGATGGCGTATTTTAAAGTAAACGAATACAATTTTGGGAGTGAACCTACTTGAACAGGGGAATCCTAAAGAGTTTTACAAAGGCGTGAGTTGCACGACAAATGATTTTACCAAAAGATGCAACAAAATTACTAGCCGTTATGGCCGATACGCTTTAAGTGGCTAAGATAATGTGCTGCGGACAATATGATATGATGTAATGTTAACCTAGGGGATAAGTCCGGAAAAACCCTAGAGGCCCTGACGAGGGCTAATGTAATGGTCCGATATGTTATATGTAGCCATCCCGGGAGTAAGAGCTTAAGCGTGAGCGTTAGGTCTCACTATGGGGTCGAGAATAGTTCTCACCCAATCAGCACCCTGTAATGATCTTATGCCAGAAGTACTTTCGTACTAAGTTAAGAAAAGTAATTGGCTCTTTGCCATTTTAAACGATTAAGAAGGAAAGGAAGTTCCTTTTATGGGCCCAAAAGGCTATATGAAATGATGTATGAAAAGCTTATAAGGGTCTTTACACGGCCAAACGAAATAGAACTTCCTTTGAAGACTAAGAAAACGTTTTCAACGAAAGAAAGAAAGCTTTCAATGAATGAATTATGAAATGAACTTCAAACATGTTTGAATGTGGATTCTTAGCCTATGTATTAAAGGAAAGTTTTCAATGGATGCATTATGAATGATTCATAAGTATGGTTGAATCGGATTCTAATCTTATGTGGCATCATCCTTATCCATATCAAACATGTCTGATTTAAAGTATATGAGATGAGAAAGAAAGATATAGCACGTTGAAATTTCATGAATGAAGGCGTCTCTTCCTAAAAGAATGAACGTTGATATGTGAATAACATGCGAGGGTGTCATATGGCTTAATATGATGTTCAAAGGTACTTGAATGCTTGATATGTGTATATGTGTGTGATATGTATATTGTATGAATGAAATGCCAAGAAAAGTGTAATTATGAAAAGGGGTAACCTTATATACACATTATATGATTGAGGTTTCATGCATAAGTTTAAAATGGAATGCCCGGAAGTTATATCATGAAAAAGAAGGATCCCTATGCTTAGCTTATAAAAGGAAGTTTCCATGCTAGCCTATAAAAGGAAGTTTCTATGCTTAGCCTCGTCGCTTATCTAAGTGTTCAATTGCCTGTTAGTGAAGACGTTTGATCATTTAGAATCTTGGAAATGTGTTTAAGTGCCTAAGTGAAGTTTATGGTTAGTAACATTTCCATAAGAATTCTTATGAACATCTATTATGATAGTAAAGTATGAAAACGTGATATGTGACTAGTAAAGATAGCATTGCCTGCAACGGTTTTGGTTTTCAGGGGGGGTTGGGGGACACTCACTGAGCGTGTGATTGCTCATCCCACTACTCCTTCCCCTTTTCCCCAGGTTTTCTTATGACAGGAAGAAGTTGAGTCAGATAAGTGCGGAAGGAACCTATTATTGCGTGCAAGGCATCGTATGTGCCCATTTGAAGGGAACTTACGTGTTTGATGAAGTCATCTAATGCATTCTTAGTTTGTGAAGGTCTGTAAATGATTATTGAAGTTCATGTAATGCATATGGTATAAAGGTCGCTCTGTATGGCCGTCTGAGCCAACCATCAAGTTAGTTAGATGTCCCTTTGGTTTAATTTAGCTATGCCTTGGGATGTAAACCCCAATACTCCGGTGTGTGGCCGTTGAGTTATGTTTTATATATTTACGCTTCCGTTAATTTACAGGATTGTATTATAAGGCGTTTAGCCTGGAAACGATCAGTTTTCAGGGGAAATTCTGTCCATTTCGTCCCAGGAATTAAGTAAGAAGTTAGAAAAGCGTAACGCTTCTAGCCTAGGGGCTGGGGGTGTTACAGTTAATTTTTTATTTAATTTGTGAAATATGTTTATTAGAATAAGTGGAGTAAAACATGTTAAGTATGTACATTTAAAATAATTATCTAATTATTATAAAATGTTAAATATGTTAAGCATCTATAATATGTTTTGTTAAAGTGAATAATTTAAGTTTGTTTTTTTTTGTTTGATTTGTGGTATATGTTAATTTTTTGTAAGTATGTGAAGTGCATGTTTTTTAAGGTATGTTTAATTTTTTGGTATGATTTGTTTGATATGTTAAGAATTTTTTTTTTATTTTTGTAATATTTAGGTATGTTAAGTATATATTAATTTAAGTTTGCTAAGTATGTTAATAGTATTTTGTTATTTTTGTTTGGGTTTGTTTATTTGGATGAAGTGTGAAATAAATAGTTTAATTTGTGGTTGATGCTTAATTAGGTTTATTTGAATAAATAATATCGTTATGTTAAATTTATTTTTTTAGCATATATGTTTAATTACATTAATTGTTGTATTTTAGGTTTTGTGAAAATTTATTTAAGGAACCCGGGAATATATAAAGTGAACTAAATATAAATATAAGTTTTTTTTATTTGTGTCATTATTGAATATAAAATTTATACTAAATAATGTAACTCTATTTAATATGTAATATATGTTGATTTGAATAATTGAAGGTGAGCATGTATAATATATGTTTTGTTTTGGTAAATGGTTTAAGTATGTTAAGTACGTTTATTTTTTGTTCGATTTGTTGTGTATATTAATTTTTGGAAGTATGTGAATAATATCCTTTTTTTGAGATATGGTTAATTTTTGGTATGATTTGGTTGATTGGTTACGTATTTTTAGTTTATTTTTTGAATGATTAATAGTATTTTGTACTTATTGGGTTTGTTTATTTGGATGAAGTGCGAAATAAATATTGTAATTTGTGTTTGATGCTTAATTAGGTTAATTATGATATGTATATATATGTGTTTAATTATATTGTTGAATTTATTTGAATGTAATATAGATAAATTTATTAGTGTCATTAGTGAATATAAAATTTGGAGTATGTTAAGTATGTTTAATTCACAACGTATGTTGATTTGGATAAATAAAATAGTTGTAAGTAGGTAACGTGTGTAATATGTTTCATTTTGATAAATGATTTAAGTATGTTAAGTTGAATAAATCAGCTACAATTGCAACTGCACGTCACTCATCAACTGAGTACTTGGATCCAAGAGAGCAAGCGCAGCTCCTCAATTAGAATATTACCAAGTAAGTAGAGGTTATAAGTCAAATTGCCAAAAAATAGGGGTAGACAGAGCGTGTATTATAAAGAAAGTCTTGAGATTTCTTAAAGGATAAAGTGCAGGTTCTTCCAACCAAGTCAACTTGGATACTGATGATGAGCAGGACTCCTAAAAATGACAATGATGATCCTACAAATTTATCTGCTTCTCATTAGCTTATATAATCTGCCTATTCTGGATGTTATGCCTATTGTGAATGTTATGATTAGTTTCCAAACATAAAAATTTGTATTTGGTAACTATTACTTTTTAATTTAGCACCTTCAATGTTCAAACAATTGTGAATGTTATAATTAATTTGTGAATATTATGATTAATTTATGATTAATTAGCACATTTAAATAGTATACAAATATTTTATTTTAGGCGAAAAAAAATTTGGAGCAAAAATGTTTTATTTTAGCCGCGAAAAAAATGGAGCGACAATTTTTTTTGGAGGGAGGGGGAAATTCGAAAACGTTTCATTTTAGCCGCGGAAAAAAAAAAAGGAGCGACAATTTTTTTTGGAGGGGGGAATATTCTGACGGAATTTCCCCCTCCCTGTTTTTAGGTCTGCTTCATCAAGGGTGTCCGACAGATTTACCGACGGGGTGTTTCCGTCGGAAAAGGCGTCAGACGCCGTTGGAAATATTTTTGCGACGATTTAAATCCCGATCGGATATCTGCCGTCGTAATTTCTGTCGGAGATGCCATTTTTTGTCGGAAAATTTTACTTTTTTCGTTGGTAATTCCGTCGCAGATTGGGAGTATTTTCGGTCACTATCTAATCATACCTTTTTTTTCAATTTAATATGTGATATTATACATTTTAAGTAAAAATAAGATACTTTTTAAATGTCTTATAGTAAGACATTTATCATTTTGTTATATTTTTATGTGTCATATAGTCACAAAGCGGTAATTAATAAGTATTTGTCGTTTGAGGGCCCTATTAGTGGGTTATGCCTATGTTTCATTATGGATATTATTTTTTCTTTTTGGTAAATGGACTTCTTGAAATTTACGCAAGCTAGAATCTTAAGAGGAGATCATAAATAGTTTAATTCAAAGAGGGGTTATTAGACCTAAATATATAATCCCAAATTTGGGGTTGTTGGACGACATTAATTCTAACTGGAAAATTGGACGCCATCACTTTTAACTTTTCCTCTATTTATTTTCCTTGCACTGTTATCGAGTCGGACTCGATTGTTGGATGACTTTGACTAGCCGGAGACACACGTGGCTGTCGTTTGACCAAAAAGTCAATAGTTTTTTGTTTTTAATGACACATCAGCATATAAACTATGGTAAAAAAATATAATTATTTAAAATAATAAAATGAATTCAAAAAATGAACCTTATTTTAGAAAAATATAGGCTAATTAATTATTTGCAAAAATTTTTTTTGGTGATTTTTATCTGTTATATATATATATATATATATATATATATATATATGTGTGTGTGTGTGTGTGTGTGTGTGTGTGTGTGTGTCTGTGTGTGTGTGTGTGTATATATATATACATACATACATATATATATATATATATATATATATATATATATATATATATATATATATATATATATATGATATATAATATCTATATATATATAATATATATATATATATATATATAATATATTTATATATATATATATATATATGCTGATGGGTCATTAAAAAAAAAAATGTTAACTTTTTTGTCAAACGACTGTCACATGTGCCTCCGGCCAGTCCACGTCATCCCACAGCCGAGTTCGACTCGATGGCAGCGTAAGGAAAATAAATGGCGGCAAAGTTGGGAGTGCTAGCATCCAATTTTTCAGTTGGAATTAATATCATCCAATCCCCCCAAATTTGAGATTATTTAGGTCTACTAACCCTTCAAAGAGAGACAGCGGTATTGTTTGGGCAACAAAGAGCACGGTCAGCTATCTATATCAGTGTTGTTAAACTCTTGATATGGATTGCCCACACTGGGATCATATACAAGAGGTGCTGGCAACCAATCTGCATAAGGTCCTGTTTGGTGAAAAAAAAAGGAATGGAATGAAATCAGTACTTGAATCTTGGGGGTTAAATATGGAACTTGAATATTGAACTCAGTTATTTGGTGAAAAATAAAATGGAATTAGATTCCAGTTCTTGTTGTTTGGTGAACAGTTATGGAATGAAATCATATACATTTTTATTTTTGAAATGTCGTATGCAATTACAAGTTGTTGTTTTAATTTTTGTATTTTGACACCTTATTTTCTAATAATTTGAGATTCATATTTCATTATATTTATTTATAACTAATTATTTTTTACTTTTTAAATAGTTAACCATTATATTAGAAGCTGTAATGTAACATTGAAATTTTATAAACCCATAATTTTTTGAAAGATTGAAATTTACAAGTTCAGGCACAAGCCTATAATTTTATAAACTCATAATTTTTTGAAAGATTGAAATTTACAAATTGAGGCACAAGCTTATAATTTTGTAAACCTGTAATTTTTTAATCCCATAATTTTATTATTTTAGCACCAAAAAGTTATCATATAGCTTGACATCATCACTTTATCTCTCCAAATTGAAGCAGTAAAAAGAACCCCCCCTAAAGAATGAAAGGGGGCAGATCTGCAGAGAAGGAATGCGTGGAGGGAAGAAGAACGATGGCCATGGTGTCAATGCTGTCAAAAAGTAAAATCAAAATCAAGATGCAACCAAGATGAAAATCAAAGTCAAAATCAAGATGAAATCCGAAATCAGGAATGAAAGGTTGAAAACATCGTCGCCACTGAGAAGCCTCCATAGGCGGTGGAGGAAGCCTTCCTCATCGTCACCAGTGGTCTTCGACGGCCATAGTGAGGTCAAGCAGTGCAAAGATGGTGGGATGACTTCACAAGGTCTTCACAAACCCAAGCCCCTCAATTTGAAGGCCATCAATTCACACCGCCGAGAAGCCTCCGCCCACTGCAACGGCAGTTCAACCAGCGTTGGTTGTTCGATGATGGTGTTTGATGAGTGGCAGTGATGGCCATGGAGAAGATATGAGTTCCAGAAAGAAGTTGAGGAATGATGGGCACAAGTTAATTTTTGGAAAGAAGTTGAGGGATGGAAACTTTAATCACCCCAGGTGAGGGAGGGTTCAGGTTCCTTGGTTTTGGGGGGGATTTGAAACCTTTAGAATTTAAGTTTCTTACCCAAAAAAACTCTTACCAAACTCAAGGTATGGAACATGAATCCTAAAGTTTGCAAGTTGCATTCCTTTACTTCTCCCCAAACAGGCCCTAAATGTTGTTTCTATTAGGTCATATAAATAGATATCAAATGCATGTCAGGGAGTCATTGAATTGGAGGTTTTACGACATCCATTTAATTGACAATTTTGTTATAATTATATATGTTGCATATACTAAAGAGTACTTGGCCGGTTCGACTCGGAGGAGACACATATGCTGTGCTTTTGTGTGTGGCTATGCGGTTGAGTTGGGTTCTTGGACTTATCGTCTGGGCTTTAGTATCCCTTATCTCTTGACCTGTTATGACCCACTGGGTACCCGTTAGATAGGGATCCAGTGAGGTTATGCTCACTTATGACTTGCCATTATAAAAATATATGTATATATGTTGTATTTTTGATGAAAAAAATCAAATAATGATTTAAGAAGTCAAAGCAAATCAAATAAACATAAGTTGAGAATAAGAAATGACCCACTAATATATTTTCTTTAGGTATCATTAAATGGTGTTTTTAATTCTCGCATTATATTATCAAACTTATTTTTTTTGCTTATTCACATATGCAAGAAAATAATTTTGAATTCCATATATGTTATGGATGTGCCATGATTATTATTTAAAAAATTATCAATTGTCCCGTGAATAATTTAGGGTTTAAAATTTTTCATATATAAATAAAGAATGATAAGAAATTATTTAAAGATCTAACAATTAATATTGCAAATAGCTCAAAACATACATATCAATATCATGACAATATTATCCATGATCATGGGACAACTAACATGTATAGACACCAATGGAACTAGCCAACTATTCAATGTTGGTGTATAGATTAACTAAAATTGTACCAAAATCAATAATACATTTGTACTGAAAACCTTATCATTGCACAAATTATAAGTCACTAGTGTTATATCCCTTGCTATGCAAGGATTTGAGTTAATTTTGTTATTAAACAATAATTAAAATATATTGATTTATTAAAATAAGTTAAATTTTGTATGATAGAATAACTATTATGCTATTATAATTGTTCATAGAAATATAGGTTTTCTCTTGTTTTCAATTACATCACTTAAAATTATATTTTTTTAATATTAAAGTTATTTATTTAATTAGCTCAGGTCAAAATCTTATCATTTGATGCATTATATATTTTTTTCAATATGAGTTACTTAAGAATATGTTACTATTCTACTAATTATTGCATAAATTATTCATTAAGTGGTTTCATTAAGTGGTCAATTCTTTTAATTTAATATAGCATTGTGTTAAATTAGCTTTACTCTTATGTGGCTATTCAAATACCTATGTAGTTAGATTTTGTAAAATTAAATTTCAATCGCAAAGTAATAACATATATAATAACATATAGTGAATACTAGTTTTTTTTTTTTTCTTTTGAAGGTTAATAAATCCTAGTTAATAATAGGAAAATCATATATATATATATATATATATATATATATATATGATTTTCCTATTATGCCCTCACCTTTGGCCACATTTTGATTTTGAATGGCAGCACACAGACTACACAGTCTCTCTCACTCTCTCATGCCAACAACGGTGAGTAAAATGGCAAAGAAATGAGAGTTTGGGTCACATGAATCTCACGTGTCCTAATGGTCCAGCTAGAACAATTCAGGGGTCCATTGTTCCCACTGGCCAAAGCAAACTATTCTCTATCATGGGGATTAGTTGGTCCATTTGATCCTGATGTTGAATTATTATCATATACTTCCCTCCATATTTAGGTAAATTTTATTTGTAACCCGTAGGTTTTAAAATTATTATTTGAACCCCCTCATTTTAGAATTTATTATCATAGGCAGGAAATTTATTATTCTTTAACCACCCTCGCATTGGTACTTTTGAGAGCAAATGATAATAATTTTTAAGTGGAGGGAGGTTAAATAATAATTCCAAAAACTGTGGAGGGGGTGTATGATAATAATTCTCCTGATGTTAGTTTTTTTTTAAAAAAAAAAAAGGATTTTGGTCTAATCTAATCCTGATATTAGGTGTTATACATACTGATTTCTCTAGCCAAATAAACCTATGTATTGCTCCCCAAATAATATCATCCTTTCGAGTAAATAGGGAAATTACTCATATGAAGGTTTGCTTACAAAAATATGAAGATAAAAAATATTAATTGTTAATTGCTTACCGTTGTAGATAAAAAATATTTATTGAAATGAGTTACTCCTACGAAAATATTTTATAAAAATTAAGCAAATCTCAAAAACTAATGGTTTGAGCTTTTTATGAAGTTGCCATTTGGATTAAAAAGTTAAATCCAACAACATAACACAAATACGTACCCAACTTATTTTTTTTAAAAAAATAAATTAATTAGTACCCTCGTAAAAATTTGTTATGGGTATAATCACAAAAATTTTGATCGGATTTCATTAGATCATGTCTGAATGAAAATCGGGTAGGGCTCGGGTTTGACAGTATGGGTTTGGTTGTTCAAATTTTGTGACAAATATGCATTTCAACAATTGGAAAAATGGGTTCAACTATCGAATAATCGAGTTCACGCACAATTTTGGTCGAAAACCTCTAGAATAAAAAACTTGGACAATTGAGTCCACAAACAAAAAATACAATGCAAGTTTTGGTCATAATCTTCAAATTTAAAATTGAAAAAATTAGACATTAGGACATCCGAATTCAGACATCTGGATCCAGTTGCTTTAGTCAGGATGTCCCAATTAACAGTCATGGACAAAGATAGAGTACGAAACTTTTTGCAAATACCATATTTATCTTGATCCAACATGCGAATTGTGAAATATCTCTTTTATTGCAACATTTCTCTTTGGACTAAAAAAGAGAAGGAAGAAAGCGAGTGAGTAACACCAATTCCTCATCCTCAAATCAGTCCTTTCCGTGCATAGGTTAATTTCTCAACGAATGAGTAATTGTGTAGGTTAGTTTGTAAATGATTGTGTTAGGATTAATATCAGAGTAACAGTATAGCGGAAGCGATAGGATGCAATAGAAAATCAGAAATTCAATCAACAAAACAACAAAATAATAGGAAGAGAACAAGAACACAGGAATTTAACGTGGAAAACCCAATGTGAGAAAAAACCACGGACGGCGACAGCACCAAAACAATACACTATGAGCAGGAAAGTACACCACGATCACAATCACCTCAGTGATTCGATCTAAGAGCAGACTTACAATCTCTCTCTATTGTAATCTCTCGCAAACAACTTTTACCTCTCAATGTGTTTATGAGTAATGGAGTGAATTGGATCCTAGGTTTGACCCTCTTTATATAGGGTCTGAAAAATAGGGTTTTCCCCTCCTTGGAAAAGCCCTAGCCGCCGCAGAGAAAACACCCTCAACGCCAAACCCTAGCCGCCAAAACAAGGCAGCAAAAGAATTGGCCGGGGCACGGCCGTGCCACGTGGCACGGTCCCCCGTGCCACTTTGCTGTTTGCTCCGTCTTCGACTCTTCGTCTTGACACGCCCGTGTCTGTGCAGTATGAGCTCCCCGTGCCGATACTCGAGATTTTGGGCCATAAAACCCAACAATCTCCACCTTGGACCAAAATCTCCAATCTTTAACTTTCCGTCGCCGTCGTCTCACCCCAAAGGGTGATGCCCCCTATGGGGCTATGCCTCGCAGGGCCCTCAGTGGCTGTGGACGCCTACTAAGTCCAAGCAATGCTCGAATTTAACTATAGGTAGAAGCTTGGTCAACATGTCAGCAGGATTTTCTGAAGTGTGCACCTTTTTCACCACTATCTCTCCTGCAGCAACCGTGTCTCGCACGTAGTGGTACTTTACGCTGATATGCTTGGTCTTCGAGTGATAGACATCATTTTTGGTCAGATGTACGGCACTCTGACTGTCAGAATATACCACAGTGGTAGATTGTGGTACTCCAAGTTCAATTGCCAGTCCTCTCAGCCAGGTAGCTTCCTCCACCTCTTCAGTAGCAGCAATATATTCAGCCTCTGTAGTAGACAAGGCTGCAATAGATTGCAGTGATGCTCTCCAGGAGATAGCACCCTCACACATGGTAAAGATGTACCCAAATATGGACCTCCTCCTATCCAAGTCCCCAGCATAATCAGAGTCAACAAAGCCTGTTACATCAGACGTAACAGTTTTGTTTCTATCAAACACCAACCCCTTCCCTGCAGTACCCTTCAGATATCGAAGGATCCATTTCACAGCCTCCCAATGATCCTTCCCAGGATTGTGCATATATCTACTTATCACACTTACAGCATGTGATAAGTCAGGTCTAGTGCAAACCATAGCATACATTAAGCTTCCTACAGCACTAGAATAAGGTACTTTAGACATTCTACTGATGTCTTCCTCTGTTTACGGACAACATTCCGTAAACAGTCTAAAATGTGCAGCAAGTGGAGTAGATACTGCCTTGCAGTCCCCCATGTTGAATCTACTCAGTACTTTCTCAACGTACCTTTCTTGAGATAAGTATAGTTTACCTCTCTTCTGATCCCTATGGATCTCTATACCCAGTATTTTCTTTGCTGCACCCAAGTCTTTCATCTCAAATTCTTTACTGAGTTGAGATTTCAACATGCTAATTAAACTTTTATCTTTAGAGGCAATTAGCATATCATCAACATACAGTAATAGATATATAAAAGTCCCATCACTATACTGTCTGAAGTACACACAATTATCATATCTACTGCGTATATATCCTTTATCAACCATAAACGTATCAAAGCGTTTATACCACTGCCTAGGAGCTTGTTTGAGTCCATACAAGGACTTCTTCAACTTACACACCAGATGTTCCTTTCCGGGAACCGTGAACCCTTCAGGCTGCCTCATGTAAATCTCCTCTTCTAGCTCTCTATGCAGGAAGGCTGTTTTTACATCCAACTGCTCCAACTCCAAGTCAAATAGTGTAACAAAAGAAAGAAGTAATCGAATGGAGGTATGTCTAACAATAGGGGAGAAAGCCTCATTACAATACCTTCCCGTTGGTTGCAACCACGAACAACCAACCGTGCCTTCCATCTTGCATCCTCAACCCCAGGATTCCCTCTTTCTTCTTGTAAATCCACTTGGCAGTTAAGGCTCTTCGGCCTTTAGGCAGGTCACACAGTTCCTAGGTTCTGTTCTTCTGCAGACTTTCCATCTCTTCTTGCATAGCCAGCATCCAATTAGGTGAACTCGGGCAGGTGATCGCTTCAGTGTAGTTTGAAGGTTCAACACCTTCAGACACTTCCTCTGCAATTGAAAGTGCGTATGCTATCAGTCCCTCATCAACATTGTACCAGGCAGGTCTCCTGATCTCCCTTCGAGGGCGATCACGAGCTATAGAATGCTCAACCTCCACCTGAGGTTGATCAGAACTGATAGTTCCAGGCTCAGTAACCTGGGCTTCTCTATTGGGCTCCTCAGCAGCTCCACCTTGAGCTGCAATGGTCTCCACCTCCACCTCCATGGTGGTATTTTCCTGATTACCTGCATTAGTAGACAGAACAACAGAATCCTTTCCAGAAGGCAACATAACAGTCTCATTGAAAGTAACATCTCTACTTTGTATTACTTTCTTAGACTCAGGGCACCACATGCGATACCCCTTAGATTCGGAAGCATATCCCAAAAACATGCATTTGATAGCCCTGGGGGCTAATTTCCCATCATTCACATAGGCATATACAGGACATCTAAATATCCTAAGATTAGAATAGTCAACAGGATTACCTGACCATACTTCTTCTGGAATCTGAAAGTCAATGGAGGAATATGGTGAACGATTAACCAAGTAGCAGGCTATAAAGATGGCCCCAGCCCAGAATGCTTTGCGATCCCAAAGCCTAGCATTTGAAAGCATACACTGTGCTTTCTCCAAGAGTGTTCTGTTGATTCGTTATGCAACCCCATTCTGCTGTGATTTCCCAACCAAAGTCTTGTGCCTGGCTATGCTGTTTACTGTGCAGAACTCCTCAAACTCTGATTCAACAAACTCCAGGCCATTGTCAGTCCTGAGTTTCTTGATTTTTCTCCCAGTCTGGTTCTCAACCAGAGCTTTAAACTTCTTAAACATAGAAAAGGTCTCATTTTTATGTCTTAAGAAGTAAACCCAAACCTTATGTGAGAAATCATCAACAAATGTCAACATGTAACGCTTACCCCCAAAAGAAGGTTCCTTTGAGGGACCCCACAGGTCAGAATGGATATAATCTAGGGTCCTCTGAGTACGGTGTGTTGCTTTAGAGAAACTCACCTTTTTTTATTTCCCAAAAACACAATGATCACAGAAATCTAACTTACCCGTACTGGCGTTACCAAGATAACCTTTCTTCCCCAGAATGGTCATCCCTTTCTCACTCATATGGCCCAACCTCATGTGCCATAACCTCGTGTCATCTGCTGTACCCACTGCAGCTACGCCTGTAACTGTAGCTCATTGCAGAATGTAGAGACTCCCCTGCCTCAGTCCCTTCATCATCACCATGGCTCCCTTAGTTACCTTTAGGACACCATTCTCTATAACGATCCTACAACCATTAGTCTCAAGAGTACCCAAAGAGATCAAACAACGAGTAATATCAGGAATGTGACGCATTTTAGACAAAGTTCTAATAGTGCCATCATGGGTTTTAATCTGAACCGTACCTATCCCTGCAACCTTGCATTCAGTATCGTTACCCATAAGTACAACCCCAAACTCCACAGGTTCATAAGTTACAAACCAGTCCCTACGAGGACACATGTGGAACGTGCAACCAGAATCTAAAACCCAATTATCATCCACTCCTCTCCCAGAAGTGGTAGCTAACGAAGTAGCAAGCAATTCATCCCCATCAGACTCAGACTCTACTACACAATCAGCTGTAGCAGTTTTCTCCTTCTCCTCATTCTTTTTCTTTAATTTCCAGCAATTAGCCTTGATATGACCCAATTTGTTGCAGAAGTGACAGGTTTTATTTGCATGAGGATTCCGTGATTTAGAACGGCTCTTTTTCCTGTTACCATTCCCTCTTTTCTCTATTGTCCTACCCCTAACCGCCAATCCCTCGCCCGAATCAGCATGAATATCATGGTCAAACTTTTCTTTAGATAGTAGGTTGGCCTTGACATCCTCAAATGATATAGTATCTGAATTACTATACAGCATAATTTCTTTAAAGTGTTTGTAGGAAGGGGGTAGTGAGACAACAAGTAGGATAGCTTTATCCTCATCATCAATTTTAACGTCCAAGCTTTCTAGATCCACTAGAATTGAATTAAACTAATTCAGATGTTTTTGGACAGGCGTACCTTCAGCCATACGACAGGTATATAACCTTTCTTTCAGTCTGATCTTATTTGCTAGACTTTTTGTTATATACAACTCTTCTAGCCGAGTCCAAAGGTCTATAGCAGTTACCTTATCAAGTACCTCTCGCAGAACGTGAGGTGCCAGGTACAGTTGTATGGCTGAAACCGCTTTCAGCTCCAGTTCCTCCCATTCGTCTTCCGTCAGCGGCCCACGCCGCTTCTTCTGTTCTTCAGCCCATTGCTCATCTGTTGTCTTCTCGGATTTGACATGAGGTCCCTTCAGGGCCTTCCACAACCCATGCTGGATGAGAACCGCTCTCATCTGCACCTTCCAGAGATTAAAACTAATCTCTCCGTCGAACTTCTGAATGTCTACCTTCATGATTGAAGACATCCTATAACCAGGGCTCTGATACCACTTGTTAGGATTAATATCAGAGTAACAGTATAGCGGAAGCGATCGGATGCAATAGAAAATCAGAAATTCAATCAACAAAACAACAGAATAATAGGAAGAGAACAAGAACACAGGAATTTAACGTGGAAAACCCAATGTGGGAAAAAACCACGGACGGCGACAGCACCAAAACAATCCACTATGAGCAGGAAAGTACACCACGATCACAATCACCTCAGTGATTCGATCTAAGAGCAGACTTACAATCTCTCTCTATTGTAATCTCTCGCAAACTATTTTTACCTCTCTATGTGTTTATGAGTAATGGAGTGAATTGGATCCTAGACTTGACTCTCTTTATATAGGGTCTGAAAAATAGGGTTTTTTCCCCCTTAAAAAAACCCTAGTCGCCGCAAAGAAAACACCCTCAACGCCAAACCCTAACCGCCAAAACAAGGCGGCAAAAGAATTGGCCGGGGCACGACCGTGCCATGTGGCACGGCCCCACCGTGCCACTTTGTTGTTTGCTCCGTCTTCGACTCTTCGTCTTGGCACGCCCGTGTCTGTGCAGCATGGACTCTCCGTGCCGATACTTGAGATTTTGGACCATAAAACCCAACAGATTGTATAGAACATATATGAATAGATTCTTAAATATAGACTTACAAAAAAATTAAGGGTCCACTTTTTGTGGTCACCTCCACCATTAATGATGAGTCATAAACTCATAACTATAAGAAAGGGACTAGATAACATAACCCAACTACAGGATATGAGCGGCAATATAAATCAAGATCAAGAGTTACATCATATCATGTGGCCCATTCATTAATTATCATTGCAAGTCAATTTCTCTCTCTCTCTTTTTTATTTTCTATTTTTTTTTCTTTTGGAGTTTGCAGGTTAGAAAAAAGAAAAGGAAACTTCAAAAAACAAAAGAAGGGACAGAAGCTTCCCTAATTAAATTTCTCATTTAAAAAAAAGTGTAATGTCATTTAAATAACTAAACTATGTTAATAAGTGGTGATTGATCATTGCGTCATGAAAAAAAATTCCATATATAACAAAGGGTGTCGATGGAATAATAATTTTCGATATTATTCCGTTAATTAAGCATTATCAATTCACCATAGACATATAATTCAAAAAATATAACGTTCAATCTAAACCAATAATTACCATGTAATTGCTCAATCGCATAAATCACTCGACTCAATATATGCAGATTAAGCCCTTGTTTTTAAAAAATATGTAATTTTTTATTATTAAAATGCGTAATTATTCTTCCAAACAAAGTAGCCCTAGCTAAGCAAAATGCATGCAATTACAACCCTAATACACAGAGCTATGTACCTATGTACAAGAAAGCAAGCTAAATTTCTCAGACATGGAAGATATTAGAATTCTTAACAACGATGATTACACAAATAGACCAAGCTCAACTTGAAGAAGTCACTATGGAGGGAGATTAAATCGATGGAGCCTCGCTTGTGTAACTGGTAGAGATCAAGGTCGCCCCCTAAGTAGACCGGCGAATTACTCCACTATTATTGAACATCCACTCCCTAGACACCATTTAGAATTTATTAGATTCTAAAAATCCATATCTAAATATAATACATGATAAGGCAATGCAAGACACTTTTTCTTATACGTTGTGTTAAAGACTCTATGATTTTCATCATAATAATCCATTAATAAACTAAAAATGATAATCAGATTCTAATTTTTTAAAAAAAAAAAAACCTTAACTTCCTCAATGTCTACTTATATATTGTCCGTCTTTTTTTGGGGGGTTTGAAGAGCGAGTATAATATGTGTATACCCAGGAGGATATGTTTTTATATTTTTTTTTATATGTATGAGCATATTTTTCTTTTGTATAAATTAATTTTCTTTCGATCGAGGCTATTCTAAATTTGCTTATTTTCGTAATTTTTCCAACGATATAATAATACCTATCACTATCAAATCCAAATATGCACAACTATACACCAAAAAAGCTGGTAATCAGAATCATAGCTTTTATATGTGTCATTATACTTGAGAGGTTAACCTTCTGAAATTAAATTAAATGCTTTTAAGGGGAAAAAGAAAAGAAAAAAAAACTAAGAAGTGCCCTAGGGAAAAAGAATAGATTCTTCCGAAACATTCATTTATGTTTCTTAAGGAGGAAAAAAAAACATAAAAATATTAGAAGATCCAATCTTTAACTATCTTTTTTTGCCACCATATTTTATTTATATTCTTTCTCACCATCATTTATAAGATTTAATTTTATCCCTACCTTCCCCTTAATTAACATAAGTTTCTCACATTAATACGCCAAAAATTTCCTAAATAGTTCAACAAAAGTTGATTCTTTCAAATTCGATTAATAAGGAATAAATTCCGTAGGTCCAAACTCCAAAGTAGTAAGGAATTGAGGTGTTTTTTTTTTCTCACTAATTTTATATATATAGATAATACGTGTATCCTTTTAAGGAGTATTTAATTAATTAGTGGTCCTATTTTTATCAAAAAGGAGCAAACGCAAATTGGCCCTAATTAATACGCAACGAGAGTTAAAATTAAGGAAATTTTATTCATCAAAAAGAAAAAGAAGAATTTTACATATTCTTCCTAATAAAGTAGATATATACTAGTTAATGAACTAGCGTTACAAGTTACATATGAGGTACTATTTGATTCGGCTGCATGGACATGGAAGAGTCGCAATTTGGAAACTTAACAATTTTTTAGTGGCTTTATCAAGTTCTAATTAAAATTAAGATTCCCTTTAATCCTTAAAAATTTTATGGTAATAAAACTTGAAGGAAAAAAATGTCAGGGAAACAAAGTAGGGAGACAGTGAGTTTTTTCTTCTTGTTTGAATTGAGGAAAAAAATACAAGAATTTGGATGAGCAATATGAATGTTGATGAATTACTTGAATATTATTGATATCATCTAAACAGTACGAGGTTGGAAAAGATTGGGAGTTCATTTGATAACTTTTCCCAAACTTTCCTCATAATTTTATGAGGAAAATTCTATCACTTATTAATTTCTAAGAATTTTTCCACCTATTTCCTCCATATATTTTTTTCTTTGTGATTTTTTCTAAACCAAACACCAAAAAAAAAAAAAGTTACGTTCCCAATTTTTCTGTTTCCATAAAATTTTTCACTATCTAAACAGAACATAAAGGAGTTTGCTCCCTTGAAAATATAGTTTTAAGAGATATCCACTTGCTTAAATTTGGTTTTGTAGAATGTTTGCACCTAATAATTATCCAATTAATTAAAACTTACTTTTTAAAATTGCATATTTTCAAAATAAGACAATAACTTTTAACTGAAATGCAATTTTAATTGAACTCAAAAAAGTCTACGTCTGCCTACGTATACTTTGTATGTGACATGGTGTGACTTGGTGGAGTTGGTGAAGAAGTAAGAATTATCAGACACCTGAAGTTTGCATTAGGAAAAGTTGTTACGAAGAAGTGTTAGAAATTGTTAAAAGGTCGCGGGTGTCGTTTGCATTTGAGAATCTAATAATGGAATTGATTAATTCAAGAGTATTGTTGCTAAGAGGCAAATTTTGGTTAATTTTAATTAGTTTGGATATCGATCGGTACATATAATTTGAGGGCGTTAAATTTATTTTGTTTATATCAATTGGTCATAAATAAAAAGTCATACATATAAGTTTAAATGAGATTTCGATTAAAATCAATTGTCAATATAATTGATAATGGATGGAGTAACTCATAAACTTATACATATGTTTAAGCCTTTCAATTTTATCAATATGAAACAAATTCCACTTTTACACTACAACACGCGCCCTCACAGCCTCACGTGTGGGCTACTAACAAGACCCAACACGTGCACATAGTTTTTAATCAAATATGGATGGCGGCAAATTAAGGCCGAGCGACTTACTCTGATACTATGTTCAAAGACCAACTTAAGCTTAAACTTTTGGATGAGATGATTTTTGAACATAGCATCAGAGTAATCTTGAGCGAGAAGTCTCAGGTTCGAATCTTAGCAGCCGTCATATTTATTGCGCAAGGTATGGAGACGCCTTTGTAACATCGATGCTTCAAATCCAAGAAGTATTTGCCCAAATTAAGAGAAATTGATTATTCATTACATTAGGATGTGATAGGTTTATAATATATATTTTAGCCCAAATTAAATAAGATGGTTGGATACTCTCTTCATATCGTACTATTGTTAACTTCAATGGTGGAGTTATATGAAGCTCATTAGGTTCCTTGACATCCATATTGGGGGGGGGGGGAATTCAGAATTTGTGCAAAAATTCTTCAATATTTTGTTCAATCGACACCCATTATGATTAATTGGTATTTTAAAGTTTTACAAAAGATAATTAAGATTGGATATCGATGTACAAAATTTCTGGATTTACCACCTGATAAATTGGACTTTTTATTGGATTTTTTTTAATTGCATTCGTTGGAAACCAATCGACGATCAAAGAAACTAATTCAACTTAGTCGAGTGGCTAAGTTTATGACCTCTCAGCTTCAAGCGCAAGATTCATACCCTGCTGGCTACAACTTTCTAATTACAAACGAGGTTGTGGCTAGAGCCGTAAAAGGGGTCGGGTCGGGTCGACGCATTTAATAAATGGGTCAATTTCGTGTCGGTCTTGAAAATAGGTTAGATTTGTTCAAAACTGAAAAATAACAAGCGTTCACACTAAACGGTCAAATCGTGTGAACTTCGGATCGAAATCGGTTCGGTTCGGTTCGGGTCGGTTCGTGTTTTCCTCTGTAAATTCGGGTCAGGCTATCATATCAGGTCAGACTTTTACAGCTCTAGTTGTGGCCGGATTCTAAGAAAGAAAGCCAATAGATATACTTCTTTTTTGTTTTTTCCGATTGTTGAAGGGCCAAAGGCTAAGATTACAAGTACATAAACATCTATGATCCAAGAATATGTAATGATCGAAGAAAGTAAATCGGACAAAGTAAAAAGGAAAAAACAGATGACCTTTCTTTCTTGGTCAGCTCATCCTAATAAGGAGCAGATATCTGGGTATGGAAGTAGTTTTTTACGTCAATTTTTGTGTCCAAATTTGCTAATTGATCTGGTGGTACAAACAGGTGACATACACACACTCAAGCTTTTTTTTTTTTTTTTTTTTTTTTGGTGGGGCGGGGGGTTGAAATCTGATTGGCTTGTGTGGAACCATCTGTATATATCGTGAATAAAAACAATAGATAAAAAGTTGTGCATGTAAATGATTGATACGAACTTAACAAAAAGAAATTTAAATTTCAACAAAATGCTTGAACCTTTCGATATAAAAATTGGTAAAATATCATAAGAGATTTTACATATGCAAAACATGAATAACATGCTCCAAGCAATGACCCAGTATTCATGATGACTGCATATCATCACCCCCATTGCAGGAAATCAACCTCAATAACTTCAATTCTGAGGTCATGAATTACTTAAATAGATCACTCCACTTCATGCAAAAATTAAGTTTACCTTTTTTTTGGTTTCTTTTTTTTGGGGGGGGGGTGTACAAGTAGATAATTAAAGGCTACATGCATTCATGCATGCAAACAGGCAATACCAAGCACATGTACGTGCTTGTAAATTAAGCATCTCGAACATGGAAGACATTAGGGTTCTTGACAACAATATCATACATGTAGACGGAGCTAAACTTGGAGAAGTCTCGAGGAAGGGAGATCAAATCGATGGAGGACTGCTTATGGAACTGGTAGAGATCAGGGTCACTTCCGTAGTAGACTTCCCACCCTAACTCCTTGAGGATTCGTTCTAGGGTTTGATAAGAGTCAATTACTTGTCCTGTAGGCAAGTGAACCAACACCTTTCTTGACCTCTGCCTGCTACCCTGACTGCTCCCCGATCCTTGCTCTGCCTGAGGGTTCTCCACCAGGCGAAATACTCCGTTCTTGAACACCCACACCCCAGACATGGTTTATCAATTTGTTTTCGTATGGAATGGATTAATATTGATTATTTGATCAGCTATGACAAGGGTCGGTGTTGGTTTTTGCCTTTTTTTCCTTTTTTTGGAGGGGGTGTTAAGGAGCAAAGATTATTGAGAATCAGTTTGATGATCAAATGGGAGGAGGTGAGGGGGTACATATAGGAGTATTTTTCCTTTTTTCTTTTTTTTGGAGGTATTCTATATCGTAGGTTCTGTTAGGTTGGGTTAAGTTAGGCCATGGCATATATATAATTTAGATATGGGGCCGAATCAAATAAAAGGCTTTCTTCAATATGAGTGTGGGGTACAACAACAAGCACGAGTGCTTTATGTTTTTTTTTTTGGGTTGAGAGAATCCTGTGAACTAGAAACTATGAAAGGAAGACTTTCTCCCTCTAACTAGAGAGAGATTTTGGTCAAATACAACAATAACAATAATAATTTTCAGTCTGAATCCCGTGATTGCAGGGTCATAGCTTTTGACCAAATGAAAGGGGAAGGAAGGGGGGAAAAGGGAGTGCCCATGGAGTAATGATTGGGTTCTGTTTGGCTTGAATCAGAGAACAATTTGCATATACAGTGTGCCTTGGAGTTTGGAAAATGAATGGCCTTGCCTTTGGGGCTTGAAGAGAGTGAGAACTTTCTTCATTTCATGGGAGGAAACGTTTGCTGGTGTGTACATTCCACAAACTTTTCGTGCGTACATTAATTTTACGTATCAATTGTCACAAAAACGAGGGATATGATAGATACAGCAGCAGTGTTCATCATTTGAGATAGGGACCTATCAGAAAAGTAAATGGATAAAATTTGGTTGTTTGATCAATTGAATGCCACATTGATGCATATACACCCCTCCATAGTTCTAGTAAATTATGTTTTTTGTATAACTCTAAGCTTTTCAAATTATTATTTGGTATCTTAATTTATGCGTCAATGCAGATCTGGGTGAACTTAGGTCTGGGTTATTTAATAATTCGGACAATCCGATAAAAATTTCATACTCAACTCGTACTTTGTTCGGATCACCAATATAGACACTCTGATCATACCTAAATACAAGCCCGAATCTCCAAATTTGTGATATTGGATGGTGTGGGTGATATAAAGGAATGGAGAGAATCAGCAAATGATCGAGCATGAATGGCCTAGATGTCCATACCCCCGCTCCCAACTACAACTTACTTCTTTTCCCCCCTTTGAATTCATTTATGCTCTGATTGGTTCTTAGAAAATTTGATAGAAAGAAAAGTTCAAGGAAAAAAAAAAAATATGAGGGAAAAGAAAGTAGAGAGAAAGTGCATTTTTTCTCTTATTTGGATTGAGGGGAAAAAAAAGAATTTGCATGAAAAATTTGAATGTTGATGAATTACTTGAATCATGTTGATATTATCTATAGTGAAATTGCAGAAGGTTAGGAATTCTTTTGGGAACTTTTTCTAAACTTTCTTCACAACTTTATGGCACAAGTTTTATCACTTGTTTCTAATAATTTTTTCACCTAATTTTCCTCTATATTTCTTTTCTTTGTGATTTTCTCTGAACCAAACACAAGGGAAAAAAAAAGTTACTTTTTCAAATTTTTTCTTTCCACCAAATTTACTCCGTACAATTATTGTACCTATTACAATTAATCGATCCCAATTCATAAGCATGCACAACTGTACATAAAAAAATAATTTCCTTTTTTGAAAAAAAAAATAGTGAGAATTATAATTGTTATGCCACTATACTTAAGGAGTGAACCTTCTAAAGTCTAAACGGAATTTTTTCACTTTTAATAATAAGATAAGCCCTAAGCAAAATGAATATATTCTTTTTGGTCATTATTTCTTTTTATTATTTTAGAAAGAAAGAAACAAGAAGAGAGCAAATTAAACTTTGTATGCCAATTACCTAATAAATAAAGTTCAGGTCATAAACCACCACATATGCTTTTGGCTTATTACCTAACAAGAAGAGAGCATTCTAACTAGAAGGAATAAACTTTAATGACTTTAATTAGATAATGTAATCCAAAATCCAGGCTAAGTATATGTAATTTTCATTATTGTAATATAATTATACATTTATATATTCCTAAGTAGTTATATGTATTCCTAAGTAGCATACCATATAGGTGTTACTACATCACACCAGCTACCAAACACATGTTGGTTTAACTGATTTGACATTTGTTCCCCTTAAGTAAGATACCGAGTTCGAATCTTATAAATAGAGAAAATCTGTGATGGGAAAGCTCGACCCTTTATTGGACTAACAGTAGTTCGACTTCAATAAAATAGAGAATTTAAAACCAAAAACCTACATCACACCGGCTCATTCAAAATTAGATAACGATTTGTGTTTCGTTTCTTTTGAAAAATAGATAAGTTGGTACCAATTAATCAAATTTCGATCATAAAACTCAAAAGGGGAAACCCTTACATAATATTTCTGAATTTGCCTTTTGCATGCGTATTTTATAACAACTTAATTTAATCCTATCTTAACTATATTTTTGAAAAAGCTAATTTTAGAATATGTAATTATACAATTGTTTGAGGGGATAAAGACAACATTGGGTCTTCAAAGTTTGATGATTTCACATCCCAATAACACAGAATAAATTCTCCAGGGTTTTACAATAAGTGACATGATTTTTTATTTTTTATTTTTTTTGGATAAAGTAACATGATTTTTGAACTAGTTATATGCACATATCCCTTTCAAATAATATTAAACTAATCTTCCTATTTCTGTCAAAAAGGAGCAAAAGCAACTTTGGAATGCTGCGAAAACCAAACAAAAAATTAGGCACCATTATCCATCTAAAGAAAAAGAAGATCGAATTGAATAAGACAACATTCCTTTGGTAATTTAATTCTACTATTAGTTAATTAAGCAATTAATTAATTAAGGGTGATAATATATGTCTAGTAAGATACACCTTAAGTGTCTTGTCTTGATCAAAATTAACATATTAATTGCTTTTAAATCACCAAAATTTCATCGTTAGAATTATGAATTGTAAAACCCTAGAATTCATCGGGTACGCCGACGGATATAAAATGACACTCTAATCATAACAACTGTACCCACAAAAACGTATCATATGCGTAATTTTTCAATTGTGAAAAACATAGATAAAAAGATTATCGTACACAATTTATAAGTTGTTACGCCATTCCACTATTTAATCATACCTTTTTAAAAAAATTAATACATAATAATATAACTTTTAAGTCCATAGAAGTCATTAAGAAAATATCTTATGGCAAAACATTTATCATTTTGCATTAATTAATTTAAGTATTATTAATTTAAGTACTATATATGTTGGAGTATGAAAGTAGATATTGTCCCACATGGATAAAATTCAAAGAATATGATGGTGGGTGTTGTCCCACATTGATGAAATCAGAGGATTTGAGCATGCATATAAACTTGTGAGTTACTCTATCCATTACCAATTGGTTTTGGATTGGAACCTCATTTGAGCTTGTATGCATGACTCATTTGTTGAAAGCCCAATTGATATATAAAATTTAACAATATATAAGTTAATTGAGGAAAAGAGTATTTAGTCGTATAAAACACCGTTGAAATTCAATATGTATATCATACTCCTGGGAGCACATATATTCCCACAAGTTACATCATCAAATATATATTAAAAATTAATATATAACAAATACACACATGAAATATATATATATATATATAAACAACGAGAGCATGTATTCTCGGGAGCACATAAGAAATTGCCGTTGAAATGCTGTTTGATTTGGCTGCCCATAAGTGGAAGAGTCGCAACTTGTACAGTAAACAAATGAGATAAAACTTTCTACCAGAAAAGAAAGAAAACCCTAAAGAAATGAGAATATCACTTGTGGAACTTCATCAAATTCTTAGATTAATATAGTTCACCTCGTTGATTATGCTTCGCCTACATATATTTAAGGGTGATGATAATAAAGGTCTTCCACTAAGATATAACAAGTGTTCTTTTATAAGCCTATATTAGCATATTATATAATTTAAAATCGACAAATTTTCAATAATTACAATCATTATAGTAAATGCAAGTATTCCGACAAAAAAAGAGCCCGTAGGAAAATTTTGTCGGCATTTCTACCAATTTCAATAGGCATGTATCTCCAAAGGATTTTGGTCAATATTTTCTAAATCTAATGTAGTAAATTTTGAGTGTTAGTTGGTTATTTTAGCAAGTATAAATGGCTCCCTAATCGAATCAGTCATGGTAGAGAAGAAATGTTATACATGTGATTTTATAATCATGAAAAATGTACGTAGCAATATTATCATTTCTCCGTTCCATTCCTCCTTTTCTTTTAGATTCAGTACATGATATGGACGTGTTGGTTTTAGCATCTAAAATTAGCATTTGGTAGTAGTTTACCAGTAATTACCAGCGTTTAGCAGCAGTTAGGAACAACTATTAGTTGTTACAACATACTAACAATTACAAAAATTGTTTGAAAATAACATATTCAATTGACCAGCATTTACTAGCGGTTAGGATTCGTGGTTAGCAATTGCCAAGTGCTTTCTAATTGCTGAAATAAATAAGGTTGTTTTAGATCCATATAAGACATAATGTCTCATTGTAGCCTTTTATTTAGCCATTAGTTTCTGTGAATCTGTGATATGCTTTTTTGGTCGTCTTTGAATTTGTTGGTCTCAAGTCCTCCTGGATATCGTCAAATACGGTTAAGCTTTTTTCTTTCTTTTTCTAGGTGTAATTTTCATGAGACAACTATAATTAGCGTATAGTTTGTTACCAAATTTAGGCATATATTTCCACCGCTAGAACAATAGTTGTCATTATCTTAATATAGTGTGTAATTAGGCTTTATATAGGGAGTTCAATTCTTGTTTATTGTTGGGATCAAGGGAGTTCAATTAAATCCTGATAAGGGATAATTTAAACATTCCTCATCTTTGAGAATTAAATTAAAATCAATTACGATTTGACAAGGAAAAAGATTCCCCTAGTTCTTTTTTCTTTTGATTTCAGTCTCAAAGATGGCTCCCGCGGCCTTTGATTCTGTTATCGTTATTCTATCGATAATTCTTATCTCTGCAACTAGCATCTCAGGTTTCAATATCACTAGACTGCTAGACAATCACCCGGAATTTAGCACATTCAATGAGCTCCTATCGAAAAGCGGGGTGGCGGATGCCATCAACAAGCGGAAGACGATCACGGTCCTGGTGGTCGCCGACTCGGACTTGGGGGACCTCCCAAACAAACCCCCAAGCTCAATTAAGAACATACTTGCCACCCACGTAATCTTGGACTACTTTGATGAACTGAAGCTAGCGGACTTGTCCAAGAAGACAGCCCTCCTAACGAACCTCTTCCAATCCTCCGGTATAGCCAACAAGGAGCAAGGGTTCCTCAACGTGACCACTTCGGGGGGTGAGGTCGTGTTCGGCTCCGCCATCAAGGGGGCTCCACATGACTCAAAGATGGTCAAGACGGTGGCAGCCCAGCCCTACACCATCTCAGTGATCCAGATTAGCAAGCCCATCATTGCACCAGGATTGGACCAATCTGCCCCCATCTCCCCCTCAAGCCCAAAGGCGGCCCTGGCCCCCGTGGCCCACTCCCCGCCAAAGAAGTCAGGGGGCGAGGACGACGAGAGCTCCACCAACGAGGAGGCAGCCGAGGGGCCTGAGGCTGAAGGGCCCAGCTCGGAGGAGGCCGAAGGCCCTGAGGCCGAGGATGACCTGGACAGCCCGAGCCCAGCTCCAGAGCCCGCAGCCGATGATGAGGCAGCTGACGATAGCGAACCCAAGTTGGCTCAGCCTAAGAACGCTGGGTCAAGGGTGGCTCATATGGGTGCTGCTATGGTTGCTGGCTTTATGGGCTTGGTCTCACTGGTTTTCTAATAAGGGGGGATTTTTATTTCTCTTGGTTGCCCTAATTTTACGCAATTTGTTTTTCTCATTAATTGTTGTACTTTGAAGTGTATGTTCTAAACTCTAATTGATTGTATAGTATTTGTGGAACAAACCAAGGAAAACTCTATGTGCCATTATTACTGTGAAGTTTCCCTTTATTAAGCAACATGTTATGGGAATTATAAATTAGGACATTAACAGTAATAATTACTGTTTTATGTCACTGCAATAAATTAGCTACATTATGATATAATCAAAACATGAAATAGTCTTGAAGGAGGAAAAGAGAGAATCCAATTTCATATGCCCACAAAGTCAGAAAAGAACGCTTCCCTGCAGAGAAAATCAACTGCTTCTAAAGCAGGATGGCCGATAGAATCAGAATCCACAGCTAGCTAAGTTTCGAGTTTCTGGAATAAGATGTCTGCTTAACACTACTGAAACTGAGGTGTTGCCTCCTCTGGCTAGCCTATAGGTCTGCTTTACATTACATCAATGTGGTGTGGAAGTTTCTGCTAAAATAAGGAGACAGCAGAGCAAAAGAATGTTGATAGGAAAATCATTCACATACAACAGCGACGCAATCGAATGCATCTAACCCTGAAGCTTTGCAACGATTTCTGTGATGAGTTGTTCAATGTCAACTTCCTGCAGGCGATTAAATGGACGCTTCGTGTCCTGAAAGTTACAAGCAAATGGTCAGCATACAGGCAAAAGAAATCAATGCAATACCCCAGGGTTCTGCCAAGGGCTCAGTTTTCTCTTTTGTTTCTCCCCTTCCTCTTTTAGTAGGGGGTAAGATAACCATGCCAAGGCACCGCCACGTTAAGCATGTAACTTGCGACTCATTAGCAACACTTCGACAATTGGTTATCAAGCTAAAAGCATAAAAATATAACAAATGTTGCTAAAATCTTACCTCTAGGCTTATGAATTTCTCTTCCTTGCCTTCCTCTCGTATTTCAAAGATTCCTTTTCTTGGCTGTAGATAGAAATGACTAGTGATGAAGGATATTAAAAGAACTTGATATATGCACTACATTTAGGTATTTCGAAAGCAAGCACAAAATTCAAGTCAAAATGGGTTTGTATGTATCCCTAAGGTGAGAATCATGATACAAAAGTCATCACAACAATCAAACCCTCAGCTCACAAATCACAATTCAAGTGAGGAGTTCACAACAGCAACGAAAAAAGAACTTGCCCTCGTTAATGCCACAACACCCAGCAACTTTACAAGGGCAAGTTCACACTTGATCACAATGTTTGATGCATCCAAAACAGCTCAATAGAATCAGTCAATCAGGCCCCTGCATCAAACTTTGTTCCTGACTTTCCAAAAATATATAAAGAATCAAGCTTGAGACTCAGCAATTTTTGAAAAACATGTTCAGGTGCAGATATTCAAAGAATATACTTTTCTGGAAAACTCATGCAGGATCTACCCTGGGTATGTTATTGTTGTTGTATACTCTTACAAAAAACCAATACAAAAACCCAGTGGCCATTAACCAACCTTTTCAGGGTTAATTATCACATTGATACCAGGAATAGCTTTCTCTAACCCTTCCTTCACTCGCTCAGCTCTTGTCTTGAATCTAGAGCAAATGGTGCTGCAACAAAAGAAAACCACTTTAAGGTCTGGAAGGAAGCCACGTACCTAGAATCCCAACAAAGCAAGAGAACCGTAGACAGGCTAATTCCAGAGGACCCTAAAGATGCTAAACACCTACTTCAGAAAATGGGAGAGAGTGAAAGAGAGAGACATTTAAGCAAGGCATATGCACGCATTCAGCACAGAAACACATATAAAGGCATATCAAAGTATCTGAAAATGCCCCTCAATCCCATGAAAAATTCTGACCACAAAGAACAGCAGTTCTATAATCAATTCACAACCATCTATCCAAGAAGAAAATGGAACTAAAAAGTCAGGTATATATATGAGAAAACAGGGCTTGTACTGATTCTTGATTATGGGCTGTTTATTTAAGCCATGCAAATTGCGTCACTTTTTCTTAACTACTATATGCTGATCACACACACTGGCATGCGTTCTGTGCCAGATTGTCCCCTTAAGTCACATCTGCATGACAAATGTAAGGGCTTCCATAACAGGCAGAAATGCAGATTCCTCAGAGAAATGGCAGCAAACTTACACTTGGAACACAAGCAAAATTAGCCACAGACAGCTTAAGCATATGAAGAGTGAGTAATGCCTGTGCCATTAATTTAATGAAAAGTATATGGAAAATCTACAACTATAAAAAGCGCAACACTGAAACTTATTGTGATTGTACATAGGAAGAAATCAAACAGAATGCAGCCTAAGGCTCAATTACTATGAAATGACCATAGCTAGGCTTCGGATTTTTATTCTTTTCAACAGAAGAATGGATCAAAGCTTAGAGCCTTACACTTTCTGTTAACGTCAAGAACTTTTCAATAACCATTGGGACGTTAGCAATATAAAAATTATAAAATACAAAAAAAAAAAATGAAGGTAAACAGACACCTCCTTCAACGCATATGCCTGATACTGAACTACAAGGAAGATAGTTTCACATGGATGAAATGAAATGCCAAACTTGTCCAAATGAACAAAGTTCAAACAAATATATTCACATGGATCAAATCTGACATGTAGCAAGTTCATCAGCAAAGTGACCATAATTAATACAAAGCACTACTTTCACGTCTCATTCAATTCCTTTATCATATTCACCACATACAAGTCATTTAACTCATGGTTGTGCCTGCATTGGAGTCATACACCGAAACAGGTAATCCAAAAGGAAACTGAATAAGTTAAGATTCGTGGAATCAACCCTCTGTTTTGGTCAACAAATAATATTATGAACACTTAACATGTATAGAAGGAATAAATGCACATGCATACACCTTGAAGTGTAGTACATCCACTAAGGTATCCATTATAAGATGGCTAGACAGTGGAGAAGTCCTCAACTCCTCAATGGGGGGCAGAAAAAGAAAGGACGAAGAGAGAGAGAGAGAGAGAGAGAGGCAACTGGTGAAGTTATCTCCTAAAAAAGCCTCAACAAGACAGAGAAAGGCAATTTACAAGTTCCAAATTGCCTCAATCTCAGCTTTACGGAAGAGTTGACAGCCATCAGACACAGTTTTTGGAAGTGTATTGTAGCTTAAACCAGCAAGAGTTTATGTAATTAATAAGCACCAAAAGTTAAACAAAGTCATGCGTATGACCTATGCCCTCCCGTCCACTCCCCCCCCCCCCCCAAAAAAAAAAAAAAAACCAAAAAGTAATAAAAGCAGAGGGAAAAAAGAAGACTGCTCTGGACCAACTGTTTATATGCATAATAAAAATAAAACACTGTATTCAGCAGAAACAGTAAGCTTTCATGTTGCCTGCATATGGTAGTAGAGGAGAAAAACACTTGATCCAATGTCAACTCCATAAGAATTCATTTTCGGATTAACTCCAGAGAACAGACATTATAGCAGTGAGGAAAAGCCTACAATTTTTTACTGCTGGAATGGACTCAGAATGATGTCGAACCTACCCATGACAAGATAAAGCACCACATAATATCTGCAGACCAGTTCTGGGAAAGTTGTACTCGATAGTTACACTATCAAAGAGCTTGGGTGACACTAAGTACCAGGGATCTAATCACATGGCAGCTTTACAACTCTATGGTCATGGCACAAGTGAGACATTCTTAGTGGCAAATATTCCTTCCGTATCTTTTTTCCATAAGGAGCTGTAAGCAAGTTGAACCATTAGAAGAAGTAAATCAATTTATGACAATCCAATGGCAAGAAAGCTCCTGTAATAGGCTTATGCAAAGGGAAAGGCAAAAATGACAAACATACCCCCCCCCCCCCCAAAAAAAAAAACAAGACGATCACAATATAATGAGAAGTTTACATGCAAGGAAAGAATCCGGGCAAAGTCATGAAGACCGGCAAAAGAATCCAGTGCAAATGGAAGAACAGAGAAAGATCCTATTCTGAACCAATATGAAAATTAGCCTAAGAATGTATAGTAGTGGCCTTTGATTTCTAGAGCAAACTATGTAAATATATTCTGGCTCACATGAGACAAAAACTCACAGATACCATTTATGTTCTTCTACCTTAACAGTTAAAAAGGAAGCCTTCTTGCACAACACCGAAGGAAAACTAGAAACTGGGTGGCAGAGAACGTGCACAAGCGACAAGAATTTGAGTACTCAATCATGTAAGAAATTACATCAATTGCAAGAAAGCAATGAAGACCGTAATCCACAAATAAAAAATTCAAATTGAAATAAACCAAATGCTTTCTCGGTGTACAAGGAACAACCAAGAAAAGAATCATAGACAACTATAAATCATAAAACCTGTGAATTATGAGCAAAAACTGCAACACTGGAATGGAACATGTAATAGGAACCAAGACTTAGCATGAAACACCGCACGCACCACCACTAAACCACATAAACCCTAGAACCAAAATCCAAAGAAGAAACCCTAGAGCCAAAGCCAGCCAAGATGAATCAAAAATCTTAAAGCAAAGCCCACCAAACCTCAGAAAGTCAAATTGCAATTAAGAGCCACCAAGACAATTAGACCCCCCATTTCCATTAAACCCTCAACCCCAAAGTACAACAACAAAAACCCAGAACAGAAATCCAACACAAACAAGCATTCACTATTCACAAACCCAGAGAGCTTAAAACTTTAAAAGCAAAACCAAGGACCACAAATGGAACATCCAAACAAACCCACGAATCCCCAACTGAGAGAGTGAGAGTATACCTGCGTTCGATTATGATGGTTCTAGACCCAGACCCAGACCCAGACCCAGGCCCAGACCCAGAAAGTCCAACATCACCCTCCTTAGACCCATCAGCATCCTTAGTTTCAGAGGGCTTGGCATTCTCCTCTCCCCCCTTAGTTTTCCTGGCCTTCTTCTTGCGGGGTTGTGGTTGTGGTTGAGGTGGGGCTGAGGCCGAGTCACTCGGGCGAGTCAGGCTCCTAGTCACCCTTCTGCCCGGAACAATCTCAGCCGTCGGATTCACCTGGTTTGCAGATTCAACCTCCTTCGTTAGCTTCGATGAGGGCGCCATGGGGAGGAGAGAGAATGGGAAGTTCTGATTCTGACAGGGGGCCTCAGAAATTGGGTTTAGTGGAGCATAGCATGGGCAGATGTATCACATATGTGAGACTGAGACTGAGACATCAAGCGTCGGTCACTTTCCCGCCATTTTGGACGGCTGTGATCTCATGATACTCCCACGCTCCAGCTGGCCATTCACTCCACATCCATAGGCACACACACACACACGCACACTCCCCTGTAATAAATAAATTTTCATTTTCTTTAAAATAAATGGAAAAATATTATTGGATTTTTTTTCTATTTTGGTCCCACACATTACATTCCAGAACCAAAGAAAAAAAAACGTATAATAGTCATTCTCATAAACTCTCCACTAAGGAGGGAAAATGATTAATTTTATGGAATGTAGAGTAAACAATTTTTTAATAACTCTTTTTTTTAAATTATTAACACAAGTTATACTAAAACTATGCCTACATATTATGATTGCTGATTTTAATTTTTATCACTAAAATCGTTTATTTTTATGGTGATATTTTTATCTAATTACGCAAATCATATTAGTAAAAGTTCGATATTCATTTTGTTAATATACTTGGAATCGCAGATAATGATTTGTATGAAAATGAGTTCATAATATCATACAACACCACCACCTTCCAGTGTAGATCCCGCTTTTGCGAGGTCTAGGAAGATCCGGATGTAGGTAACCTTACCTCTACGGATATCCCTGCCCGTAGAGAGGCCGAATCCAAGAGACCCACAAAACAAGATTTTGTGAAAACATTTTATAAAAGAATGATTTTATGAAAACATTTAATGGAAAAAAACTAAGGATACACAACAGGGAATGAACTAAGACATACTAATAAATCGAGTGGCTGTAACTATGTAAACATAAGTACAATATAAGTACAACATAGCAGCGGAATATACTATACCTTAACAAATAGTTCATAATATCATATAAGTAAAATTTCATATGGCCATTTTGGTATAGATATCACGTATCTAAAAAAAATTATGTAAGTTATCTCTGCTACTTGTTTTTATAATTGTGATCTCTTGTTTGAAAATATGAGTAATGTTTGCAAATATTTTTTTTTAATGAAATGCAAATATTTTTTAATAATTCATTAGTCATGTAATATGCAATTACCATAATTTATTAATTTCTGTATTAATTATAAAGTAATTTTTCCAACAAATTACACGAAAAAAGATAATCTGTATTGATAAAAAATTAGACTAGATTACAAAGATCACTCTAGTTTATACCCTTATAAATGCCAATGTGAAAAAGGTACACATCTAACAACAATTTGTTGTTGTGTTTAGTGTATTGCATGTTTGCACAAGGCAGTGGGTGGCCTATTTGCAAGCCTGCAAGAGTATTGGAACTTGGAAAACAAGCTTTGAGCAGCTATACTAATTTCATTTCCAAAACAAAATTCATAGCACATACAAAGTCCAAATTACACCCCAAAGAGAAGGGGGAAAAAAAAGAAAATAAACTATTTATATGGGGAGAATAAACAAACCTAATTGCATTTTGTGCAGCCCAAAATTCCATGGGTAAGAAAAATGATCACAGAGAAGGGAAACTAGAAATCACGAGCCACATCAATTGGCCTACAGACGGAAGGAAGCATATCAGAAGAAACAGACCCCTCTGCTCCTTCCCTTGAGACAACAAATACTGAGTTCTCAGCTTCACCCAACAAATCAGTGGCATTGCAGGAGTCTAGTGCAGCATATTCATCCCAGATTTGTTGCCTGCGGCACCTCGCTGCATTCCAATCATGCACTAAAAATACGAGGCCGACCATGAAAACCGACCAATGAATGATGGTATTGTGTGCTAAATCATGGTATAATTGGAGAAAAGATTAACCAACTTCTCCAAAGTCTCAGGATAAAACTTTCGAGCGAACAGAAAACAAGGCCGCCTCAATCCGTTCCACAGGCATGGTTGGGTTACAACTGTGCTCTGCAACATCAAGGTTAAATGTTGTCATTTGTTGCAGTAGCAATATCTAAGCATTTTTGAAAACCTGCAAGCCAAAGAGACACTTGCGCTCTGTATTAAGCCTCAGGGCCATGGATTAGAAGGCATTGATTACTTACAGTACACAGCAGAAAATGTATTGAGACAGCTTAGGTGCAGATTTGTTCTAGTCTCAAATGCATACCCCAAGTGTCCCACCTAAACGAGGTCCAAAGGGATCCGATACAGCAACCTTACTTCTGAATTACGTAACTACAAAGAGCTGGTTCCATTAAGCCCCAGATTTAAAAACCATTAACTACCTACTACTTTATAGACAGGAAGGTTAGAGAGGTGTTTTATCATGGTCCACTAAAATCCAAGCTGAAAAAATTTCCCAAAATCTATTCTCGACTCTCTAGAAAGTGGACATTAGATTTTGTTCTATTCTAATCCATTACAATCTGCACTAATACTTTAGAAGGAGGGGCACTCCTCAGAAATCACTTCTATCACAATATTTCAAAGTCTTTCAATTCTTGTCCTCAAGCATTGGGGGTGCATTGCCAATGTTCATTTGGTCACATTGATTGGATCTAAAATCACTAAGTACGAAATTTACAGTAGATTCTTGAAACTTTTCTGCAGATTCCAAGATGTGGAAGAAATAGACTCGACTTTTGTAAAGAGATCTGAAACATGTCAGAAATTTTCAGACATGAAACTATGAGATCAGATACTATACCTTATCCTCACTTGTGATTCGGAAAATCTGATCAATGGACTGCAGAAAGTTAGAAAACCAGTTAGGAGCAGCATCGTCATCATTGACTGCTCAAACTGAAATCATAAAAAAGAATCATACCGTCATATTTTTCAAAAGCTCATAAGAAATGTCTTCAGTTCTGAAGGACCTGGGATGCCACTTTCTCTCAGACCAATCAACGTAAGTCACAGACCGATTTGCTACTCCCCCAGGATCCATCATCTGAAAACGTCCGAACACTAATTGTTGAGAGAGACGAGGACTACAAGTTCAATAAAACCACCATTCAGTAGGAAAATTACGGTTACTCACATGTAAGAAAGTCTGCAGATAATGCTCATCAGCATAGCAGTTCTTCCCATGCTCCATGGCTGGCTGTGAATGACAAAAGAAGCACATCAACACAAAAGCCATATAAAGCAATGTTCAGTTCCATAGAAAAAGATTCAAAATACCAACATCCTTGTTAATTGGAGCTCAAATTTCCCAACACCACACAATAACCAAAGCACTTTACCAAATGCCAGGATATGCCACCCAAACAGTCACACTGTCCAATTTGTTACTTTGTTAGTACAACAATCTTATTTGGTTGGCTCAATCTTCAAATGAAAATATAGATGAGGACAGTAGTCATCATAAAGATCCCTAGACCACACGAACGTGGGACCCACACTAGGGGTTGTTGTACAGTGCTCATCATAAAGAATAGTATAGCAAAAGCTGGATGAATGTCTCCGGGAGTGCCTAGTGATGAGAAGATCCCAATAAGCTTAAAGAGAGTTTATCATATAGCAGTTAGACCAGACTTATTATACAGCTCAAAGTGTTAGCAGATCAAGAAGACCAAAGTCCAGAAGTTGATGATTGTAGAGAATAGAACGATTAGATAGGATTAGGAACGAAGAGATTAGGTAAAAAATAGGAGTGGCACAAATAGAGGGCAAGATGAGGAATGGCTTGGTCACATCAAGAGAAGTATAGAGGCACTCATATGAAGATGTAAAAGGATTGATGTGCTTGAATGTAAAACAGATAGAGAAAGACTAAAGAAGAACATAGGATACGCTGATGAAACAGGACATGAGACATTTTGCAACTTATGGAGGACATAACTTAAAATAGGAATTATGGAGGTGTAGGATTAGAATTGCAAATCTTAAGTTGTTAATTTTACGTTTTGGCTTCTAATCACTTAGCAAACACTGTTGTCTGGCATGTAAACTAGGCAAATTATGTACATTTGCTACGACGCTAATAATTTCTAAGGCATTGAACCTGTCTTTCTGAATTCTTATGGCATTATCTTCTAGGCTAATTGATATTATTTTTTAATGCTACTCTGCCAAATCCATCACGTACAAAAGATGTTAACTTGACAAAAAAAAAATCTTTTTTGCAAAGTTTCCCCATGGATCCCTTGGAATGAATCTCACTGCAGGAAAAGACTGCAAACTGCCTATATTTGGATCTCCCTATAGCCCACTAGATGGAATTCATGGAGGGAGGTGGCGGCGGCGTTGTTGTTAGTTGAATCTTCAAATGAGTGTTATATGCAAGATTTTTCTGAACTTCAGATTTACAAATTTGCCAATCCATAGCACAATGGCATTTACATCAAGGAATTTCAGGCTTTAGATATCTTTAGGAGACAGGTTGTTGCACAATGTTGGTTCTAAACTTACACTGCAATAACCATTAGAGCCCTTCACCACATTGACCATTGTAGTCAATTTCTAGAAAGCTAAGACAAATATATATTGTTAAATTTTTACATATAATTTTATACACCCATATTTAGTCCTTCAAAAATGTTTAGAGTCCCTTATTTCCCTCAGGAAATAGATAGACTACATATTTCCCAATAGAATTGTCAAAACAAGAACCTCCTGCATTTTCATTTTGAAATCAAATCCCAAAAATGACTGGCTCTGTGGCCACAATCTATGAATCCATGAGAGGTTGATTCCACAGCTCTGGGGTAACAACCACAATTGTAGCCACTGCCACAGGCCACAATTCTATTTAATGGTAGTAGTAGAATGAAATTCTATGGTTCAACAGGAACAGCCTAATCTAGGATTGTTGTGGGAGCATTACAAATGCACCAAGAATTCAGGGGTAAGATGCTGTACCTCTGACATCAGCGCCCCCCCCCCCCCCCCCCAACAAAACACACTCTTCCTAGGCACAACTCCTGGGATATGAATGGAAGGCAGAGGTAGTAGTAGAGTGAGAATTTGAAACACAAGCCTTCACATATTTCTTCCTCTTAATGCTGTTGAGAGACAATGACCTGTTTGGATTGCCTTTAATTTTCTATACAATTTGAATAACCTAGAAAGCACCTTCTACAAATTTTTTTTTTTTTTTTTAAGGGATGGATACACAATGTGTATCCTTCAGTGAAGCCAATTATATCCAGTAAAAAGGTTATCAACAAAATTAACTACATCAAGCAAATAGGAACAGAGTTCCTACTCCTCCCAAAACTAGTGCCTTGTGCCACTTATCATTCACGCACCCAAGAAGAGTTTATTAGATAGGGCTTTCAACAAGTCCAGGAAAGAATACAAAAAATAAGCTATATTTGCTTGCTAGCTCATTAGCATATTAAATGAGCCAAGGAACCCTGTATGAACATTAATTGAGGGGACAAAATCCTGATAGGCACGTCCACACGTGTCAATTAACATCAACCACAACAGTCACAGGACAAGGAAGCCATATTCATGGATGATTATTAGTGACAAATGACCATAAAAGACTAAAAGGATCAGAAAGTGGCTTCCATATTTCTTGATAAAACTTTCCTAAGTTCTGAGCATGATCTAGAGAAGTTTTAAATAAGCAAAATACACCAGAAACCTTTGCGAAGCAGCCATTTAAATAAGCTCTGGAATTGGTGGATCACTTGTTGCTTCATTGCCAGTTTGCGAGGGCACTCTGGGAGCTTGCCTTTAGTTGCTTAGGCATGTGTTGGGTCTCTTCTAACTCCATGACGAACCATCTTTTGGCTTGGGAGGGCTATTTTGTTAGGAAAGCTAAACAGAAGAAGGCCCTGGCTTTTCCTCATGTGATTTTCTGGAGCATTTGGAGAGAAAGAAACCAAACGGTCTTTGAGGAAGAAGAGACTTCTCTTCAGCGTTTAAAAGGCAATTTCATCAAGACTCTTTATTTTTGGGATAAGGGGAATTTTTGCTCCTCATCTTTTGATGTGGTCGACTTTGTGGACAGCTTGCATATTGGTTGTATATAATCTTTTGTAGGATGCTTCCTAGCATCCTCCATTGATCTTTTTATTTAATATAAAACTTTTCCTTATCCCCCCCCCCCAAAAAAAAAAGAGCTTGTCTCGTCATATCAAACTGCATAAGAAGAATTTCTTTTGAAAGGATAAGTTACTACAGCTAAAACTCAATTCTGCCTCAGTTTCAGGCCCCAAAACATGACAGAAATTTAGAAATGAGACACATTCACACCAAAAGGACAAACACAATCAAGCCTTAAACCCCACCCTGAATTCTTCACATATATACAATTGAAGCCAGAAATTCGTGTTGCCACTGCCTCAGCTTGAAAAGCAAACTTTTTGCCTCATTCTTCCATTAACTGCCAACCAAAAGTTCTAGGACTAGAAATTTTCTATAGTACAAGTACTCTATTAGTCATGTGTACATGGCTAGAAACCTGAATGTTGGTCATACACAAATTTGTATGCAATTTGAATCCCCTATTCTATGAAACATGAGCATACAAGTACAATTTTCAACTCTATTTGCAACCAAAGGCAAAAAAACTAAGAAAAAGAGTAAAACCGTGGGTTCCAATAGAAGATGCTAGAACATCCACGGTAAGGATAACCTAGTGAAATGCAGCAATGTCATGAACACAAGTTAAAACAATCATCTGAGGACACACATTCAGACAAAGATTGCAATTGGATTATTTTAAAAAAAAAAATACTCGTAAGAGAAAAACAAACCAAAGAAGAATTACCCTGCAGTATAGCTTGAATTTTGTGTAATACAGGCAGTCAGCCAGGACCATCACAGCATGCTGGCGTTTCAGGGTGAACCACTGGATGGGACATGAAGGAAAATCATGTCACTCTCTTGAGAGAAATAATATATAAGACCAATAAATTGATTGTCAATTGCCAGATACAGATGTAAAGGCAAGGAAAAGAAAAATGCATTGCAGTAGTCAAGATGGTTCAAGTTCAAGCAACTTTCGGGCTTGGCATTTTTCTTTGGATCTCTCAACTATTTGGGCCTGACTCGTGCGCATATGTATTGGTGCCACGCCTACGAAAAGGCATTTTTGTAGGAAGAGGTTAGGTTAAAAGCATAGTCCAACAGAACCATGCCAGCTTCAGGGAAAGATAAGTATAAATTAACTAGCCAATTAAGAAAAAATAGCCAAAATCCGCATCTGCCTCCAAATCCGTACCCAGCGCTATGTTACTTGGACTTAGCCTTACTCACATCTAGACCAGGAAAAACTAACCCCAAATCCAAACCCAAACCGAATGACCCAGACCCATACCTGATCCGACATCCGAAATAGTCTCATCCGAAAGTGGACCCGAAACCCGAATTGACCTTAACCGAACCATACATGACCCGAAATTTCCGACAAAGTTGCTTATTTTTGCATGATAAGCTTAGTGGACCAAAAACCAGTTGACCCGAAGTCGACCCAAACCGAAGTTCATCCGACCCAAACCGAACCAAATCGACCCGAAACATAACCCAACCCAAACTTTAACCCGACCCGTACCCAAACCGAAGGACCCGTTTGCCAGGTCTACCCATGTCGAAGGTTCGAGCGTCCGATATAATTGTCATATTAGACTCGGCAATTTTATGAGAAGCTTTGTACATCTTTGGCATATAGAATGAAGGGTCCGGTGTCCATACCCATGTTTGTGTGTCTAGCGTCCGTGACAGGTACTTGAGATAAAATGAAGAGTCCCAAGCAACATAGCCTCAGAGCCCTAATTAGTTAGGGCATTCATACGTGGGCTATGTAGCAACCTTATGCAGATTGCAAAAGGATCTTTTTGTGGGATCCCAAACTAAAAACCATTAAACACCTAGTATTCAGTTAAAAAAAATTAAAAAAATAGAAAATGGTTTAATGAGACATTTTTCTTTCATCAATTATAATCCAAAGTAAAACAAAGAAAAAAATTGCCCCAAAAACACATTCTAGCCATCCAGGAATGTAGACATACATGAATTAAGACTTTAATCAGGTTGCAATTAAAAGTTACACAAGAAAACATCTTTTTGCAATGGCATATTGAGAGAAAGCACCTAGTCTCCAAGAAGGACAAAAACAAATCAACATCTTATTCTTTTTCAAGAAATTTGAGGTGATTTGTCTTACATCATGGAAAGCACAGCTTGTAGTTAAGGAAGAAGACAAATACGTCTCCCGGAAAATAGTTAGAATTGAAATTTAGAGTGCAATCATTTAAGAAATAGTTCCTAGTTCCTACAGCAATTGTAAATCTAAAAGAAGAGACCATGCAAGGGGACGTAACTAAAGAAATCACGCACGATGTTAAACATTCAAATCCATGTTATCCGGAACAAGAGGGGTAAGTGAGCATTTACGCATACCGAGAGAAAAGATCTGGAAGGGACAAGATGAAGAGAATGAGTTCTCAACCATTCAAAATAATAGTAGTGACACAACGTTCGACTGACAGACATCAAAAGTGAACATTTGGCAGGCCTAACAGAACAATTACTCTGATGTATACCTGTGAACCCTTTCGAAAGTCACCCTTTTCAACCTCAGGCGACATATGCTCAGAATATCTACCCACACCATGTGGCCCAGGATCTATAAAGCTGGATAAGGAGAATCACAAGTGATTAGCTTGGGGGTGGCAGGAGGGGGAGGAAAAGAAACGAAAATAGAAAGAAACTAATGAAGTGCATGAGGACCAACTCAGAGGTATACAAGAGACAAGAGGTTCATATAAAAACAGGACAGATGAATGCACAATGTCCCCCCCCCCCACCAAAAAAAAAGCCGCATATCTACCTGGACATAAATTATCAACCTGTAAACAGTATAGCTAATACTTAATATTAAACCGAACTAAAATTGGTCAAATAATAGTCTGAAGCATAAATTCTCTGAAATCAATGCTTGGAAGTACAATAGCTATTCTACCGTGAAAGAGTGTATAATGATCCAAATTGGTGATCTGGTTTCCCTTTTGAGGATGATAATGTCAGAAATGGAGTCATCAAAGAACTTCTCAAAAAGATATTGCACGAAATCATAATTTTCACAAAAAATTCTACCATAGTATCGGTGGGCCACAAATTAATTAATTATGACATTTACATGCATGCAAAACTGTGCTATGGTAAGTTCCCAATAGCCCACTCTCAAACAGTATCACGCAGACAGAGAACTGCTACTCAGCACCAATGAAAGCGGCTAGTATCTCAGACATCAATATAGATGGATGAGTCCACTTTCAACGCAGGGCCTATAAAACAATTTATGAATCAAGCATAATATGATTGACTCAAAGTTACAACTCACAAAGATCTAATTGCAGGGTTGAGTTTCTTACCAGTCAAGAAAGCTAACATTTGTGAACATGAGGTAGTTGTAAATATAGTCAAAGTTATGAAGTGGGACACAGCTGCAATGAGATAAAGTAACTGAGGAATGAGATCATGGCTCCGAGTGAAACTTGGGTTCCAAACATTACATGATTAATTGATTACTCCTTGAAGCATATAGCAAGAGCAACTCAAATGCTCTACTTACCTGTCTGAAAGCAAGACAAAGTGCTGGTTATCAGGGTCTTTGACAGCATGAGCAAGAAGTCTCCTCTCAGCATCAACCATAGAAATCTTACCCCAGGCCACCTACAACCAAATTATGAAAGTAGATGATGGAACTCATATTTACAGAGTTCATCTGATGTAAATTTCTTCACCATTTTACTTCGATTTAACATGGCCATTCAGTTTCCTTCCCCCAAGATCTCAATCCTGAGGCAAAAATCTCACAGTGGAGAATTTGTGGATGCTAATGGACCTATACCCCCATTGAGCCTTGGCATGGTACGTGTGCTTCGCCCCTCCCCTAGCCAACGATGACCCCTACCTGGTTGAGTGAGTCCACTACTAGACCCAGGCGGGGGGTCACCGCCTTCCCCTCCCCTTTAAAAAAGTAAAATAAACAAAAAGGAGGAACCCAAATTGATTCAAGAACCTTCAAGATTCACAAGAGACTTTGTCAACTGAGGTAGCTAAGGCCAATGTATCATCATCCAAGTTCTGACACTAAAATGTAACTTCTAATTTTCTGGGGCTTCATTTGGCCTTTTTGCCAAATGTATGCCCCTCTATTTAAATCACACCATATTTATATAACGTAACGTCTAATTGCTTTTGAAGGTTTCTCTCAAGTATTCAATTGCCTCCTTACCACCCTTCAAAATTCAAATGAAAGACTTGTCACCCCAAAACCACATCGTCATCCAAAACATTGAAAACCCTAAGTCTAAGTTTCAAAGGGACTACTCTCAGTGATAGAAGCATTAATTGTTTTCACCTGCTTAGTGTCATTCTAAGAGAATATCCGAGACGAACAAGAAAAATTAAAACTGAGCTGGCTTCAACTTAGATCCGTATGTGTGTGTACACAGAAAAAGACCAACTTCAGCCTCTTAGAAAGAAAGATAACTATAGCTATAAGAGTCAAAAACATTTCTACAAAAAAACTAATTTCCCACTTATTTTGCCAAACAATTGAACATCAGAAAAGTATCTTCCCCAAAAAAGTTAAAAAAATCCTCCAACGAAGCACAGCCTAATTGCTCTTTTTCTTTTTCTTTAAACTTCCTCCACTTGGAGACTTAGGCCCCCTCTGTTAAAGGGTCTCTTGTCCTCATCAATTGCAGTTAAAGATCCTTAAATATGGTTAACGGGTCTCTTGTCCTCATCAATTGCAGTTGAAGATCCTTAAATATGGATATAAAAACTCTCATGGAATTCGCTGCACATCAGGGATCCAAGGTTTGTAATCTACTGCAAATTGCTGAACATAAGGATTGACTATGGAGATCACCTATTGCATCCTATAGTTCAAATAAGCCCTTAGTAAAGACGATACCATGAATAGCAGATAACACCTGCTTCTTACTAGATTTTTACATAGAATAATTTATTCTGATATTTTAACCATTAATTTCTCTTTTGTTATTTTTGATCGAAATGCCATGGAGGAGCTACTTATCAACAAAGTTCCCTTCAGCATCAAGAAAAAACAAATTAAAACTCTTGGCTTTTACATCACTCATGATCCTAATATGTTTTCTCTGCATGCCTCTGAATGTAAAGGAACATCTTGTAAAGTTATCTTGCACAGATTTCAGGCGGAATGTAATTTCTTTCCCTGAACATGCTTATGCATGCAATGCCAAACATCTCTTAAATGCTTAGAGAACCTTCTTTTAATCAAGAATCTAGGCCTATGATCCAGCATGTGCAAAAGAACTGAGCCAGTGCACAGTTTCAAATGCTCTCCTTCCAAAAATAAAACTGGGGGAAAAGAATAATTCTTCTCTGCTCACATGCTTCAAAGCATTACATGCAACAGTTCAGTCATAATTAAGAACTCTAACTTACCTTGTCACTCCGTATGTCTCGGCCAACAAAGTAACGACTCACATGTACCGGATTTTCCCTGGATGCATGTACAAAAACAGAAAATCTGCCTTCATGACCCTGAGAATTAGAAGGTTTTAATTATGTGAATGAAATGGATGCTGATACAATAGTGAATTGTCAACAAAAACGAGATAACCTTTTCCATATATGATTAGTACAACACAACCAAAAAGCAATAACTGTTACTTCCACTTCACAGAAACAGAGTCAAAACATCAGAACATTAGAGTTTTCACTTCCTAAGATGACAACTTATTGGCAGTTGGCACACTGTGAAGCACAAAGGCCAACAGTGGAGGGAAGAATGAAATCGCAAATTGGGCATGCTAGACAGCAAAATATAAGCCAGATTGTGCTGATGAGGGATGCTAATAGTGAAAACGGTGAGTGAGGAATTCAGGAGCTTGATGGGTGCAAGGAGCGATTGAGATAGGGGTTAATGAAGCAATGAATATGGAACTGTTTGTAAGATCTAATGAGACATGAAGCTAGCCATGAGGGTGAAATAGCGGGCATTGGCAACATTGTTAGTCTTGATGTCATTCCGGAACTCGAAGAGCATTGACCAGGGCAATATGACTCTGGATGAGCCGGATAAGCTTTCAAAATAACCCAAGGGAATGAGATGGTCATAAATGACAGAGGATGACTCTAATTGTCAAAACAGTTTGTAAATTGGAGTTTGTCCCCAACATTGATGTCAAAAGAAAGGTTAATTCGAGCTGGATGATGTTAGATCTGTAATTAAAGGTCAGTCACTGGATATTTGAAACCACTTTGTAAGAATCGACTGCCAGTTTCTTTACAACTTTTTGTGAAGCACTGCAATATTTGGATAAACACACTTGAAACAAGGTTTAAAGAACACTTACTTGATAATGAATCTTCTTTAGTTTTAACATCCCACCCCAGCAAGATAAGGGTAAGGTCGTAAGGGCAAAGGTATGGTCTATAACATTGCCACCAATTTTTCAATGCTCTATTGCCATATTCATCGTCCAAAGTTCATCCAAACCAAGATTGCACTAAATCTAAAGCCATGGCCATTCAAGTCATCATTTACATGGGTCCAAAACTCATACTTTCATCCATGCAAGGTATATTCAGAGACAATAAGAAAGGACATACAACTCGGTGACCCCTGTGTGGCGGTCACTTCAATTATGGCCTACTCATATTGGACATGCGACTCGAAAGTTTCTGATCAAGTGGCATGGTGCACTTTCAGTGAAAGACAGCCAAATACATTTGGTGAACAGGACACACGAAAGTCGTGTCTCACACGTTCATCTGACGGAAGAAAGGACATACAGACAAGATCCCTGATAGAGGAGTTAGATCTGAGGAGTACATGCAACTATTCACATCCATCCCCGAGAATGTATGTAAATCTTCAAGCGAAGAGTATACAGCGCAAGATGGTGACGTTCATTTCGTTATTAAGGCAGCATTATCCCCAGTAACAGCTCAAGAAATGTGCACACTTGAGCAAAATTAAGGCATATATACTTGGAAGTTTGGTATAGATGAATGATGTCCTGGACGACAGTAAATTGCTCCACTGGCTTCAACTTCCCTGACTCAAACTGCTGAACTATGCCTATATTCAATTCTAGCCATCAGTTAGCTTTTGCTTTAATATGGTCCATTAATATTCCACATTCATCTCTCTAAACCCGTTCCTAATGGGAGATTAGGACATTAGGTGCTAAGGATTTAAGACTCCTCAATGAGGCTTTGATGCAGGATAAGGATAAAGGAGAATTAAGAAGACATGGATATATCTTAATATTAGCATATGTGCAGTATTTTTATAATTTATTATCTTTGTAGGTTATCTTTTAGGATAAAATCTTATCGTTTTATCTCTTATATTATTTTTAGTTATCGTAATCTTATCGTAATCTTCGGATATATTTTCTATTCCTTTTCCAGTTGTATTGATTCCTATATAAACCCCCTCGTGCATTGGGGAAAAAAACACTTGAATGAATTGAATTATTAAGTTCTCAGAAATTCTTGTGTTATTTTCTAGGTGTGGGAATTGCTCTCATAGCGTCCTACATCAAATTGGTATCAGAGCCTACGATCTTTGCCGCCGCCTTGGTATTTTCTTTTCCTTTTTCTTCCTTTCTCGTTATACAGCCCCCCCCCAAAAAAAAAAACAGCAAACCCAGAACCCTAAACCGTGGCTGCTGTCTTCGGTCTTGCCACCCAGAGACGGCCGATCACCACCCAGCACTCGACCCTCTGAGTCGACCACCACCACACCCACCAACCTCAGCCGCCAGCCGGAACCCTAGACACCCAAATTTGAACCCTGATTCTTGAATTTCCCTAGATACCCGAAACCCTAGATCCCAAATTCACGTTCGATTCCTCAGATTCATTCAAAATTGATTTCATTCCTGCATTACCCACTAAATTTCATCCAAAAGCCCTAAAACAATTGAGGTAAATTGCAACAATTCATGCTTCAATTGTTGGCTCATCAACCCGCTAAACCCTAGGTCGCGAACTGGCATTTTGCTTGCAAATTGAAGGCTGTTAGCCTTCGACACTTGACAGAGAGGGCCGAAACCCTATTGGCTGTGCTTTGCACCCACCGCCGGCCCCTCCTCTCGGTGGAAAACGCCTGGCAAGCCCACTCCCAGCCGCAGACCTTGAGTGTGTCGCTGTGCTGTTCATTGCTAGTTGCTAATTGCTATTCGTGGCCAATGCTAGCAAATAGCTCTAGTTTGCTACAGCTGGAATCTCCTTCGTGGTGTCTCGTAGCTGCTGGCCCTGCCACTATATCGCTATCTCCATCAATTCTCAATTCAGTTTTGTCGTTACTATTCGACCCTTTGTTTCTTTTTCAGTGTTGCTGGTGTTAGAAGGCGCTTATTGCTGCCATTGCAACCATGACTTGGTGTGAAAAACATCACCGAGCCTTGTTTGTGATAATTCATGATAAAGCACTTCCAGTTACGACAAATGTTTTGTACCAAGTTTTCTCTCCTTACAGAGATGTAGAAAAGATTTCCAGATTTCAAACAAGGGATGATTTTCATGCTCGAGTGAATTTCTACACTTACCAAGGTGCTGTCCATGCTTTTTGCAAACTTCAAGGTCGCCAGATTTACGATGGTTGTTTTTTTCCATTTGCAGAGTGCAATGAAGTTGTTTCTTTACTTGGATTCCTTCTTTCTACCGCTGTACAAAACTCGGGGACGAGTTTTCTCCAACCAGGGGAGAATGATGCAGGATAAGGATAAAGGAGAATTAAGAAGATATGGATATATCTTAATATTAGCATATGTGCAGTATTTTTATAATTTATTATCTTTGTAGGTTATCTTTTAGGATAAAATCTTATCGTTTTATCTCTTATATTATTTTTAGTTATCGTAATCTTATCGTAATCTTCGGATATATTTTCTATTCCTTTTCCAGTTGTATTGATTCCTATATAAACCCCCTCGTGCATTGGGGAAAAAAACACTTGAATGAATTGAATTATTAAGTTCTCAGAAATTCTTGTGTTATTTTCTAGGTGTGGGAATTGCTCTCAGAGCGTCCTACATCAGGCTTTGCTTGGCAAGTGGCTTTGGAAATACATGAATGCGAAGAAGAGCATTTGGAGAAGAGTGGTTAGCAGCAAATATGGTGATAATGGTCTCGGATGGTATCCCTCCAAACCACGTGGTCTTTATGGGCGTAGTTGTGGAGATAAATTTACACAGGATGGGAAAGATTTTATCATCGTGTTTCTTTTCAGGTCGGAGTTGGTACTTCTGCCCTTTTTTGGCATGATAGTTGGTGTCATGGCGGTCCTCTATGAGATCTCTTCCCTCCTTTTTATATGCTTGCTGTAACTAGAGATGCTACTATTGCTGATCATTGTTAACGAGAGTCTAGTAGTGTTGTGTGGTCTCCTGTTTTCATCCATGATGCTTTTGCTAATGATGTTATTCTTACCACCTTTCTCAACTAGTTGAATGAGATTACACTCCAAGATTCACCTGATGTGGCTACTTGGGATCTCAACTCTAGATGAGTTTTCACTGTCAAATCTTACTTGGGATCTCAACTCTAGATGAGTTTTCACTATCAAATCTTACTAGTTAAAGCTCCTTTTGTTTTCTTCCTTTGCCACTTGCTTCTTTTAGGTAGTTCCCTTGGAAAATTATTTGGAAGACTTTACCACCCTTAAAGTGTTAGTTTTCGTGATAAGCTTCGCATGGTAGTATTTTGACATGTCATAATTTACAAAAGAAGGGCAATACCTTGGTGAATAAATGCTCAATGTGCAAAGAGGATTTGGAGTCGTATGATCACCTATTGTTGCACTGTCAATTTGCAAGGGCTCTTTAGGCATTAGCCTATAGTTGCTTGGGGATTTCTTGGGTTCTTTATAGCTCTGTGAGAAACCATCTTTCGGCTTGGTAGAGAGCTTTTGGTAGGATAGCCAAAAAGAAAAGTGCCTTACTGATCTCACGTGCGATTTCTTGGGCTATTCGGCGAGAGAGAAACAAGAGAGTATTTGAAGGAGAGGAGATGCCTCATCAAGGAGTCAAAGATAATATCATCAAGACTTTTTTTTTTTAACGGACAGTGCAAATTTTTGCCATCTTCTTTCGATGTCACTGATTTTGTGGATAGGTTCGATCTTGGATGTACATAACTCTTTTGTAGGATGCCTGATTGCATCCATCCTATTGTTCATGTTTTATTAGTATATTCTACTCTTTTTCCTTATCCCCAAAAAAAAAAAAAATCCACAATCATCTCATCCTTGGGGAAAATAGGGGAGGAAAAATATAAAAAGCAAAGAACCCAAAGATTAAGAGGACTACAATTAAGACTTTCAAGGACAATTTTACCTTTGAGACTAGTAACTAACAAGTTCGTTATCTTTTGTGACAATGGGATCAATAGATAGGCAAATAGGAATCCAGAAAACAAGGGAACAATATGAATCTCAAATAAAACTAACCAAAGAAATGAAGGGAAGCATAATAACAATTAACTAAATGACAAACAGAAATCAGGGGGAATGCTGTACCATGTACCAAGGCCAAAGAAAGAAAGAGCAGAGCGAAAAACACCGACAAAGAGGGGGAAAGAAAACAAATTACCTTAAAAAACTTATCCCATAGTCGTTCAAGTGGTAAGGAACCCGGAGTCAGAAACAAGAATGCCATTTTTGGGTTTTTGGACTGCAAACGAGGTGTGTTCAAAATTTCCCGGATCACAACACGGCTATAGATCTCATCATCAGTCAACTCCCTGGAAGGAGTTGATTCTTCCATTGCATAGATCCCACAGCCTCTAGAGGACAAGAAAATGCAGGCACCAGAACCTCGAAGTGGGTACACATAGGCAGCTATAAGAAAGAGACACACCATAGAGACCAATATTATGATCCATATTGGCCTCTTTATATGTGGCCGCGGACGCGACCCAGACATGGTCAACAGATCCCTTAATCGCAACTGCCATGCACGAGCCGTCTTCATTTAAAGACCAGCCATCATTTTGGTGTCACGACACTTTCCAGCTTCATGTATCATACAACTATAAACGTAATGGCCACCAATGAAGCACCAAATTGACCAATAACCTTGATTTGGATCGCAAGAATGTCCTGGGTAGAAAGACAGAGTTCGCAATTAGGACGATCGTCAGGAACACAATTATATTTAGCTTATTCAAAATCAAAATATGATATTTGGATATTGCATCAACAGAGTTTAGTACCAGCACTGCATATTTGAACTCAATGAATTCTCTAATGACTACACAAGCTCATTCAACCCAAGGAAAGGGGCAATTTTTCATCTGTCCCATAGGTTACTAGGATTTATTCTACTTCTTGCATTTCAATCTCTTTTTTCGCGTATAATGTTCTTTTTCTTATCTAAGTAATGGATATCTGATACACCAAATATTTGAGGAGTTGAAAATATATAAAGATGTAAAGAACATAAAATAATGGAACATAATTCAACTTCAAAACAAGAATTAGTATCTATATGTAATACAATCAGTCAAAAATTCATACTCTCACAGGCTGATCTGCATCACAGCAGTCCAGATACATCAGAACACCAACCAGGTCCTCCCAAATCACATGCTCTCCCAAGTCAGACAATATATACCCCTCAGTTGCGGTATTTGAGAACAAATATGGAACTTAGCTTTTCACATTAGATATAGGATATGGCTATAATTTATTTTTTAAAAAATTAAATTAAACTAGAGAAAACTATCCAGAGAATATGAAAAATGCATAATTGCTTATCCATTGAACACTAGTTCTCCAGAGAACAATTTGACAGCAAGATTGTACTCTTTTGAATGTCAAATAAGAACCGCAAGCATTAATCAGGAAACGCACATATCAAACAGGAAAGACAAGTGTCCACACACAATGTGTAACCATCGTGATGGGCTCCAACCATGCCCAACAAAGATCCACTAAGTTAATATAATAGCACAGCCTGCAGAAAAGTAGGTCCAGAGCATATAAGCACGGTCATAACTCATAAGATAGTTTTCAGCACAGTCACGCCAATCTCAATAGTGCAATTTTTCAGTAACTTATCCTTACGACTATAATTGCGCAAGGAACTAAATGTCAAGGATATGCAACAATTCATGGTTCATAAATTTAACCTCTCTTCTCCATTAGCTTCTTTTTTGTTTTTTGGGGGGGGGGGGGGATTACCAAACTTCAAAAGAACTTGTGATGAACTTATCTTTCTACCCTCAAGCAAGTTAATTTCTCCCTATTTAGGGCAATAGACTATTACTTCACAATTCACAAGGCATTCAGCAAACTGCATTAAGTATTTTGGCCACAATTCTATTTTCTCAAAATTCAGCAAAGTTTTTGAGATGAATATGAGCATGCCCTTTGAAGTAAAGTGGTACCACCTGAGCATCAGAAACCCATTTCTAAAAACAAAAATCATCCCCTACCCATAGTAACTGTGAGCATATCATAAAACAGAATTTGTGCCCAATTCGGATTAAAACCCAGAAATCCAAACCCAGAACAACTACATATACACTGTAAAATTGCATTGCACAATCCAAATTCAAAACTATCAGGCATCAAGCACTTAAGTCAACCTCTACACAAAACCCAGAAATCAAAACCCATGAACTCGAAAATCTACCAACAAAAGAAGAATCAAATCAAATGGGATTCGAAGTAAAACGCACCTGATCGATGGAAAATGAAGCTATCAATAATTGAAGGACCTCTCTCAATTGGAGAAGGAGATGAGAGAGAGATCGAAGTGGGCACCCTACAAAGCAATAGAGATCTACGATTGCGACAAATTTGACAATATAAATGTTGCAATTCTACAAATGGGTAGTAGTATTATTGCTAATTACATGCGTCCACATAGTATTCCACTCAATCTCCGAGAAGAATATTCTCTCTCTACAAACTAAAATATATGCTGACTTTCCTTTTTTTCTCAAAGTAGAAAGTTCAGTGGAGAGATGAGTGATGGAATTTTTTTAAGGTTAAAACAAAAGTTTTTATACTAGCTTTATTTTTTTGGCAGAAAACTATACTAATAAATTTTTATTTTTTATTTTTTTGGCAGAAAACTATACTAAATTCTTTGGGGAAAAAAAAGAAAACTATATTAATAATTAATTATTGGTAGAAAGTAAATGGGAGGACATACTTTTCTTAAAAAATAATTAAAAAGAGGGGGTCTTTTCTTTTTCTGTGGGGTTTTCTTTGTGAGACTTTTCTAACATAACATATTTGGTCAAATGATAACTTATTTTATTTTTTAAAATTTTTAGTTTTATGTAAAGATTATATTCAATATATTTAATATTTTTATGAAGATTTTTTATACCAATTATTCCACAATGGGATGTGTGGTATGTGAAAACTTCATCTTTTAAATTTAATATCTAGTAGCCGAACATTTGATGTATTTGTTTTTAAATGTAGTACTATTATGTCAACATTGTTTTAATTTAGTGATTTGATTATGTTTTAGTTTACTTATAACGCGTGAATGTTGGTGTTAAAAGTTAACAAGTGAAGCAAAATATGTCGCGACACATGATAAGTAGGTCACCATGGTATTAAATCATCAACTCTAAGCTTTCTTGACTCAACTATATTGTGTTAATAATAGATGACCCTTAAAAATAAGGGTGTTGTGCTCTTAATTATTCCCATTAGTGGCTCAAAAAATGGAATGATTGGAACCTGAAATATATATATATATATATATATATATATATATATATATATATATATATATATATATATATGTATACATATATATATGTAATATATGTATATAATATATATATATATATATATATATATATATATATATATATCTGTATGTATATATATATATATATATATATATATATATATATATATATATATATATATATATATATATATATATATATATATATATATATCAAAAAGTGGATGGGTTACTCTATAGTGGAGTTTACATTTCAATGTATGCCCTTTCAACAATACCATGGGGCACATTCATATCCCAATTGGTGTAATTTTAAAAACGTATAGTTTTATTTATGTGCATATATGAAGAAACCAATTGGTAATTTATGTAATGGAAGGTTTAATATTGATATCCAACGGCATAAGCTTTTTTTGCATAGAACCATGACGTTTATCGTTCCTGAAATGGCAAATATGATGGCCGTTTCCCCCCCCAAAAAAAAAACAAAAATTGTACGTGAGATAATTTCAATTGTATTTTTAAATGAGATAACTATAGTTATGCTTCTTATTGCCATAATTCTTTCCCAAAAAAATTACATTTATGTAATTGTATATCCACTCAAAATCATCACCGTCAAGTGACGTATTTTTGAGAGTTTAAATTTAAAAGAAACTTCCACCGGTGAGGTGTGATGTAATACTTTTGAAAGTCTTATTATTCTAAAGTGAATAGGATTAAAGTAATTGATACATTAGATCTCTAGTTTGATGCCCTTCTTTTGTATCGTATTGTTACTGACCTTTGTGAGTCATCTAAGTCAAAAAAAAAAAAAAAAGATGATTAATTAGTATAATTTATACTTTATATTGTGGAAGATCGGTGAAAAAAATAATATAATTGAGTTTTTTTATTACTAAAATGTCTATACTTTATTTCTTTGATACCATATAAACTTGTGCATAACGGAATTACTATGAGAATTTGTCAATACCATGTAACCTCTTCCCCGCCTCAAGCTAGACCACCTCGTAGACCCAGTAAGGGTAAGAAGTCGATGGCGCGAAGGGTAGAGGATAAAGCCTTGCATGAAGGGGCAAACATTGCATTATGTTAGATTTGAACTAGAACTGATCAAATTAAAAGACGGGTCATAAGGTTCAACATATATAATTTTTTCGACCCTGATCTTGCCCGATCCTCATACAAGTCGACATATCATTGGTTCTGATCTTGACTCTGCGGGTACCCTTGAGTTATTGGGTCATATCCGACCTCAAACCTTTCATAAATACAAAATGAGATTTTTTCACTGAGTTTTTTTGTTAAATTATAAAGTTCAACATTAAACAACCTACAAAACAAAAGGTCAAACGACAATATAATGTTCCAATAAAATTCATCGTAATTACAAATATTCTAATGTATAATTTAGTGATTAAAACGATTAGTTCATTAAAATGAATACTCCAAACACCAGGGAGGGCCCATTAGAAGGCTATGAGTCAGTGAGATTTAAAGAGGTGAATGAAGGGGGGAGGCTAAGAGGATATGAGAAAGTAAAAAGCAGAAAAAGTTTTAAACAAATGAAACTCAAAGTATCTTATTTTGATTTTTTTTAAGTGAGGGTCAGCGGATCAGATCAGATGGTCAAAACATATACCCAAGTTCGACCTTTATCATAGCCGGGTATCCCTAACTTGAGGGTTGGGGCGAGTCAAAAAAAAAAGTCAACCATAACCCTCATTTTTGAGGGCCAGGTCGAGAGCGAGTTGGGCAGCCCCTAGCCTATTAATCATGTCTAATTTGAACCTCTATTCTTTTATAGTAAAACATAGAATACTTATCACTTGTCCAAGTAGTATTTCTCAAAATATAGTGTAATCAAATTGTGGGGAAATTAGGGGGATGTTCAACCTCAACCTTCCCCCACAACCATCCACACACAAAAAATAAATAAAGAAAATATTGATTACTGTACTGTTTATTCATATTCAATTTTAGAGCCGAAGGAGAATGTGTTATGAGTATTTGACAACTAGTTGTTAACTTACAACTACTTATACTAGTTATCTTTATGAATTATTTGTATTAACTGCTTTCTAATAATTATGTATTTATTGCAATAGACAAATAGAAATCTTCTTATGCAATCTCATGTTGGGCGACAAGGATGATGAAATAGCTTGGACTTTAACCAAGATCGCTAATTTGGTATTTGTAATATATGACGTGATCTGAATGTACTGATTGTCTATTTTAGAGAAAAATACTAGATGGTAATTTCATATAATTGTTACTTGATAATACGAGGTTTTCTTTACTACAAAAATACATCTGATCTGCGACGGAAATAACGATGGAAAAAGTTAATTTTTTCGACGGAAATTAGCTTTCCGACGTAAAATACGACGCCAAATACCCCGTCGGGAATCAGCTCGTCGCAGAAAATTATTCGACGAAGTCCGACAGATTCCGACGGAATTACCTGTCGGAAAATCCGTCGGACAGGGATTAAGGTGCAGGCATTTGCAGATGGGGAGAAGATTCTGATGGATTTCCGACGGAATTTTCCGTCGAATCCTCTCGCCCTCTGAAAAAAAAAATCGCTTTTCAAAAATTTTTCCTCCCCAAAATCTAATAAAAAGCTTGCACGATTAATATAATAATTATCAAATATAAATTTTTATATATAAAAATAAAATATGATAAATTAAAAATTTATCATGACATCCACACAATTTTCTCGAATCGGGAATGGGAACTGTGGCGGCAACACGGGCGGCGGCGAGGAGGGGCGATGGGGCGGCAACGGCGGCGACATCGGCGGCGGGGCGGCGGCGACACTCTTAAACTAATTCATAATAAATTAACCACCATAAAAAACCCAATTAACTTAAATATTTCAATTTTAAAGAGTAAATTAACTTAAAATAAATGACTTACCGTTAAATTACAAGAGAAACACTAAATTTTTCCGATCACCGGCCACCGGAAACCACAAAAATCCTCCTCCTTCTCTCTCTTCCTTGCTTGCCCTCTCTCTCTTCCTTGCCCACTCTCTCTCTCTTCATGGTTGAAATGGCTGCAAAATACATCCGAAATCCCTTCAAAACTTTAAAAACCCCATCCACAATTTTCTTGAATCGCGTATCAGGAAATTCCGACGGAAAGATATTCCGTCGGAATTTCCGTCGGAAAATCTGACTTCCTCCCACGGGTCCCTTCGCCATCGCTTTTTTCGTCGGAGATTCGTGTCGTTTTTGTAGTGGCTAGTACTTGAATATGAAGGGTGGGGGCTCCATTTATAAGGAAAAATGGTATTTTCTCAAATCTCAATTGATTTGTGATTTGTCATTTAATATTTGGGACTGATATGCTGGTGGCTGGTAGCCTTTGTGCTAAACATCGGTAATCAATCTAGCAACTGACTTGGCAACCCACTGAGATTCAATTTATTTGAATAAATAAAATTATTTAATAAGCTAATCCAAAATATTTAATGGATATTTATTTTCCAACATAGCACATATTTTAAGTTCACGTGTCTATAAATTGCCCCCTGGAGATTAGGTATCGTACACAATTTTGGAGTAACTAATTGTGGTTGATACCTCTCGCCTTTTGTTTGTTTGTGTGTGGGTGTGGAAGATATATACGTGAGATTGTTAATTTTACTAGTTCAGCCAAAGTTGCGGCACACATTTTAAGTTGCACCAACTAAAAGTTGAAACCACTCAGCTAAGCTTGGCACGTTATGTTGACAAGGAAGCTGTTAACATGTAGGTCTACAACCTCCTACTTATTAGGTCGTTGGCTTAATAAACACTTGACATAAGAGACTCGTTACCACTGAATAGAGCTAATTTATATTTTACATATTTCCACCTCATTATCGTTATTATTTTATACTGACTTACGTTTATAATATAACTCAATGATCAAATCTACTGGATAGTTTATTCTTTATTACTAATCAATTACAACTGCATATTAAACAGAACAACTATATACTGCTAAACTAGTTTCCTACTCAAACAATTATTTGTCAGATGGTAAATATATAATTTTAACATACATAGCCTTTGCCAATTCAACTGTATGTGTTCTACATAGCACAAAGATACAAGGTACAACAATTAACTCATTTCCCTTGTTAATCTTTGCCTATAAATTGAGCAATTTAACTATGAGTCAAATCAGTAAAATGAGCTATTGTTCAAAAGCAGATAGAAAGATGCAAACGTGTCAAGTTAGACGCCACACATCCACATCAATAAGTGGGGCCCAGATCAGATTCCCAGGCTGATGTGGCAGTACATAACGTAATCCAAATGGCTCCGTCATCAATTTGGGTGCTGCTCAACTCGAATGCCGCCATGGCTGCAGCCTCTGCATCTTCTTCTCCGTCTCTCTCCTCAGCCTTCACCCCAAGGAGAACCCCCACTGTCAGACCTCAACTTTCTCTCTGCTCACCTCTGAAGCTCTCCAACTCTACGATTCTCTCTCTTCCTCGCACTCTCAGAATTTCGGCTTCAGTGTCATCGCCGCCGTCGGAGGTTCGAGCTAGTCCCGACGATCTTGTATCTTCTATTATCTCCAAGGTATGTTTCTTTCTATTAGTCTTCTTCTTCGTAAATCTTTCTGATATCTGCAAATTGAACCGCGTTGTTGTGACAAATTGCGAATTTCGCCGGTTTTGATGGTGTAGAAATTAGTATTAATTGCAGTATGGTTGTTTATTCGACTGTTGCGCATAATTTGAGTTTGTATAGATGAATTTCGTGAGCATGCTAAGCAATTTGTTTAGGGCACAACTTGGTTGAGCAGATGGATTCACTTCCTGATTCCTTATTATTTATCCGATGCTTGCTTAGTGAAATTTCAGGACCGACATTTCATGCACACATATTGCCTGATGAGAATTGATGCCTAGTGTTCCTTTTAGAAATCAGTCATTCTGCCACTAGGCTACCCCGGATTAGGGCATTCCTAGCCTGAGTTCCAATTTTTGAAAATTCAAGCCTACTACATCAGTAAAAGTTTCAGCTTTTTTTGGGTACTTGCATTACTTCTTCAGCTCATGGAACTTTAAATAGGATCACCAAATAAAATATTTATCATTGATCCACCCCATGACATACGATCTTTTGTTTTAATCACTTAAATGATATTTTTAAGGGGTAAAAAAAGAAAAAAATCACAAAAAGACAAAAAAGAACTGAAGGTGGAATGGCCGACAGATCCGACAGGCAAGCCAATGTGCTTGTAATGCCCATCGGAAGGCATGGAAGTGGAACACGGGGGCTCACTTTTGAACAAGCGTTCCCTCGTTGGGAATGCTCTTAAGATGTTAGTATGCGGATTATACACTCATGAGTCGGGGCACGTGGCAGGATTTTTTTTTTTTTTTTTTTGGGGGGGGGGGGCATGGGAGGTTTGTGTATTTGGGATTGCTCTGCAAGGTAATCACAAGACTATGGTATAATTTGTACGATTAGGGGATGGGGGTGGAATAAAGTAATGCAGGGGAAACTAAGCATCTTCGCGTGTTAAAAGCTAGTGGGTTGGATGCTCTTTAATTTGTTTAAAACCTCGGCGTCTTCCCACTTCTTCTTGTTTGCTGACCAAACTGGTCAGTTGCACATGTGAACTGTGAACAGAAAGTTCAGGTTTTGTATTTGTTCAAAACTTCAATTCTGAAAGCAATAACAATTTTCCGCCGAATTACGTAGTCTTGGCATCCATGGCAAAAGGTATCTTGAACATATGTGCCCAATTACTGCTAACTAATGTTTCATTGCTCGTAACGTGACCCACAATCAGAGAATTTGGGGCCTTTTTTGGGGGAGGGGGGGGGAGCGCTACATTGCCAGATGAGGTTGGTTAGAACTCAGAAAAGATGTCAATCGCCGTTATCCTTGAGGAGATGAGCAATTCTGAACTTAAGCTCAGGCGTATATCAAAGGATCTATAAGTCAAAAGTCTGGAGCAGCTAACCAAGCCGTCCGTCTTGCATTCTAATTAAAGTGGTCACGGAGCATGTAAATCTGAATTTCATGGCACCAGATTGGCCACACAAAACCCACATATTGAAATAATTGGAAGAAGCAGAATTAGGGGAAAATAGTATGTAGATCAAGGATTCAAAATGCGGTTTCGGTCGCGATTTCGATTTCGGTAGCTGTACGACAAAATTGCTCTAATACGGCAATCGCGTTCCATATCGCGGCTATCGCGGCGTGAAAGCGCGGATCGCCCAACTCCAAATATCGCGGCTATCGCGGCGTGAAAGCGCGGATGCCCAACTCCAAGACCTTTCCAACGCGGCCGTTTCGTCGCGGTTCGGCCAATTTTTGAATCCATGATGTAGATTGTAACATGCTTATGGCTCGCTTGGTTTGGGATTAGGAATTAACATGGATGCATCGGAGACCATATATAGTTTACAGAGGAATAAAATTATTTGCAAGGTTTGATTTTTGCTTGTACCCGATCCCATGGTAAGGGAAGCTTGGGAATTGAACCCTTATGTCTGCTGACTGCTATCACTGATGTCAGGTGTACTTCCTCCATTGGAGTCTTTTTCCCTGCCCCCCTTTTTTTAGTGACCATCCCCAGTAATTCCTTGGCTTGTACCAAATGACCATTAGGGTATTCACATTTTTATACCATTTCTTCTTCAAAAGGTTGACGGCACTTCTTGCTGGCTTGTCTTATCTTTCAGGCGCTTCCTGTTATTCTTTTCATAGTTTCTATTGACAAAATCTCCCATCCATTCTAACAGGTCATTCAAACTGATCGAGGTGTTACACTAACTAGAGATGAACACAAGGAAGTTGGCGAAATTGCGGAAGAACTACAAGGATATTGTGTTGATGCTCCAGTAAAATCTCCTCTCATATTTGGAGGTAATTGCAGTGTATGTTATCTAGTGCTGAATACATGATTCCGGTATTCATTCATCCTCTGTTATAAAGATCTTGATGAATATTTACTCATGATTATGAATGATGCATAGATATGTTTATTGTTTCCCGACATTCGGCCACTTAAGGTTGAACGTGGGCATTGTTTGCAGAATTTAGTAACATAGTCCATCTTATGGATGTCATTGAAGTAGTTTGGAATTGCATTGCCATGTATATTCCAACCACATTGTTGAAAATCTGTCAAAACTTTTCTCCAACTACATAGAAATGTAGGTGCATGAAGTATGTCGATCTGTTGCTCCAGATCAGGAGACCGTCTGAGCCAGAACAGCCAGCTTACAGGCCGTTTTTATTACTACTTGCATTACCTGTTTTTACGGCCAAATCTAGAGGCAGACCAATTGATTCTGCCTATTTCAGGCATTACCCACAATTAGCATGAAATAATATGTGAATGACACCTGCTTCGTCATTATTCTTCAGTTTCTGACAGAGGATAAGGCTACATGACTGGAGTTCATATCACTTTTTAATGCATACTTGTCAAAGAATAATATTGTTGTAATATTTGCATTGTCTAACCATGAAAGAACTTGATATTCCAATAAGACAGGTGGAAATCTAGTTGTTTAATCCACTCCCATGCAAGTGTCTGATAATAAATAAATACATCTATTTTCCAAGATGCTTGCATGCAATCAAAAGGTTGATGATATCCATTATCCAATCACATGCTGGTAATGGCTTTGGGAAGATTGCTTAAAATGTTAAACCCAGAGACTTCTCTATGTTACAGAGTGGGATGTTGTATACTGTTCAAATCCGACTTCCCCGGGTGGTGGCTATCGAAGTGCAGTTGGGCGTTTAGTCTTTAAGACAAAGGATATGCTCCAAGTTATTGAAGCTCCAGACACAGTGAGGAATAAGGTGTCCTTTTCTGCATTTGGCTTCCTTGATGGAGAGGTATCTCTGAAAGGTAAGTCTGCATCTAAACTTGCTAATGCTAATGGATTTATATACATCATGATTTTGTTTTTCATGTTAGCTAATTTTCAGTCTAAATCTTCACCATAAAAAGTTGATGATGTTGGTTGTGGGGCATCAATGCCTTTGAAACAGCGTCTTGTTTTGGAAGTAATTTTGAACTTGGAATTCCTTCATAGAGCTTGCAAGGAAGAGCTATCCCTCTTTGCTAGTGGGCAAGTGTGCAAGTGCCCCTCCCCCCCCCCCCCCCCCCCCCAAAAAAAAAAACATTTTTTTTTTTTGACATAGAGAATTGAAAGACAGGACTAAAAGTTGACAGAACAGAAATGACACTTCCTGGGATAAACTTCCAGGCTATTTGCATGCTCGATGAATGATATGTTAAGTTCGGAAGCTTGAACTGCCAACAGAGCATTGTGAGTTTGTGACAAATCTGCCAAAGAAAATTTTTTAGCTTCGGCATGATATCAAGTTTCCCAATTCAAGCAAATTCCCAAGGATTTTAAATATCTGAGGGAATATCATGTGCTTTCCATGTGACAAACCGCTCTAATTAAGCTAGTTGATAACTTACCAATACTCAAAACAACTTTTGAGACAGAGTCTTGCTGCTTGTTCCAGGAAAAGTAATTGTTCTGGACGAGAGATGGATCCAAGTTGTTTTCGAGCCACCTAAGTTGAAGCTTGGTGGATTGGAGTTTCAATATGGCAGAGAGAGTGAGGTCAAACTGCAGATTACATACATAGATGAGACGGTGAGGCTGGGGAAGGGCTCTCGAGGTTCGTTGTTTGTTTTTCGAAGACATACATAAGTCTCTGTATAACTGTTCCCAAAAATTTGTATACGCATACACCACGAAGAACTTTTGTTGCGCTTGGTTCAAGCAGGTTTGTGTCATCATCATACCATTAATACTTTATGATTTGTACAAGTTTGGTTCACATTTGACGGATGTTTACATTGCTGTACAAGTCACTTTTAACCGTAAGCTTTTGGCTCGGAACCAACCAGCTTTTCATCATTCAATGCTTTTGAGAGCATCCGAACAAACCTTTTTAAAAAAATTTTTGATATCGTAATTTTATATGGAGCATTGATTCTCATTAGTGAGGAATGCACCAGTTTTTTTCCCCTTGTGACAAAGCATCAAATCGAAACCATTATGATTTTTAAAATTGAACGATTGTAAGTTGAAGAAAAAAATAAAGCAATTGTGGACAAGAAATCCGAGGTACTTGGTCTCGGTTCTCTGTGTGTTTATTCGCCATCTGTAATCCTAGTATATATTACAAGAGAGAGAGTATGCTATTCACGAATACCTAGTCCTTGGCGGCTAAACAATACATGACTTTGGTAACCTTACAATTCTAGCACAAATAGAATACTATAATATTGTCAACACTATCACATAAGGAATAAAAATATTCACACAATATCTCTTGATATATTTTCTATCCTATCACTCTCCCTCAAATTGGAGCATGCGGATTAACGATGCCCAACTTGGATCGTAAATAAGCAAACTGGTGTTTGCCAAGAGCTTTAGTAAATATATCAGCAACTTGATTCTTCGAAGAGATATAGCGGGTCACTAATTTGCCCGATAGAAGTCGTTCCTGAACAAAATGGCAGTCCATCTTAATATGTTTTGTTCTTTCATGAAATATAGGATTTTTTGCAATATGTAACGCTGCTTGATTATCACAAAATAATTGCATAGGATAGGGAACAAATACTCGCATGGAGGCTAAAAATGATTTAGCCCAGATCAAATCACTAGTAACTGTAGCCATAGTCCGATATTCTGTTTCAGCGGAGGAGCGAGATACTGTAGTTTGCTTCTTGGTCTTCTATGAGATGGAGGATCCCCCTAATGTCACAAAATAGCCAGTGAGTGATTTTCGAGTGAGTGGACATGGCCCCCATCAGAATCACAAAAAGCGACAATTCGTAAGTCAGAATCGCTCCGCAGAAGAATGCCTTGTATAGGATTGCCTTTGAGATACCGAAGAACACGACGAGCCGCTTCCATATGTGGCCCGGGGGGTGCTTGCATGAACTGGGACAAAATATGAACAACATAGCTCAACTCGGGTCGAGTAAGGGTAAGATAGATAAGGCGACCCACTAACCGCTGGTACTGGGTAGGATCCGGAAGTAATGGCCTAGTTGCTAAGCCCAACTTATGATTAGTCTCCATAGGAAAGTCCGTTGGTCGTGCTCCAAGTAGTCCACATTCCTCAATAATTTCCAGAGCATACTTCCTTTGACATAGGAATAGGCCCTTTTCATTTTGGGCTACTTCAATGCCCAAAAAATATTTGAGGGGCCCAAATCTTTGATACGAAAACACCGATTCAGGTAAGCCTTGAACTCGGCACAGAGATCAGCATTATTCCCCGTTAGTACCAAATCATCAATGTAAACGAGTGAAGCCATAAAGTTGTTACCCTTTGTGTATGTAAAGAGAGAGTAATCAGCATAAGATCGGACAAACCCATAGGCAAGAAGCGTGGAGGATAACTTTGCAAACCATTGTCGAAGAGCTTGTTTTAGGCCATATAGGGATTTCTGAAGGCGACACACTTTGGTAGGATTCGTAGTCTTGAATCCAGGAGGTAGAGTCATATAAATCTCCTCATCAAGGTTGCCATGAAGGAAGGTATTACTGACGTCCATTTGATGAAGGGCCCATCCTTTCACTACTGCCCATCCTTTTGCTACTGCAACTGAAAGAAAACAACGTACACTTGCCATTTTAGCAACTGGAGCAAATGTCTCATTGTAGTCAAAACGTTCAATCTGCTTGTCACCACGAATCATCAATTGAGCTTTGTATCTCTCAATACTTCCATGTGAATTGTATTTGACTTTATACACCCATTTACAATTAATGGGCTTTCGTCCTGGGGGTAAGTCGACGATGGACCAAGTCTTATTTATCTCCAGGGCTTCAATTTCTTTAGCCATCGCCTCCCGCCACTTAGGATCTTTGACGACTTGATGAAAAAATCTGGGCTTCACAATTTTGGTACTAGCTGCTAAATAATATCGATGTGCATCAGAAAAAGTATTGCATGTAACATAGTTAGCTATGGGATACGATTTACCTGAAGATACTTTTTGGACAGCGCGTGCATTAAAAGAGGGGTTGTTGGACTGAGCGGTGTAGCAAAGTTAATCTTGGAGATGCTTTGGAGCTTTTTTAACTCGCTTACTGTTGTCAACAGAACCCGTGGTTGCTGCTAGAGAGGCTGGCCCAGACGAATCACTTCCCCTGACCCCAGAGTGTCCCTTGGGTCCACTAGGCTGCGCGGCTTATACTGGAACTGAGTCCTAGAATTGGGCCACGTGTGGTGAGGCAGTGGATCTCAGTGGCCGCTGGGTCGTGGCAGTGGATCTCAGTGGCGGGCTGAATGCTGTCGTGTGGCCCATCATTCGAGGGGCTGAGCACCTGAGAGCTACTGGGTCGTGCACCGCTGCATGAGGCTAGCCCAGATTCTTCAACACATGGTGCCGAACTATTGTTGCTATGTTGGGCGCCTGCTGGATGAGAGTCAGGTCCAAAATCACCCAAATTTTCATCAAAATTCCATCTCGGGGTCTTCTCCATTGTGCCAAATTCATCATTTTTTGAGATTGCTTTGTATGCAAAGGGGTAGGTCTCTTCATGAAAAATCACATCACGGCTAACGAATATCTCTCTGGTTTCAATGTCATATAATTTCCAACCCTTTTTACCGTGCGAATACCCCACAAAGATGCAACTTTTACTACGTGCCCCAATTTTATCTTTTTGCCTTTGATTATTATATGCATAACATAAGTACCCAAACACCCTAATATGATCATACGTGGGTTTCACTTTAAATAATTCTTCGTAGGGGGTTTTGCCATGAAGAATTTTGGTAGGTGTTCTATTAATAAGATGGACTGCATCTAAGACACATTCTCCCGAAAATTCAACAGGTAAATGGGCTTTAAAATGGAGAGCCCTTGCCACATTCGAGACACGCTAATGTTTTATTTCTACCCTTCCATTTTGCTGAGGCGTATCGACACAACTAGTTTCATGAATTATGCCTTGCTCCTTATAAAACCTTTTCATAGGAGGGAAACAAACTCATTACCATTGTCACTCCTAATGGTTTTAACTTTTGTACCAAATTGGGTATGAATCATAGCACAAAAATCTTTAACCAATTGAGATGCTTCACTTTTGCATTTCATGAGATAGACCCACATACAACGACTAGCGTCATCCAAGATAGTTAGGAAATAGCTTGCACCACAAAATGACTTGACAAAATATGCACCCCATATGTCGCAATGAATGAGATCAAATGGTTTGGAGGCTTTATTTTCACTAATATTAAAAGGTAATCATGTCTGTTTTGCTTTTAAGCACACATCACATAAGTCCTTTTGACTAATACTACTAACTATTCTTGAAACAATATTAGACAAACGGGATAATGTCTGATTTGATGGATGCCCCAATCTTCTATGCCATAGTTCATAAGTTATAACCTTGTTTGCTTGAGCCTATGTCATCATTCCTTATTTGTAGAAATACAGCCCCTTCTATGCTCACCCGATCCAATCAGCTTCTTCGTAGTAAGGTCATGTATCACACATGACTTACGAGTGAATATTATAGTACAACAAAGATCCTCAATTAGTTATGCAATTGATATTAAGTTTTAATTTAGGCTAGGAACAAACAAAACATCGTGTAACATCAATTTGTCATTTAGCCTTACAGATCCTCCTTCATTGGCATAGGTGATAACTCCATTGGGCATTCCCATAGGTACGACATCAATTTTACGAATATGAGACAACAAGCTCAGAGTTCCAATCATATGATAAGAAGCACCACTATCTAAAAGCCAATCACACTTACTTGATAACGTTCATGATTGTCTTTTGGAGTCTCGATGAGGCTGAGCAATTTTTGTACCCATTCATCCGTAATTTTGGACAAGATCGTGCGCCCTTCTTCTAATCTGCCACTGCTGCCTTCTGTGAACTGGGCCGAATTCGCCTGCTGGGCCGGGGTTTTCTGCTGGGTAGAATTTGCTTGCTGGGCCGAGTAGCCTCCACATCCACGGCCACCACTGTTCCTACCTCCGCCACGAGCACCCTGCCCCGCCCTCTACTGTCACCTCCACCTCGTGCGTTCCAGCCGGCAGGCCAACTCGAGACAGTTGGCCTCCTCATGTCCGACCTTGCCACAATGCTTGCAATTTACGCGATCTCCACCAACTTGTCCTCCTTTGTTGTAGTGAGTGACAGCGAAGGCGGATGCATTTTCATGTTTATGATCCCGTTCGCTCATCACTCTCTTATGATTCTCTTCTTGGTAAACCATACTGAATATTTTGTCAAGTAACGGAAAAGGATCTAAAGCAAGAATTTGGGACCGAACGTTTGAATATGCCTCATCATCTAAGCCCTTCAAAAATTGATGAACCTGATCTTGTTCGGCCATCTTAGCATATTTGCTTGCGGCATCACAAGTACAAACTAGACGCTTAATGGTATTATCGAGTTCATTCCAAAGTCCCATCAATTTTGAGAAAAAGTCGACCACGTCCAAGTTACCTTGTTTACATGAAGCAATCTCGGCTTTTAGCGGATGAATTTTTGGGACATTCGGTACTGCATACCTTTTTTGAATATTTTCCCATATAGCCTAAGCCGAGTCAGCGTAAGCAATATTTGCGTGTAGTCTAGGGTCTATAATGTTTAGAATCCATGAAGTAACCATGGAGTTCACGATAATCCACACATTAGCATCGGCTGAATAGGCTCCTTTTTGCATCGTCGGTTTGGAGATTGCACATCAATGCAGACCACTTTATTTTTTGCCGTTAGTGCAGTTAAAACGGCTTTTCCCATAACTCATAATTCTTCCCGTTGAATTTGAGTGCGATAATAATCGCCCCAGGTGCGTCTGATGGATGAAGATAGTACGGTGATTGATTATCAATCACAAATTCTTTGGTTTTATCTCCCATCTTGTCGTTCCTTCTTGTGTTTTAGTTTTAATAGGATGTGGATCAATGCTCTGATATCATGAAGAAAAAAATAAAGCAATTATGGACAAGAAATCCGAGTTACGTGGTCTTAATTATGTGTGTGTTTATTCGCCATCCATAATCCTGTTATATATTACAAGAGAGAGAGTATGCTATTCACGCTATACCTAGTCCTTGGCGGCTAAACAATACATGACTTTGGTAACCTTACAATTCTAGCACCAATAGAATACTATAATATTGTCAACACTATCACATAAGAAATAAAAATATTCACATAATATCTCTTAATATATTTTCTATCCTATCATAAGTCAAATCTAATATCTCTGTTGCTGGTCGAATAATAAAATCATGAGTAATCTACTATAAGAAGGATGATCAACAATGGCATGACCCAAAATCTTCATCATCAGTACTATTAGTAGACCTAGTGTGAATTATAATTACTCAGCCCAAAATTTTTTTAAAAAAAGTGCATTGATCATCAACAAGAGGCATGACACTATCTTAAATCTTGTGAGGGGGCTTCTGAAACATTTAGACCAGATAAATTGAATAAAATGGGGCCAAAAAAGAGAGAGATGTTTCGATGACAATGAATGTGTAGCATTGGAACCAGATAAATTGAGGCCAAAAAATGAGATAGATGCTTCGATGGCAATGAATATGTAGAATTGGAACCCTGGAGATTTGATAGATGAATTTGATGTCTTCAATTAGTGGACGTATCATTATGGAATATTGTTGTCACTTTTAATTGCATGGATGACAATTGAATTGTATTCTTTATGTGCATGGATAATGACTTAATTATTTCCTTTACATTTAATTGTGTTGATGGTGACTTCTTCAAAAATGATGTGTTTGTATCTACTTCAACTCTAATTGCATCGATGGGTGATTAAGCTTCACTCTTAATGTAACGGCCCGACCATAATATTCATATTAATTAAATTAAATCATCGTAATTACAAACTAATTAAGTTGGGCCCCGCATTTCCATCTAGCAATTTTTCATTTCAAATCAGCATTTCCTACACACATATATATACATTTTTGTACCATTGCAGGTTGAATCGGCAGAATAGCCTCGAAATGAATTTTGATTACTCTTAAAATAATTCATCAACATTCTAAATGTGTTTTTCAAAATTTTACATCTCAAAAAAAAAAAGTCAACGCCTGTCAAAGTCAGTTTGACTGGTCAAACCGACTTTGACCGGCCAAAGTCGGTCAAGAAAAAAAAAATCTTAGATTTTTTTTACTTTTTTCATATATATATATGTATGAGAGGGGGGGCTCTCATCTCACTCACACACACGGCGGGGAGGGGGGAAGAAGAGAGGGGAGAGAGAGAGAGAGAGAGAGAGAGAAGGAGGAAGAGAGAGAAAGGGAGAGAAAAAGGAGAAGGAGGCGGAAGAAGAGATTCAGGTTTTGGGTCCTAGAGCAAATTCAAGGTGAGTAATTCTTGGCTCCTTGATCTAAGGACTTACATTTGATATTTTATGATCTAATATATTAGAATATTTATGTCAATTGGTAGAAGTCAATCGTATAATTTCATATTAATTGTAATACTGATGGAGGTATTGTAAGCTGTTAATTATGAAATGAATTCATTCACTATGGGTCCGAAATTATGAATTGGGGGAAAATTTGCCTGAGAATTAATGCTAAAGCGCGGTTAATCTTTTGATTATTGTGAGCTATTGGGTTTGACAACATTGTAACAATGTTTCTGAAGAATATACATATTATCGGGAAATTGTGGTAAAAAGTCGTGAATTTGGAGGTACGCTTTGTAAGCGATAAATTCTAAGCATATATTTTCTGATTTATGGATTTTGATTAAGATGTTATATTTGATGAAATGTGATTATATGAGTTATAGTAGTGACTGCCATTATATTATCTTCTTGTCAAAGCATAAGTGATACAAGAGTTGATGCCGAGATATAGTTAAGCCTCTTTTATAGAAAGCCTGAAGCATAATTCTGGACCGACGGAGGAGCCAGTAATGATATTAAAAATATTAATAATAATTCGGTCGGATGAACATGGCCATAGTTCAAGTTATGCAATGGCAAAAATAACATTAATAACAATGATAAGTAACGAGCGTATACCAATTATTAAAATAAGGTAATGACAATGCCGTTACCCCATTACATGATTATCACGTTCATTAAGCAAGAGTTTGTAGTATAAAAGACAGGAATTTAAATTAGCTATTAAACCAAGATGTTCAAGGGCAGGGATGATAGTAAAACAAAATAAAGTCAAGTCAATAACTTTTATATGTTAATAATAAGCACATAGCTTAAGGGATTCAAATTATCTATCAAACTAAAGAATCCCAACAAATTTCATAACCTTACACTAATTAAAAGAGGATCACATATGTAAAACAGGAACGAGGTCACATCTGCCGCTTCAAACTGCCAATGCACATTTTCCAATGCACGTTTTCATTACAAAGGAAAGAGAATCTCAAAGACCAGGAACGTACATTGTCTGTACTCTGCAAAAACTCACATGTTTCTCAACCATAAGCAACTAATACCAGAATCATTTAATGAATCGATTTTCTCAATGATTTGTCACATAAACAAGTGGCCCCGTCAATTATCAATCATCAGGGCGTATGCCCCCAATTTACCCGTGCGCCTGCAACTTAGGCTCTCCGATCGGCCTGGGAGGTGTGCACCTATCTCAAGATCGCATCAAAAAGTACATCGAATAAGGGGTCCACTTTCAGATAATAATTAGCAAATCATATTGTACATTCTCTCTCTCCTGTTTGCAAAAGCAAAAATATTCTGAAATGCGGCCGGCCCAACTCTGTTACCACAAACTCATTTTACTGCATAGGAATGTACGTGCTGAGTTTCGGCTCATCATTCGCATGTTTTCATGTTTTTGTTTTTAGGTATGGGAAAGAGCGAATAGTCATCCTCCTAAGAAGCCAGAAAGCAGCAAAATAAAGGATATTTACTGGTCGCGAGCCAGTCAGTGCTCACAGTGATGATAGGTTAGTAACTAGAAGGTCATGTGTTGTTATTCTCTCGAAATCTGAGAATAATAATACTTAGTTTTAGTATATCAAGTTATCACATGGGGGACGAGCAGTATGTAAGGGCGAATATCTACTTTAAGTGATTTCAGAGGTATAGTGACTTAAATAGCCTTGTTCCATCCCGGAACGGCGGTAACGCCTCCCTTCAAAACCCAAGGTATTCCGCTGCAAATTAACAGATTCGTGGTTAAGTTAAGGTAATTAGCATTCGCATTTGGGGGCGTTACACTTAACTTTATTCTATTCTAATTGGATCTAATCCAACGAAAGGCTTCACAGATACCAAGGCATAATTTTTTAGAACTTGTTTGCACTGTAGAGTGACTAAGATTTCAAGTAGAATTCTATAATTCAAAGAATAAAACATAAATATTACAAAAATATTGTAGAATTTCATAACAAAGTCTAAAACTTATACGGGATTAGAGTGCAATGTATTATACTTCCAAGATCTAAGTTTGTCCAAATTCAAAACTTTCTTTAATCTTTGAATTCGGCCCGTCCCTAAGAGCATGCATTTCAGTGGGCCTACATGCATTCCCATTTTTGCCCCTCCCTTTCCAGCGTGCATTTCTTGCTCAGTGGAATGCAGGCAGGATCGCCTGTGCGGTCCTTCATCCATTCCAATTTTTTTTGTTTTTAAAAATATTATTTAAGTAATTAAAAAAATTGTATATTATGAGATAGGTCCATGATACATATTTTATTGAATAATCCAAATTACAGTTTCATTGGTTGGAGATGCAAAACAATGCAAGTTTCAAAAAAATGAAATTTTTGCTAATATGGCAGGGTGGAGTTCCGAAATATATAACTTAAACTCAAAATACTCTAAATTTTATGCTTTTGAATATAAGATGTTGTTTTCTTTAAATTATCTGACAAAAAATAGAGATTAATTTTATTAACCTACTTGTGTTATAGACTATATAACAATTGACTATTATGTGCTAGTTTAAATTAAAAAAACACAGTGTTATGTGGAAAATATAATCTAATTGGATAATTGGGTGTTAGCACATATTAATTTAAACAAAAACTAAGCCCCCCATAAAAAAAGGAGAAAATTCTTTTATATATATATATATATAATATAACTCAGGTTTCTTTAGCTAGTAATAGTATGATATATACCTATATATCTAGTTATATATATATATCTATATACAAAAATATGTATCATATTTTAAAAATTTTTAAATACAAATATATGTATTCTAATATAATACACACCCTTTATATAATTGTGTACATAAGGTACATATGTACCATATAATTTTTGTTCTTTAGCACTCTACTCCTCGCTGGTCACTCCGCCAAACTTCCCCTCTCCAATCTCCATTACATCTCTCCCAAGTCTCTCCACGATTTTCATCCAAACTATAAGAAACATTCTCTTAATTTGCATGCACTCAAGCACAGTCAATCTTTCTGGAGATCCCAAAATTTTCCCAATTGGTTCTTGTTTTCTGATCAGCTTCTCAGTAATCAAGTCCCAAATTCTGAATCGGTTGGATACAAAGCCTTTGATCGCAGACATTGTCTCCTCATTGTGTTGTTGAAGTAGAGGAGAAGAAGTAAAAGAGAGCGATCATGGCGATTGAGGAGGAGAGAGAAAATGGGTCTGTTTCAGCAAGGCACCTGGTCTTTGCTTACTATGTCACTGGTCACGGTTTCGGCCATGCCACCCGTGTCGTTGAGGTCCTTCCTCTCTCTCTATCTCTGTCTCTTGTGTAAGCATTGTTTTTTGGGGTTTTAATTTGCTTGATTACGACTGTGCATTTCAATTTTGTTTTCGCATTGGGTTGGTCCCTGCATTGTCAATCTGTGTGACTTTATCCTGAGCTTGGGAATGAACAATTGCAAATGATGCCAAAGGGCCCTTTTTAGAAGAAGTTAGATGGAACATTGCAAATGGTGAAAATCTAGGTTCTTGATGTAGTATCGGAATGATTGGTATGATCACAAAAGCATTGTAGTTTGCAGATATCTCCTAACGTGATAGCTTCTAGTGTTGTGGTTATTTCAATTGATGCTGGTGGATATTTCTAAAAAAATAGGTTCTTGGAAACTTAGGTGATATCTTGAAGGTGTTATGAGGGTCTTGAAATATGATATGAAACTATATAAACATTTGATATGGATTAATAAGCTGGATGTTCAGGTCAGGAACCTAAGAAGTTTCTAAAATGTACACTTTAATTGTGGACCTCTATTCATTTCAGTATAGCAAGACAGCTAGGGAATAGGAGTTATGAAATGAGATTGGTGGAGCTAGTTTCTGGACATGTATAAAATTTGCAAATCAGGTTCCAAGGAGTTTAATCAATATTTAGTGTGCACAAGCATATTGTTTCTATTTTACGTAAACAAGCATATTGTTTCTATTGAAGTGGCTTAAGAGGGAAATGTTGACATTCTTTCTGGACGGAGAGAGTATCAATTAGCTTATTTGAAAGGTCTAAGAATTCTTAAGTGGTGATTGTTTCTTTGTCTTTGCTATCGTTTTAGAAGGTTGACAAATCCTAAATATTAGTATATCTCTTTTTAGGGGGATTTGGTTGTGTTCCTCCTAAGGTTATTTCTATTGTTTTTCTAATTCTATTAGATTCCTTGACACTTTAAGTAAATCCAAATCCTGGTAATCATATAAATAATCCTATAGTTCCTTCCCATTTATCAATATTTTTCTCCAGGTCGCTAGACATCTGATTCTTGCGGGACATGATGTTCATGTTGTCTCAGCGGCACCAGACTATGTTTTCACCACTGAAATTCAATCTCCCCAACTTCACCTTCGTAAGGTAAATTTCTGTTATTTCTGTTAAGTTTTTGGATTTTCAGGGTTGAAGCTGTGTTTTAAGTATGATGCTGCTGAAATTGCTATATGAACTACTGAGAATATTTTATATGTCCTTGACCCATTCCCTGTTTATTTGGTGCCAGTGATTATCTTACCACTGAAAGGAGTGGTTCTTTTCCTGTTAAAGAAACCACTAGGTGAGAAAATGCTCGATCTAGGAGGTCTGTTTGATGAAATCAGATGATACGTGTTCCATCTTTCACCCTAAAAGGTGCAAGGTTGAAAGTGATCCATGATAGAATACTTCCCATAAAGGGATAAGTACATGTCCCCTCCTTTCTTTCTGTATATTGTCATATAACTTGTTTACTTACAAAAATAAGGTCCATTTGATTTTGCAAACTACAAATGGTTGATGAAGACATGGCGGCCTATTGTCGCCTTACTACTGTGGTGACATGTATAGAATTGGGAATTTCATTAAATTAGATCCAATTATCACGTGGTATAATGTTTTCTAAGGCAAATTTTTTCTAGCATCCTTTGGTAAATTGTAACTGCCAACTTGTGCATGCTGTCTTGGAGGTGGACCAGTTAGAAAGCACAGAACCAATATAGCTATTGTGGTAAGCTGGCAGTTTATACTAACGCACTGTGTGTGATCTCTTACTTAGGAGTAACATGTGATTATATGAGAGATTTTCCAAAATGCTAGATGCCTAGGTTGAGGCTAGGCTTTGGGGATCTCCCAGGTGAAGTTGAAAGTCTGGCGGATGCGACAAAATGCATGGAAAGATTTCCAGAGCAATTAAGAAAGTTAGAAGAACTCTCTAGAATACTTCAGTTATCGGGCTTTTTTAATGTAGGTGTAGCTGTTTACAGTTTGTTCCTCGTGCATTGTAGATTATATTTTGGAGTTATTTCAATTTTCAGATGCTCTTAGACTGTGGAGCAGTTCAGGCGTCCTTGGAGAAGGTACACATTACTCAAATTCACAACTCCCTGAGGATTATATTGGAAGGTATTCCAAACTGAGGACATGCTATTCACTGGCTCACAGGCCTATATCCTCAAGTAATTACAAGGCTTTACCAATGATTTAAAAAAAGGGCATGTTATTTTCAACTGGAATTTTCGTTCCAGTTTATTGTATAGATTCTATAAGAAATATTGCATGTAATCTGAAATATGTGAAATCTGTGCAACTAGAGATATGGAAATTGAAATTTGAAATCTGAAAGTTGATTTCTATAGCAAGAAATCTAGAAAAAAGAAAGAGGTTTGTAATATGAAATCTTAAACAGGAACATCTAAGATTAAGTTACAGATTCTAATTTACTCTTATTGTATATTTACATGGAAGCGTCTTCATTTTATTTGCCCTGTATGATTGTATAGTATATGGAGAATTGGCTATTTTGTAATTTTTTGATATGTTTAAGTGAAATAATTAAAAATATTAAACTTCAATGACGTTGAATCCTTTATATTTTAAACAATATTTAATGGTGATATATTGAGATATGAAAATTATAAAATGAAAGGTGGAGGAATATGGAGATGTCTGGAGAAATTTGAAATATGTAGAAATATGAGATCCAGATATAATAGCGTGAAAAGAACGGGCTCTTAGTATTTCTACTAATTTTTGAGCATCGCAAGATATCTGGATAGAGGACGTTCAGAATTTGGGTAGTGAAGGTCTAACTATGACATGTTTTATTTCATATTAGTAGTAAAACTCATTCTTTTTGCCTTATTTTCATTTCATCTCGGTTTTCTTAACTGTTGACTTCTAGCAATCGATTGCTGATCATATTTCTGCTTTTTATATTGTATAAATAGTACCATGAGACAGCTGTTGTACCTCGCGAAGCTATTTTGAAGACTGAAGTTGAGTGGTTGAAATCCATCAAGGCAGACTTAGCGGTACTTCATTCATCATGTTTTTATCTATTCTCAACTGCTATTACCTTTTTCTCCTACTCTCCTGAGATTGACATATGGCTGTCATTATAACTAAAGAATCCTACCATGACAATCATATTTTACAGCATAACCCTGTGCCCTTCTTATCAGATCACAGACGTCGTTCCAATTGCGTGTCGTGCTGCTGAAGATGCTGGAATTCATTGTGTCTGTGTTGGCAATTTCAGGTGCTAAGTTCTTTATTGCTTTGTAGGTCAAAATGGCTTAATCACTGACCAGATTCCTTTATGGTGGTAAGACGTCCATAGTGTCTTTTAGATGCTGCAGCGCAACCAATGATAATTTCATGCAGTTTCATTTCTGAAAAGCCCCCCCCCCCCGCCAAAAAAAACGAGAAAGGAGCGACTTCTGTGGTATTTCTTTGTTGACAGATTTCACTGTTGGCATTGTGGTTATTTTTCTATTCTTATTTTCTAAAGTTGGATTACATTTAGGAACAATTGCATAATTTTGGTTGAGCACTTCAGCTCTTATGTTTCTTGAATTTCTGATTTCTATTTCATACTATTAATATCCAATTGGCACAGATAGGATGTATCCTTTCTCCCAGTCACTTGCCAAAAATTTTACATTTTCCATACATAAAATTCTTTTGGCAGTTGGGATTTCATATATGAAGAGTATCTAGTGACTGCTGAACATCATCGTTCAATGGTTTCCCAGGTATGTGGAAATCTTTAATTCGTAGACTCATGAATTATGGGGGCTGATGGCTCCGGAAAAGGCTCCAGATAGAAACTGTAAATGATGCTCCCTATACTTTCAATTCTCAGAATATTAACGCAAAAAAAGTCCTATTTTTAACAATTCATTTGTGAACGGGCATGTTGGTGAACTTAGTTATATGACCTTTTTGGGCAACTGGTCATCATGTCTTTGGAATAAAATTTATAGGATATAATCCGTAACTTATCAGGATGGTCATATATGTTGGTTTACCTACACGAAGATGATAATTGACCTGTATTTTGTTTAATGCCTACTGCTATTTTATTGAAGCAGCATTTTTCCAGTTTTTCAAAGACCTATAAATTGCCTTCAATTATTGTCATTCTAAAATCATGCAGATTACGGAGGACTATTCCCATTCTGCGTTCCTAATTCGGCTTCCAGGATATTGTCCAAGTATGTCGCAACTCATATACAATTATATTATACACTTAATGGCACTATTCTCTAGTGCTCTAGAAACGGTGAAGCTGGTCATCTGTCCCCATCTTGCAGTGCCGGCTTTTCATAATGTTATTGATGTACCTCTGGTTGTTAGGAGACTACACAAATCTCGAAAAGAGGTTCGGCTTGTTATGCTCTGTTGGTACTGCGTTTTAAGGAAACATGCTGTTTGCTTATCCTAAAATTTACTGTTCGTTTATGTATAAGGTTAGAAACGAAGTTGGACTTGATGATGATGCAAAGGTGCTAATCATAAATTTTGGGGGCCAGGTGAGTAAACATTTTCCTTATATTCATGTGGATCTTATGATGCAACTTTTTCCTTCTTAAATAAGAGACAAATTTCATTGAAACAATGGGACCGGACAAAATGATAACTGGTCATCGTGAAACGACAATCAGTACAATAAAGTTGCCAATCCTGCTGCTTTTGCTGAGATCTATCATATGTTACACTTTCTTTAGAAGCTGATGTCTAGGTTACTATATCGCTCTGGTCTTTGCCAGATGCAAAGATATGAAAAGATTTTGGTCTTTCCTAGTCCTCTTTATGCACTGAAAACTTTGGTTGCTTCATTTTTGGCCATAGTTCTGTGTTATGTGGATTCCTTTTGGTGTTGAACCTCGATTATCATCTGAACCAATGGCTGTGGAAGTTAGGTGCGTGGAAATTGGGAAAAAAAAAAAAAAACACTTTTGGTGGCAGTGCAACATAGATCTGACTACATGTGGGTGCCTGCATATGAAATCTGGAATCGTAACCACCGTGATGCAGTTCCTACTTCCATGAACTGGAGTCTGGAACCAGAACCATTTAAGCAGTAATGAGCATGGAGCTAGCCCTGCGGTTCCCACATGGAACCGCTGTGATGCATTTCTTTGTTGGACTGGGTCATTAATTTGATTTATTATGGTTTACTTAGCTTCCATTTTAGGCACATGCAAATAATGCAATGCTGCAGAAGTTTGTGGGAAATTATTTTTTGGATTCAGGTCCGCATAGCATCATGAAGACATGATCCCATGGGATGGAATGACATAACTACCATATTTTAAGAGTTAAAAGTATGCAATGCCAATTACTTCTCCCTTCTTCTATTGTACCTGCTTTCCATGAACTTCTGCAACTTGTGCTAGAAATTTTCTCTCTCCTCCAATTTTAGTTGAAACTGGTTGACTTTAGGACTCAACTGCTTCCCAAGTTGCTTGACGTTATTGCTATATTTTTGTCTTTAGGCAGGGTGCTCCAACATTGGCTTCTTTTTTCTTTTTTTTTTTTGTAGTTTGCAATACGGAAAATAGAATAATAATAATAAAAATACATGTCATGATCAAAGTGTTGGATGCAAAGCTAGCATCCACAAAATCTACGATATCAAAAGATGAATAGCGAAAGTTCTCATCCAATAATAGAATCTTGACAGGATCATCTTTAAAGCATTGAAGAGCTGCCTTCACACCCTCAGAGGCTCTTCTTTTTATTTCACGCCAAGTTCTCCTAATAGTCACACGTGGTATTAATATGACATTCATCTTTTTCCTACCAAAGAAACCCTGCCAAGCGAAGGCATGCTCCTACCTTGCAGGCCTATATGACCATACCCTACGAAGTACAAATGCAGGAATCAAAGTGTGTTTGGGCAAGCTGCTAACAATGCCAATGTCTTGGATAGCGATCTAGAATTGGAGTTGGGAAAAAATGGCGTAAATTGGGTCTCTCCATGTGCGTGCGGGCGTGTGTGCATGATTTTTTTGGGGGGAGGGGGGTGTGGAGCTTTTGATTTACCGAGGGGGGCTCGGTAGAGCCAGCAGGTTATTGAGCCACTGTGGTCTATGTCAATGGTCAGTGCAGAGGTGACAGTTGCAGAGAGGGAGACTTCAGGTTCGGGAAAGGGGGAGGGGATGGTGAGTTGGCGACCTTTATGGTGACTTGGGCCACAGGGGTGCTTAGCTGGTGAAGGAAAGGGAGGCTGGGAAGTAAGAAGTAGCAAGGGACAGAGCCTCTTGGCTACTAGCAATAATGCTAGCGTCCCACAGACGGCAGAGGTAGAGGGATCTAGGAAGTGGGATTGGGTTTGGGAGATGGCGATCAGCGGAAAAGGGGGCTAGTAAGTGATAGTTTTGCAATTTTGTCCTTTTTGCATTTTGGACGTGGGAGTGAGGGACTTTAATATGACAACCCTTGTATTCTTTCACATTGCACCTAATTGTCTATTGACAAACATTCTTGAATGAGATTCAAGAGCTTTCAGAGAGAGAAAAGGGTTCGAAAGAGCAAAGAATGAAGTTCTCCTACTTGTTCATTATTCTGCCTTTCTTTTACAGCTGAGCTTTTTTTTAAGCAAACGGAAATAATATCTGCCTAATCCTGCCTGTTAGCTCACCTCTGACAACTCAGCCTAGGGACCCGCAGCGGACTAACACTTAGCTGAATACCAAACTAGATATGTACCTTCAACACTATCTAACACTCCGTTCTCTGAACCTAAATAATCTGCTGAAGTGGCTTTCCAGAAGAAAGGGAAATGCAACTTAAGAAATGAATTCCATTTCCATATTTTTTCTATGAAAGATGGTCCATTGTCAATTGTGGATTTGTCCAACAAAAACTCGGCAAGGAGGGACTAATTTTTGGCTTTTTTTTGAATTAGCTACCCCAAATACATCCATGTTCATCACACCCCACGATGTCCACCACCCTTACCCCCCCCTCCCCAATTGAGGCATTTCTAGGGAAACCCAAATGTTCACTTTTTCTGATTGACATCCAATCGTTTGCCAATGTCTTTCTGTTTGTGTAGGAGTTTCAATTCTCTGTTATAGTTTACTACTTATTAGGCATTCACTTACCAGTAATACTATTGCCATTATCAATTGGTTTTTTTGATGCACTTCATTATTATTTTGTAATGGCAGCCATCAGGCTTGAAACTGAAGGAAGAGTATTTACCTGCTGGCTGGAAATGCCTGGTACAAGACTCATTCTGCACTCTGAAGCATTCTTCTTTTTGAAAATAAATTGTGATATATGATTTTGCTAGTTTGCTTTTCTAGTTTCCGTCCCGTTTCACTCATCTCTCCTCTCCCCCCCCCCCCCAAAAAAAAAAACATTCCATCTATCTCCCTTTCTGTTTGACATTGCTCATAGGTTTGTGGAGCTTCTGACAAAGATGAACTTCCGCCTCGGTTTATAAAGTTGGCCAGAGACGTATACACACCCGATCTTATAGCCGCTTCTGACTGTATGCTTGGTCAGTACTGGGATTTCTGGAAGTTTTGGAAAATATGTAAAGCTTGAGAAATAAGCTTCACATTCAACTTCCATATTTCAGGAAAAATTGGATATGGAACAGCAAGTGAGGCCTTGGGGTACAAACTGCCTTTTGTCTTTGTACACAGAGATCACTTCAGTGAGGGTCCATACCTGAAATATCTGCTAGAGGTACTTGTTTCAAGCATCCTGCTTCTGTGCGTTCACTGTGTAATTCTAACAGATGTTATGCATGCTACAATGCAGCAATATCAATGTGGTGTGGAGATGACAAGGACTGATTTACTTACTGGAGTCTGGGAACCCTACATCAATCATGCTATGGCTTTGAAACCATGTTATGATGGTGGCATAAATGGTGGTGAGGTATGTTTATTTTACTCTCTGTGTTCTGAAAAGCAAGCTAATCAGGATACAATGAGCACCTAGTTCAGACCCTATCTCTTTGCCCCTGCCAGCCAAATGGGCCTTAGTGGAAGGCGAGGGGAGCCCAGGGGCTTGATTAGTCACTCCTGAGTACCAAAACAGAACTTCCAGATCCCATGCTTCAAATCCTGGTCTCCAATGTGGAAAGTGACTTTGAAGCCAGCTAAGTTATTACTCTTTCGCTATTGGGACACTGAATAAAGGCCATAATATTCCCCCAAAAAACAGAGAGTAAATGGTATGGTGAACAAAATCAAATTGTAAGGTGAACAAGATCAAGTTGTAGGAACTGTGCATCGATCCTGCTCACCGTGTCATGCATAGGGCAAAATCAGATGGGGGGATGAACTGAAATTAGATCTGCCTACGAGGGTATTTACTCTCTTGCCTCATCCTCTTGAGATCTCTCTTGAGTTCAGAGTACATCTAATTGCTTAGGTGATCTGGAAAATATCGAGGATGCTAGTGTAGAAAAACTATGGATGTTATTCTTCTGAACTGTGACATAAATGTTGTGGCATAAATGGAACTTACAATTTTTGGCTGGAAGGGAATGCTTTTAAGATATCAGTGTCGTGGGTTGTGATGAATCCGAAAATTGCAGGTAGCAGCTCGCATTTTGCAGGATGCTGCCATTGGAAAGTACTGCTTTACATGAGGTGCGTGGAAATAGCATGAATCTGCCTCTGGAAAAGATCCAGTAAAATGCTAGTCTAGTCAATGGTTGAGAAACATGATTATATCCATTCTTTTCGTTCTGATTCTTGTCTATTTGTGGTGGATTCCTCAGTATCATGGGATGAGAGATGACTAGGTTATTAAGTATACCGTATTGTGCTCAGCGTATCAACCACAAGGGGAAGGGCAGAGTTGAACGTGAAAAGCAGGTTGTTTGAGGCGGATTGAGTTAGAATGGAGTGACAGAATCTTTTAAACGGATCTGGCATTTTTCGGTTGGCTTTGGCATTGTTTTGATCAACAAACCACGAAACCAGTACAAGGAATGCAATATCATGGTTTGGTAAAATCCAAGATCTTTCAATGTTACTGATGTGGTCTAGGTCAAAATCAGGTTATCTTATTTTGGGTCTAGTTTTGAGGAGTTCTCAAACATCAAGTACACCCTAGCTATAGGAGCTACTTGGATCTCATTGTTCTCGGAGCTACCCAAAGAAACGTTCTTGCTGTTTCCTTGGTAGCAGTGTCCTTGGGCTTGGCCTTATCCACCTTACATAACCCACTTGTGGTACCTAGGATGGGTTTAATTGTCGACTTAGTCATCTTCCAAAAATTGTGAGTGCTTTTGGATTGAAGACATGAGGTCAAGCATCCATGTCCATCTTAGGGATAGATTATCGAGTATCCAATATGGGTACTTCTGGTGAAACAAAGAACTCAAATAACATAACTTGGTGGTGATCCTGATGGAGCAATCGAGAATTTGAACACTTCAGCGTCTGCATCATTTTCATATCATTTTATTTGTCATAACAATAAAAATGCTTCATTTGGGGTTCATTATATTGTCCATATGCTACATATTGTTCTTTCACCTTCGTTTACCCTCACATTTTCATGAAGATTAAACTACTCATGGTTGTCTTCATGATGACCAGGCATCGGAGCTAGTTCTGCCGGTTCTCAGAAGAATGCAAATGCCTGAGACCTTTACCATACGATACTCAGAGAGTGCCCGCATAGGGAATATATTCTTATAAGTTGCGTAATGTTGCGTGCAATTTCTTATGAAAACTACAGTAAGCTCCTGTAGAATTACCCTCATATTTGTTAATTCATGTTGGATTGTTTTTCTTTATGTATGTTGTTTAGCCAAGGGAACAATACAAAGAAATATTACGCGTCAATTTTGCATTTTCTGTATACTAGTCTCATGGAATTTCATGCACATAACAAACCAAAGCAAAAATGCAAAACAAATGAAGAGCTTGTTTCGTTTCAGCAAGGAGCAAATATCCCCTACCTTGTTGAAGCTCCTTAGAAATTTGACCATTAGTTTTAGGGGGGAGGGGGTCAATATTTTTAACATTAATTCATACTTCTCCCTTCATTCTCTTCCCATAAATCCCATGTCTACAACTACCATAAATGGATAGAAAAATCCATACAACTCAATTAGCAAATCGATGAGGAACAGACAAATTTCACAAAATTAATTTACTAATAAATTAATTACTTTGTACTACTAGCACATGCTTGTGTTTGACTACAAAAGAACGCCAGCAACCGAGGTGCTGTCCCATAGATTTATACCAAAAATAATACAAATTCAAGTATTTCTTAATCATTCAGCTTAACTATCTAGTTCCATGAAGCTTCTTTATTCCTTCGTCTAATTAAATTTCATCATTTAAAATTCCAAATTCGAAATAAAATGTAGTTAAGTAAAAACTAAAAAGAACCACATTATATATCTTTCATTACTTTTATAGGGTACATTTGGATTTACATATCAATGAAAAATTTGATGAATTTGTCAAATTTAGATTCTTTTTTATATTTTTCTGTCAATTCGCTTGTAAATTTGGAAAAAAAGTATACATCTAATAAAACTTAGACTATGCAACTAGAGGGAAAAAAAAAGTTCACAAAAAAGTAGAAGAAATTAAAAACCCATAATAATTTTCTTATGGGTGAAACAAACAACAAAAATGTTGATTCAAACACAGAACATGACATCTTCTTACAACTCCTTACAATTTCTTACAATTTCTTACATTTTCTTGCAACTTACAGCTACATCTTATGAAAAAAAAGAACATGCCCTAAATATTATCAGACCACAAATGTATTAAACAAATGAAAAAGCAAAACATATTATAGCCTAATTAATTTCAATACAAGGTACACAAAGGAAGAAAAGGGGGCGAATCCAGTAACATATTATTGCTAAAGAAACCAATATATAGTTTAATTAAACAAAAAAAAAAAAGGAGGAAAAAGATCCACAATGGCCCACTTTGCTTTGCCAGTCGCCAGACCGATGAAAAGAATCCGTCAAACTGCTACAGTTGATCTTAATTTGCCCCACGTTTGAATAATTTAACTTCTATTTTTCCCCCAAAAGAAAAAAATTGAAAGCAAAAAAATAATCAATGAACAAAATATTATAGCGCCAGATTATGGATGGTGGAGCAACCTACGTCAACCGGCCGGTAGCCGTTATTGGACTAAGTTTAGTAGCCGGGGTAGATCGGAGGTGGTGGAGATGCATACGGCAGGCTGAATATTGGTGGGAGTGGCTTGTTGTAGTACGGCGGCGGCGGCGGCGGCGGCAGTGACGGTGGTGGTGGTGAGAAGTAGTAGTAGGTGCCGGCTGGAGCTGGTGACAATGGTGGTAAGTAGGGGTGGTGGTGCTTGCGTCCGCCCCTTGGTGATGGTGGAGATTGTTCGTGTGTAGGAGGCGGTGAGTATGTGGAGTGCCCGCCGCCGGATGATGGTGGTGGTGATGCTGGAGCATGGTGGGTAGGAGGTCGCGAGTACCGATCATCGCCTCCACTTGGCGGTGGTGACTGGTGAGTCGGAGGTGGTGAGTATGTGGAGTGCCCGCCTGATGGTGGTGGTGGTGGTGGTGATGATGGAGATTGGTAAGTCGGAGGCGGTGTGCTTGACAATGGTGGTGGTGAGTATGTGGAGTGCCCGCCTGATGGTGGTGGTGATGATGGAGATTGGTGAGTTGGAGGCCGTGCGCTTGACAATGGTGGTGGTGGTGATGTTGGAGAACCCTCGTGTTTAGGAGGTGGTGAGTATGTGGAGTAACTGCCGCCTGATGGTGGTGGTGATTCTGGAGACTGGTGAGTAGGAGGGGGGAAATACTCGCCTCCGCTTGATGATGGTGATGGTGGTGATGCTGGAGACTGGGAAGTAGGAGGGGACGAATAGTGACCGCCTGATGGTGGTGATAGGGGAGGTTTCTCATGCTTAGGGGGCGGTGAGTATGTAGAATACCCGCCTGATGGTGGTGAGGCTGGAGATGGGTGAGTAATAGGAGGTGGTGAGTACGTGGAATGGCCGCCTGAAGGTGGCGAGACCGGAGACGGGTGAGTAGGAGGCGGTGGTGAGTTCATGTAGTACCTGCCTCCACTCGATGACGATGGCGGTGGTGAGTAGGCGTGGTGTCCGCCTTCTGGTGATGGTGGCGGTGGTGGTAATGCAGGAGTTTGTTTATGTGTAGGAGGTGGTGAGTGTGTATTATACCCACCTGATGGTGGTGGCGGTGATCCTGGTGCGATTTGCCCCCTAGTCGGGGCCCTCACTGGGGTTGGCGGAGTCCTAGGGCTGTACCTCCTGCCAGTCATGGATGTTCTTCTACATCCCCCATACGAATTGCAATCCACCGGATGAGCAGCCGGTGAGTAGCACATCCTGGCCGACCTCTGCGCCTTCTTCCCTGCAATGCAGTTCTGAGATCCATCCGCAACCACCCGCCCACCACTCGATAGAGCCCCACAACTTGGAGCCTCACCGGTGAAATAGTTGTACGAGTAAGTGAAGTTCTTGAGATTTGGAAGCTGGCAAATTGAGTCAGGGATCACCCCAGTGAACCGATTGTGAGCCACATCTAGCTCCTCGACACTCTTCATACCGCCGATACTAACCGGCAGTGAGCCGGCCAGGTTGTTGAAGCTCACGTCAAACACCGTGACGTGCTTCAACAACCCGGCTTCCTCTGGCAAACACCCTGTAAGGTTATCATTCAACAGAATGATCTCGTTCAGGGTGTCTGCCATATGGCCAATACTAGTTGGGATGCACCCGCCCAACTCATTATTGGCCATGACCAAAACCGAAACCGGCGAGTTACCCATATTAGAGGGTATCCCGAACCGGAACCAGTTATTATTCAAAAACAACGCGTCCAACGGTTTATCGAAAACCGCTGGCGGTATGGCCCCCTCGAACTCATTAAACCGGATATCCAAATACTTCAAAGACGTCAAAGACAGCAAAACCGGGGGAAACTTCCCAGCGAACCGGTTATTGCTCAAATCCAACTCATACAACAACTTCATCGACCCGAAACTTTTCGGAACCGTTCCACAGAACCGGTTCGAGTTAATATGAAAAACCGCCAGGTCCGAAAGCAACCCAAGTTCGTCGGGTAAATACCCGGCAATATCCGCGTGGTTTAGATCCACGGTAGCGACGACCCGCATGTAGGGATTCATGGGGGAAAAGGCACAGAAAATGCCATTGTAGGAGCACACGTCGGGTCCGACCCAGTTGCCCGTGAAGTTCATCGGGTCCGACAGCATTGCCGATTTCCAGGCTTGGAGGGCAATGTAAGCTTGCCGGAGATTGGGGTTCTCGAACTGGAGACTCGGGTCGACGGTGACTGCTGCTTCGGGGCCATATTCGGGTTCGGGGAAGGCGGACGAGAGAGAGAGGGTGAGGAGGAGAGAGAAAGTGAGGAGGGGAGGAGCCATGGGAGAGAGAGAAAGAAGAACAAAGTCACATGAAATGTGGCAGAAGGTTTGTGGATCTTGATATTCATATATGCTTTGCTTGGTAGTTGCTGCTTGTTTTTTCTTTGGGGTTTTTTTTTTTGGAAATTTTTTTTTGGGGGGTGGGAAAATAAAAATAATTTTGAGATATAATTTATGGGGGTGAGTGATATAATTTATTGGGTGTTGCAGGCTGGCTGGCCTGCCATGCACATTTATTTTTGTACAATTGACTATTTATTGATTCAATTTTTACTGAGGTTGATAATATAAAGTTACTGTCTTTGAAGTTTTTCGTCTATTTTTTTGAGTACACTTGTGGATTCAATGAATTTGATCACCTTGTATTATTTGCACAATTATGAAACTGTTTACTCCTCTGTATACAAATAGAAATTCTTTCTAATATGTAGCCTAAGAAAATTTAAATTTTAGAGGTAAATATTTAGTTTACATACTATTTGAATTTATGGTTGCAGGATCCAAAGGCAGAGTTCAATTGGATTAAATAATTATAACTGTAAAAATTAAATAGATCGTTTCATATGATTAATTGACAATAAAATGCACAGTTATTGTATTTATATCGTGATCGTTCTTATTTAAATTTATTGAATTGTGAATCCTTGTTCTAATGACTAACGTCTTAATGTCAACAAAATCATAAATTGACACACATGCTGGAGATATCCAATGAATAAACTAGTAAGGATCTATAAATAATACATAGGGAGTAGGAAAAATAGAGATAATTTTGCTAGAATCTTACTATAATGTGAATAATAAAGAATAAGGTTCAAGAAGATCATTTGTTGAAAATATATTAAATGAAAAATGATATATGTTTGCAAAATCATATTGTATTGTTACATTTGTCAATTGATAAGAAAATTGAATTTACACATCACACATGCCTATGAAGTACTGTTACAAAATTTATACTCGTTTAGAAAAAGAAAATACAAAAAAGAGACAAATCAAGTGAAGAAAAATGCACATCTTGTATATTTTGAGTGATTTCACCGTTATTTCCTTAGACACAGATGAATCGAACATTATACAATTAAAATAAATGAAAATTAGAGAAAAAATAAATTTTACAGTATTATTTACAATATCAATTGGTTAAGGTAATCTGGTATTTGCTTCTCTCAAACAAAATATTAAATTCAAGTCTTATAAATACCAAAAAAAAAAAACCTTCCTTTTTGAATTGAATGTAGTAAAAATTTTGAAGAGGGAAATGAGCTGTGATTGGGCCAATCTAATATTCAAAGGAATTATTGGTTCCAATTGAGTAGTGAAGTGCGGTGCCGTGTGGGGCCTCATACAGATGGCAGTTCCCCTCCCTTTTTTTTTTTTTTTTTGGGCCTTCTTTAATTTATTTTTGGATTTTTGTTATTGGTTAGGTAAATAATAATTGGAGAGAAACAAATTGAACAGCAACAACATGAGCTTAGCTGTTATCATTTTTCAACTTTATATGGAATCCACCGAAACTCCCAGTAACTTGCACCGAAAACTGCGCCCTTATTTTAAACTGTACGTTTTAACTGCCCCCAACGTTAGACTAGTTGCGCCAATGACAAAACTGACCCGTTTATATTTAGTTTGTGTTCATCAACAGTATTTTAAATAATATCTAGGGTTTGCTCTTTTCAACATTTTTGTAAGTAAATTAAAGTGGATAAAAAAATAAAGTATGTTATGTTGAAGTAGGTTAAGATGAGTTGAAATAGGTGGAAGTAGGGTTGTGCAAAACCGATTAACTGAACTTTCGGTTAACCGAAAATTTAGTTAGTGAAAATACCGAACCGCAACCGAATTAAAATTTTCGGTTAACCGGTTTTTCGGTTAACCGAATTTTCAGCTCGGCTAAAATTCGATCCATAACCGAACCGAAATATTCGGTTAATTGTTTTTTCGGATCAGTTAACTGATTTTCTGGTTCGGTTAGCAGTTAACCAATATTTGGGAAAAAAAGAACTAAATTTAGTACACCTTTTTCATGTCAAATTAAAACCAAACTCCTGCTGCTATGCTACTGTCTATTGTGACTATTGACTTTAGAAGCTCGAGGGCAACACAAAACATAACAAAGTAACAAATAAAATAGCAAGGTCCTCATGACGCATCACAGCAGTAGCAAGCCAGCAATGGGTCCTCACTCTTGAGGGCTGGGGTGGGGAATTTGGGGATAGGGAATTACAAACTTGAAAACACCTGGTAGTGTCCATAACTATCATAGCCAACATCAACTGTCTTGGGGGAGGGGGTAAAATTGCAGCAGCAATGTGTCCTCAGTCTTGACTTTTGAGTGCTGGGGTGGGGAGAGAGAATTACAAACTTGAAAACAACCCTAAGTCCATAACAAACATAAGTTGTCTTGGGAAATGAGGTAAAAATACATAGATATCTAAACTATAAATTAAAGAATAGCAAATGATAAAATTTAAAAAGTAGCATCCAACAAGCTCCCATTCGTATGTCATCCAATGTAACCATTGACTCATCTATAGCAATTGTAGGTTGCTCCAGTGTTAAGTCATGGAAACCTAAAATTAAAAGTGACAAAAATAAGTTTATGACTGTGCATATAATAATAATTAATTAGAGCAACAAAATCAATAATTCATATGATTAAATACATAAATACAAGTATAGTAAGAAAAAGAAAGCTTACTATTCTCCAAATCTTCCAATTCAAGAAAGTTCTCTTCCAATATGAGGGCCATGTGACTTGCGTAATCAATCTTGAGCACAAATGAGAGCTTCCACTATTCTAAGAGTTAGGGAAGTGCGGAAAGAGTCAAGAACACGGCCTTCGGTGCTAAAGGCGAACTCAGAAGCAACCGTAGAAACCGGCATAGCAAGCACATCCCTTGCCACTGTGGTAAGAATAGGATATATCTTCTTTTGATCCTTGCAAAATTTCAAATGTTTCATCATTTTGCTCACATTCATCACACAAGGATTTTCAAGCTCACTTTTCTTCTCACTTTCTAAAGTTGCCTTTTCTTTCTTGTACTTCATACTCAAAAGTTGATTCACATTCAACACCAACTTATTAGAAGGAACACTAGATGCCGAAGAAGTACTAACACAACTCAATCCTTCTATTTTCCTCTTTGGCCGGGGAAGAGAAGATGCATAGAAGTCAAACATGGATCTTAAAGTGACTTTAATCTTGAGGAACAACATATTGGCACTTTCCACATCATAGTTGGCTTGAACAAGCCATTCAACATAATCCAACTTGGGTCGTGGGTCTTGTACTAAGGCAATGAACAACAAAATGTTGATATTATCAACATTTGTCGAATACTTGTCATATTTAGCCTTCATTGCATGTGCCATGCTTCTAATGTACTCATTCTCATTATCACAATAAGTAGATATCACATAACCAACTCCATAGATTCGAGGCACATAAGTGTTACCCGTCACATAAAGACACCCAAATAACTTCAAAGTTGTTTCATAAAAGATTTTCAAGAAGGGTAAAAATGCCTCGATTCTATTCCAATCATATTCAGTTGGTGGACCACCATACTTTCTCAGCTCTTTGACAAAAAGACCACCCTTAGATTCCAAATTACTAAATGCTTTTCTAAACTTGGAAGCACAATCAAGCATTAAGTAAGTGGAATTCCATCTAGTTTCAATGTCCAAACAAACAAGACTTTTGGATTCAATGTTTTCCTCTTCAACACAAACCTTAAACTTTTCAAATATTGAATGGCAACATCATTGGGGCTTGCATTACGAATGGCAATAGTCAGACTTTTTTTCAAGTCCCACTCAACCAAGCAATTTTCGACTGCCCTTCCAATAAGTTCCCCAGAGTGGTTGGTAACAGGACAAAAATTAATTATCCTCTTATGCAAATTCCAATTATCATCAATAAAATGAGCAGTAAGACATATGTAATTTAAGTTCTGACTCGAAGTCCAAGTATTAGTAGTAAAACATATCCTTGAGGACAATTTTTGAAAGAAACTTTTCAATTTCTTCCTTTCATCAATAAAGAGTGCATAACAATCTCTAGTGATTGTGTACCTTGAGGGGACAACAAAATCAGGATGCATAGTTTTACAAAATTCACGAAAACCTTCCCATTCAACATGTATGAAAGGCAACTCATCCACAATAACCATTCTAGCAAGTGTTTTTCTACTAACATTATGATCAAATTGCCAACACTTAGGGACAGAAACAATTTGCACAGACCCATCTTCATTAACAATTGTCTTAGTATCAAAGTCAATCAACTTTTGCCTCTTATCCAAGTTAGCAGGATACTTTTTACACCTTTCCAAATGATTTTTCAAGGTACTAGTTCCATTTCTAGAGGAGGCACGAACCAACTTACCGCAATATTTGCATTTAACAATCCCAGCATTAGTTGTGTCATGAAAATGAGCCCAATATTTGGATTTTCTCCTAATACCACTTACACTGGGCTGAGGTGGCTTACAAGCAGTAGTAGTTCGCTGCTTCCTATGCTCTTTTTTAATTTTCTTTCATAGCACTTCTTGTTGTTCCGGCTCAGGATCAAGCTCAGTCTCCCCCTCTATCTCTATGTCAGTCTCTTCACTCTCACTCTCGCCATCACTTATATTCACATGAATATTATCTATGTTGTTACTAGAGGTTGAAAACATTTAGTTCCTGAATTAGGCAGACAGACATGCTAATCAGCCAGGTGAAGAACAATAACACAATCGACATTCCACAAAGACAATAATCTGCGAAGTGCCAACCAGACATGCCAATCAACACACTTTCAGAAAATGAACCAAAATAAAGAGAATTCTCTGCCCAGAAATTGTACAAGCAGAGATTCAAAACAAATCGAAACAAACTTACCACAAATCGAAACAAATTTAAACCCAAATCGGAACAAATTGTACAAATGGAGATGCAAAACCAATCGAAACAAATTTACCACAAATCGAAGCAAATTAAACCCAAATCGAAACAAAGTTAAACCATAATCACGCATTAAATCCAAACAATAGCCAAATTAATTGAAAGTCAAAATCAGAGATCGAAAATATGATAGTTACTGACACCAAAATCCAGATCTGACAGTTAGAAACTCGGAACCCTGAAGGCTGAAGCTAGTCGCAAACGTTGTCGGAAAACAAAGATAGCCGGAAAATGTTGCCCGAAAGAAACCCAGAAAACAACGGAAAATTAAACGTTGCCAGAAAGCGTAGCCGAAAAATTAAAGGTTGCCGGAAAACGTTGTCCTGAAGGCTGAAGCTAGTCGCAAAAACCCCTTTTAGATATGAGAATTCGACCAATGTTTAAAGGTTTGGAGAAGAAATTAGAGCAACCAACCTGGAACGCGTGATCTGGAAGTGGCTGGCCGTCGATCTAGAAAGTGAGAATTGGCCGGCCGGTGATCCGGAAACGTCTGGGAAGCAGCCAAAGTCGAGAACTGGAACTCGAAGTCTCGAAGCCTTGGAGATTCGAAAGGGGGGAGTGAGATTTGAGAACTAAGAAGTGACCGAAAGTCTGGAATGGAAGGCAGAAGGGGTAGTCGGACTCTGGCGTGCGTCTGGGGAACTGGGGGAGTGCCGTTGTGCCGGAGTGGGGGCAGACGCCTAGACAGGTAGTCGGGTAGTGAGTAGTGAGTCAGGGTCTTAGGGAGTTTAGGGTTTTTTCTTTGCCTTCTATACTCAAAAAAGTAAAAATAATAAAAATTAATTTTCGGTTTTCGATTAACCGGATTTTCTGGCCCAGCCGATCTGTAACCGAACTGCTACCCGATTTTTTTCCGGTTCGGTTAACCGAACCGTTTATTTTGCAAATTTTACTTCGGTCAACCGGTTTTTTGGATCGATTTTTCGGTTCGGTTTTCGGTTTTGGATTTTTCTGCACACCCCTAGGTGGAAGTAGGTTGAGTTTTTTTTTTTATGTGATAAATTAAACTTAGTTAAAATAGTTGAAGTAAGTTGAAGTGAGTTGAAGTAGGTTGAAGTGGGTTGAAGTGAATTGAGGTTGGTATATTAGAATTGACTCAAGAAAAGAACATGGCCTTAGTGTCTTAATTTTTAGTGTTTGTTAACTTAGTATTTTAGCTAGCATTTCAAATAATATTTAGCATTTTAAGTAGCGCTTTTAAAAAACTAACAGTATTAGCTATTGACATTTAGAAGTAACGTTCTATGTTTTTTGGTCAAAAACACGTTTGAAAATTTTATGTGTGGAAATTATCATATCTTTTTATGTCAATTTACATTAATCAGCTAACCCAACGTCTAAATTTACGGAACATATTTGTTTCAACTATTCATCTAAACAGTTATTCGCTAACAGCTAAATTAAAAACGTTATCAGCTACTTAATAGCTATCAGCTATCTAAACTGCTATTTGCTACCTAAACAACTAATTTTGCCGAATAGGGCCTTAATCTAGGATCGTGTTCTTTCCGACTTATTTTTTAAAGAATAAGTTTAGATAAGTTCAATTCAAAATAAGTTCAGTTAATAAGTTTAGAATAAATTTAATAAATATATTCAAAATAAGTTCAGTTAATAAGTTCAGAACAAATTTAATAAATAAATTTAAAATAGGTTCAGATAATTTTAGTTCATAATAAGTTCAAACAAAATAATTTGTATCTTTTAACTACCTTATAATTGTAAAAGATAAAAACTATATAAAATAATAGTAGGTAACTATAAAAAATTATAAAGACCTATTTTTTCAACTTAAAGCTTATATATTATAATTTCTTAGAATTGCTTATAGTTTCCCACAATTGTTTATAATGTATTAACATTTTTATAAGCTTTGCAACTACTTAAAACTCGTCGCAGTAGCTTATGGATAACTATAACCCTTCAGACTCTATTGACCCCCTATTCTAAGTTAGGACACGTTCTTTTTGACTTATCATAAATATTTATCATAAGCATTCATAAACTTCTAACAAATTCTGTACAATTCAATACTATTCAGTACAATTCAATACTATTAAGTACTTATTAAAAAAATACCTAATTATATTTTCTTGATCTATTCAATATGTTTCAACATAATTCAGAATCTTTCAACTTTATTTAACGTACTTTAACAATAAATACTAATAAATATTTCTTATAAATAAAAAAAGAATACGGCATTATATGTCAAAACGCCAAACTTAAGCGTATGTTTCAAAACTATACAGAGACAAAATTTGGAGTACAGCGAATCATTTGGAGAGAATATGTTGGGCCAAAGCACAAAATTTGTGAATCATCGGGAAAAAAAAAATGATATTGTTTAAATTAAAAACAATAATAACAATAATAACTAGGTCTATGATTTTAATGTTAAGTCTCATACAAAAGCCAATAAATTACAAAAAAAAAAGGGACATATATTATGTTACTGTATTTTAAAAGGACTCTAATTCATTTGAGCTAATTTTGGAACGAATTTGTTCTTCAAGGTTGGAAACTAAGAGAGACAAGGGTAAAATTCTTCGAAAATCGGACAACGAACTAAAATTAATTGAATAAAAAGAAAAAAATGTATCGATAAAAACTCTAAAAATAGCAAAAAATTCACCACAACTTTATACTGCTGATCAAATTACAGCAACCACAAATTTGTAGTTCTTCAAACTTATAATGTAATGTAACAGTTATTCTTTATATTAAATTGTAACTAACCAAATTACAAACGCTTGTTTTTTACTCGAGTCATGAAAGGGATTTAAAAAATAAAATAAAATAAATCAAAGAATGAAGAAGAATATATTATAGCTCGCCAAATGCAAGATGGAAGGAAAGCCCAAAAATTATGAACACCATATCACAGGCTGGCATATCTATCAATGAAATATCCCAAACTTAGAAAATTAAGTTAGCTTTGTTTGTTTTTTCTTTTTTCTTTTTTCTTTTTTGAAAATTCATCTGTATATATAAAAGTAGTTGTAATTGAAGGGCTAAAGAGTATTCCTTTTTCCTTTATTCACATGATCATACATAAGTCTAACACAAGAAATTGAAAGCGGCGCCATTATAGACGGCATCAAAGCATGCACCCACGTACGTCCACCTGGGTTCCATGAAGAACGACCACCGCCAAAATCATGAAAAATTTTAATTCTTCGGAAATTAATTATTACTTCTTATGTTTGCTTCTTTCTTTTGCCTTTTTTTTGGGAAGAAATTTGTGCCAATAAAATATGGGGAAAATTACGAGAATTAGCAACTTTTTTGAACAAAACGATGAATCTAAAAAGTCATGTATACATCTCTACTCATGGATAGATAGGCATTTTTTCAACGTTGTTTTTTTATTAATTTCAGTGTATAATTTATTATAGTTTCTTCAAAGTTCTTTCAATTTTTTAACTAAATTAAATTAAACGCTATTTTTTTATGACATTTGAACCTATATATATATATATATATATATATATATATATATATATACATATATATAACACACACACACACACACATATATATATATATATATATATATATATATAGATATATATATATATATATATATATATATATATATATATATATATATATATATATATATATATCATATTTCAGAATAAATTTAAAACTTTTTGCTCAAGAAAATTGACTTCCCACGTTGTTATTGTTTCAAAATGAAATCTTTGAAAAAGAAGAACCATATATTCAGTATGGCCTTTATTTTATTAATTTGTGTAATTTTATTAAATAATTGTTATGTAGCCAAATGAGTTTAGGCATAGGCATGTTCAAAGCATGGGCTATAGTACCTATTTTCACTGGCGGAGCGTTTCTTAGCTGCATACTTGGAGTTTAGGTCTAAGGTCCTATTCAATAAAATTAGTTCTTTAGGTAGCGGATCATATTTTTAATTTAATTGTTAGCAGAACTGTTTAGATAAGCAGTTTAAACTAATATGTTCGGTAAATTTAGCTGTTAGAATAGCTGATTAATGTAAATTGGCATAAGAGGATATAGATAATTTTCAAAAATGAAATTTTTAAAGGATATTTTTGACTTAAAAATATGAAATGCTACTTTTAAATGTCAAAAGTTAATACTATTAGATTTTTAAAAATGCTACTTAAAATACTAAATGCTACTTGAAATGCTAATCAAAATACTAGTTTACCAAACACTAAAAATTAACTAATTAGTGTATTGACTGGATCAAAACACTAAATGCTATCCAAAATACTGTTGTCGAATACGGCCTAAATTTAGTGGGTAATCTATTCATTGTTGTTATGTTAAGTTATTGGTTATGTTTCTACATTTGTGATACTTAGCCATTTAGCTTAATAATAATCGGAAAAAAAATGATGGAGGTAATGAAATACGTGAATTCGATAGTGAAAAAACACTTGGACAATCACGAAGGGAGTCGTAAATCACAAGGGCCGGTAGCTAGCGAAAGAGTCCCCAACAAGTACAATCTATCAAGAGCAACCTTGTCTATATCGGAATAGGAAAATGTGCCTACTATTACAAAGAGTAATATTTCCATAAGAAAAATTAGATGCTACTCTAAATAATATTTAGATTCCGTTTGGTTTTTAAAAAATTTGGTAGAAAGAGCAGTTGAAGAAGAAAAAATGTGAAGTAAAAAAAAAAAATGAAGAAAATGAGTTTTTTTCTATTGTTTTTGGATTGAGGAAAAAACACAATAATTTAGATGAGAAATTTGAATGTTGATTAATTACTTGAATCATATTGATGCCATCTAAGTAATGTGAGGTTGAAGAAAGTTGGAAATTTTCCTCACAAATTTTTAAGAAAAATTTTATCATTTGCTTCTAATAATTTTTTCACCTAACTTTCCTCCATATTTTTTTCTTTATAATTTTCTCTAAACTAAACACAAGAAAAAAGTAACATTTTTAAATTTTTTTTCTTTTCAGTAAATTTTCTAAGGTCCAAACAGAGCCTTAAAGAATCAATATCCATCAAAGAGCAACTTTACAATTATCCATAATTAATTTGTCAATAAATACTTCATAATACACAAATTTTGAACCCTCCAAATAGAGGGACGTCACTGCCATTCTAAATTATGGGACAGATTGACCCTCACAATGAAACAAAGTTTGCTGGAAAGTAGGAGTACAGCTAAATACATTGTGAAAATGATTTTTTTTTTTTTTTTTGGGTGAGTGCAAAAATGCTGAGGACCCTTATTTTATTTTTCTTTTATTTTTGTTTGGAGAGGGGGGGGGGTGTTCACGGAGATGATGCTGACGGGGGCTTTAAAGAAGACGCGTTTGTCAGTGTGTTTAAAGTTTGAACCACCAGAATCTATAAAGTGTGACGCAGAGCTTTCAATTTACTGCTGGGAAGAATAAATAAATGCTAAATAAATAAAAAATAAATAAATAATAAATAAATAAAAGACAGGACATCAACTGCTATACAATAGTTTGTCAGAACTCAGAAGGACCATATTTTGCAGTTAATTTGTTGGTCATCTTGCTGGAAGTTCTTCAGGTTTTTTCCTTGTAAAAAAAAAAAAATCACTTCTTTGTTATTTATTTATTTATTTAGTTATTTTAGTAAGTTCTTAGACGATCAAAGAGTGTAGGGCTAACCTAGGAATTGTATGGAGAGATGGTCAAAGAGTCATTCTTATACCACACTTGTACAATAATGTACTCTCACAATTCAAATAAATATCGATCTAAACTTTTGTTTATGGAGCTTAGGCCACCAAGGAATGACTGGCTTGTTCTCATTGCCTAAGGCACAACCAAGGACGACTGTAGGCTCTCCAAACAACAAAGTTTTGAAGCTTGAGATGAAAACCGTAGCCATTCGATCACATATGAACTTCCCCAACCTCCTCTTCCTAGCATCCGAGAGAAATTCTAGGGTTTTGCAGTGAAACGAAGGCCTAGTCGATCAGGTGGGAGGTTTGGGACTGAAGAGCGGAATTGATGTTTATAGGGAGTGACAGAAATGAGGAGCAAGATGAGGAAAGGAGCATAAGAGAAGAAAGAAAAGAGGGAAAACTCCATTGGTTTTGATTTGTTCACAGGCTCGAGTTGCGAGGGTTTAAACTCTTTGAGCATCTGTATGCATGCCATACAAGAAGAGGATCAAACCTCTGCAAGAATGTGGTCTGAGGGAATTAGACAATCATTTTTTCATGAAACAACAAGAAACCGAGGGACTGAAGGCAATGACAAGATGCAATTTTTCCTACTTGGTAACAGAAAAATGCTTCATTTGTTCTCCTTTTACATGTTAAAACAATACAATCACTCACCATCATCATGCTGTGGCCGCGGCTGTGGCTATGGCTGTGTTATTATTAACAGCATTCTTATCACAATATTCCTCTGCTAATTGCAAAAAATATGGATGGATCCACCAGGATGGAAATACATGAAGTTCACATAAATTGCCTCATAGCTCCAAAAGGGGAGGGGGGAAAAAAAAATGTTCACCTGACTTTCCAAATTTACCAACAAAACATAGGCACAACCATAAATCCAAATGTAAAGGCTTTCTTTTTTCTACTGTTTCAACCCAAATTTTGACACATTGAACTTTGTCCCATTTATCCAACAGTGAAAAGGAGTACAGAGAAGGTTGCCGAAACCAAACTGAACATGGACCAAAATTTTGCCATCCTCATCTAGAAGGATGTTGTGTAATGCAGTTAACTAAGTGTTGAGGATGGATAAGTGTCGTAAACATGGATTCAAATCAGGTCTATATCAGCCTTTACGCGGTCCTCGAATCACATAATGCAAAGTATTGAGATACACCACTGAGTGGAATACATGAGATCAAGATGAAACAAAGATTAAAGAGAACATACACCTCTCATCTACCGAATAATAATTATACAAGAGCATCATCTGAAAACTCCTAATTTGGGGTACAGTTGACCTAGCAAGTTAAGGGTAACAAATACAAAGCAGGAGCAACTTCTGCAGTTTAATTTTCTTTTCTTTTTTTGGGTGTATAAGAACAAGGGAAAAAAAACAAAGAAAAGAAACTTAAAACCTGTAACTACTGTACCCTCCTCCTGCACCACCTCCCAAGCTGGAGAAAGTATAGCTGGCACCTCCTCCGAGACTGTGACTAGAGAAGGATGAAGGCCGATACGCAGTTTCCGACAGCTGTGAATAAGAGCTCAAGCCCAGCTCCTCTCTGCTATACAGGCTAGCTACTGCCGCAGCTTTGGAATTATTTATGGATTCCTGTAACCACCACCAAGAGTTCGTACCCAAGTGCGAGTCAGTAGATTATAAGACTACTTCCAGCCAAAACGAATAACACGAACGAACAAGGTTCATATGGATCTTTTTGGAATCAAATATATTGTTAGTTTGTCTAATAATAACTATGAGCTTTACCAAGGGTACACAATAAGAATCCCGAATTTCAGGTTGGTTCGGTGTCAATTTAGTTTGGTTCACTAACGTTCAGTACAAATTTGGTTGCTTGACTTTCCTCATTTCCAGTCTCGATCAAGTGGTTTAAGTCAGACCGTCAACAAGAAGGTAAACCCAAGTTAAATTAGAAGGACGTATAACACCATCATCCAATTTGGATCCCACCTCAGCAAGGTCTAGCAATCTAGCAGTGGGCAATTTTATCCTAGCAAGTAGGCAGGCAGATTCAACAATAAAATTAAACAGACTGGTTCCCGCGAGTTTAGCTTGAGCTGCTCCAACAATCGGCAGTTGGGCACTGATGCATGAGCCTAGCAATTTTTTTCTTTTCCTTCTTTCTTTGATGGAGAAAAGAGTGGGGGTGGGGGATCCAATATAAATTTTGTTCTGTGTTCAGGATCTATTAGGAGTGTTGAATTATCATTTGTTAAAGTGCTGGGCAAAGATACTCAAACCGGAAGCAAATACACGAGAGAAAAGGCCGAACAGACTTGAACACAAAAGGGAAATAAGATGCACGAACCTGTATAAGCTGTTGAGCGGTCTGAACCTGAGATGCAGTACCCTTGATCTCTACAGTGATCTCATCAGGTCGGCCCTGACTTTCTTGGACAGTTAGAACTGCACCACTAGTACGCCGAATGTATGCAATATTTCTTCCAGCAATCCCAATTATGTCTTCCGCATAAGAAAGCGGTACTTGCATTGTCTGGGTTATCTGAGATGAACAAGAAACAAAATTGCCAAAATCATTCACAAACTCAGAGCAAACATCTTTTGACAATGTAATTGGAAAATTGAAAGCCAACACAATATCCTCGTCTCATATTTATGCATGAAACTGAAAAAATAATTATAAGGAGAATGAAAGATGGCAGCCTTTAATTGGTTTTTCATTTTTCTAATGTTTCGGGCTATGACAAAAATCTTCCACATCTTAGGAGGCACGGTAGCGTGAGGAGCCCAAGTCGGCACCTTGGAGGGGATGGGGTGCATTTCAAGGATGCAAGGTCATATCTTCACCCTTTTTCTTCTTTCCCTTGGCCTTGTCTTCACCTTGTTCTTTTCCTTTCTTTCCTTGGGAGCTAAAAAGTGAACCATGCTTGTAAAGAAAGTGTGTGTTTTAGGGAACTAGGATGATAATATAACATACCTTAAGGCTATCTGTGGCATTAGTAGTTATATTAATGTCTAATCACCTTTTTAATGCATTTATGTAACTTGTTTGTATAGGATATGCTGCGTGAAATGTGAATGGCTTTTTGCATGGAAGTGCCCCTCGCATCCATAAGCACCTTCGCCTCGTGCCTCGGGACCCTACGAGCCTTAGGCCTTGTAAAACTAAGATCCACGTATAATATTGAAATTTAATTTAATGTAAAATCAAAAGATGTTTAATGCAAAATTAGACACTCTAAAGATACGCTAAAAATTCAATCTATCATGATGTTTTCTTTTACTAATTCTCGAATGAGACAGTTTGCCAAGCTTTCATTTCTTTTCTTTTTGGTAGGCTTTTTAACACACAATCACATTTTGCATTCATTTCATGGCTTCCTAAAGCAAGATGGTAGTGATCTAACTGGCTATTTTAACGTTTTCTATAACTAGCTAGTAGTTCTACAAAAATTGAAGTTATCCTAAAAGGAAAAAACTCTTTTTTAAAAAATCCCTTAATGTTACCCAAGTATTTGAGAAGGTGCTAAATAAAATGGACAGGTAAAAAGGGGAAGTGCAGCAGAGAATTATGTTCCAATGATTTAATCAGGGGCCAGACTCTGGAGGATGAGAAGTGTCAATCTTGAGCACATGGTGAAATGAAACTACCATCCCCCCCCCCCCCAAAAAAAAAAACACAAAACAAAAAGGTTTTGGGGGGCAGGGGTGACAACCTACCCTCAACTTCAATCATGGGATTCAACTAAATATTAGTCTCAAACAGGTCGTGCTTCAACCAAGAAGATGAACTAGCAGGATCTTAACCAAGTTAGCTTGTCTGTTCCATACTTCCATATAAGTTCCCCAACAATTCCTTCTCTTTTTTTTGGGGGGAGGGGGGGGGGGGATGAAAAGAAGGGCTTCACCAACAGTTCTGCCTGAAAGCCATGGAACCAAAAAGTATCATCACATTCAACTAGCTGAGTTTTTTTTTTTTTTTTTTCCTTTAAAAAAAAAAATTAGGTTCATTTAGCATATCCGGCTCCATACCAGGAACCCAGTATATTAGCTACAATGATTTAGACATCCATTTGCATAGCCGTCAGACGCGCCCCGCCCCCCAAAAAAAAGAAACAAAAAGGGAGAAAAAACACCAAATGGACTGCGCAGCACAAATGTACTTCAACTTGGTCTCTTGCAAAACACCTATATTTTACAGCCAGGAGGCTCCTTGATCATGAATAAACATTACAGAAAGCAGCTTAGTCCAAGCAGCCAAACCAAAACGCTACTGTATAATTGTATGAACTCTACTTAAATTTTGACAAAAACATCAATATGAGGATACATCATTAAAACCAAACTAGAAATTAATTAAGGGAAAAGAAAATGAGGACCACCATTCAAGAACTAGAACTTCATACACCCACAGCTTCAACCAATCACAACTCACAATGCATATAATATCCATACAACGGTAACATGGTGGGGAGGGTGGCAGGAGGAGCCTGAACCAAAAAATAAGCATCTTAAAATAAAGCTTTTGCGATTTTGTTTAGGAAGAATAAAATGCATATGTGGTACCAAAAAATTATTTTCTTAAAAAGAGACATCAACAGGCATACAAACAATTTATGCACTTGGGTGACAAGTCACCAAGTATGAAAAAGCCAGAATATGGCACCAAAAATCATCATAAAAAATGCTATAGCTATGGCAGGCCATTTAAGTAGTGACCAATAACCAGGATTAATGAAATCACTCCATAAAAAGCTATCACTTTTAACGAAGTAACAAATATACACATAGAATACCTGAGTGACTATAGGAGCAGCAGCACGAGTAAGTCCAGATGAATGTAATCCACTAAGCGCTGAATCTGACCCATAGAGAGAGAACGCATTCTGTGCTGAATCTGACCCATAGAGAGATAATGCAGAATGCGGGAGTTTCATATCTAGCTCAATGTCACGGTCAAAATAAGCCTCCCGCTTCAATGGTAAAGAATGATCAAGGCCAATCAATTTCTGAGATGGAGCGGTAGAAACCAAGGTCTGAGTTTTATCCGCCAATGCAGCAGTAGTTTGAGTCTGTGAGATTATGTCGTTGTACTGACACAAGAAACAGTAAATTAGCAAAGAGATGAGATTGATACGAAAGAACCTTTGGACCCAAATTAACTTACAGTTTTCTCAAACACAGCAATGACACTGTGATCATGTAAGAACCTTCTGAGGTGGCCAAGGACTACTTCTAGAGCTTTAAGAACCTTGAAAGCCTCACCATGTATCTCAACAATACGTTCATCAGAAGTTGCGTATGATGGCAATTCACCTAGACCATATATTTTTTCCCATCAGAATTTATGCTGGACATGGAAAATGGAGTTAAAAGAGCATTTCTGTTGGATATCAAATTTAGGGAGGGGGGCCAATGGACCAATATGCTTTGTTTTTGGGTGTGTTTCGTGGCCAGGTGGGGGGCGGGGGGCTGCATTATTGGTCTATTACAAAAGGACATCAAATTCTTCAAATTATCAGCAGCCTAATGACCATCTCCTAGCATAGTCATACCTCCTTCCAACTTCCTGGCACCAATATGCATCAACCTCCTGGTCAAAAACTCATGGAAAGGGGCACAATGCTGAAGTTAAGGATACTAATGGCATCTATGTAACGTTTGCTACACATCACATTTGCGTTCTTTATTATGCAACTGCTTCTTCTTTCATTTAAATTAGATATGGTCAGCGAATCACTGATGCACTCTCTTTGATAAGAAAAATATGTAGTCATTCACCAGACATACGAATTTTCATCCGCACTATACAGACAAATAATTATTATAATATCACATTGGGCATACAAAAGATAGAACAAGTACTGTACTGAGATGAAATCCTATTTTGATGATTCAATTTCTTTATATGCTTAAGTATTCATTATGGTTGATATTCCAACAATTGGCTCAGCATAATCTACCATCATGCCACAAGTTGCCCAAAGCAACCCCGGATGGTCTATAAATTGTGCCAAGCTCAGCAAACTAGCCCACAGAAGATGGCCACAAGAGCACCTTGGTAACCTAGATGTTCGAATAAGACAGAGCTATGAGAAGCCTCACGCAACTCAGAGCCATGAACAATCTCCAAGTTAAGTTGGCTTGCCTTGATCCAGGATAAGGATAAAGGAGAATTAAAAAGATATGGATATATCTTAATATTAGCATATGTGAAGTATTTTTATAATTTATTATCTTTGTAGGTTATCTTTTAGGATAAAATCTTATCGTTTTATCTCTTAGATTATTTTTAGTTATCATAATCTTATCGTAATCTTCGGATATATTTTCTATTCCTTTTCCAGTTGTATTGATTCCTATATAAACCCCCTCGTGCATTGGAGAAATAGACACTTGAATGAATTGAATTATTAAGTTCTCAGAAATTCTTGTGTTATTTTCTAGGTGTGGGAATTGCTCTTAGAGCGTCCTACATCAAATTGGTATCAGAGCCTTTGATCCTAACCGCTGCGAAACCCTTTCTCACTCAAGCTTTCGGTTTTAGCTTCCCTTTGATTTCCCTTTTTCCTTTTCCCTCACGTTTAAAAAAAAAAAAGCAAACCCAGAACCCTAAACCGTGGCTGCTGTCTTCGGTCTTGCCACCCAGAGACGGCCGATCACCACCCAGCACTCGACCCTTTGAGTTGACCACCACCACACACCCACCAACCTCAGCCGCCAGCCGGAACCCTAGACACCCAAATTTGAACCCTGATTCTTGAATTTCTCTAGATACCCGAAACCGTAGATCTCAAATTCACGTTCAATCCCTCAGATTCATTCAAAATTGATTTCATTCCTGCATTACCCACTAAATTTCATCCAAAAGCCCTAAAACAATTGAGGTAAATTGCAACAATTCATGCTTCAATTGTTGGCTCATCAACCCGCTAAACCCTAGGTCGCAAACTGGCATTTTGCTTGCAAATTGAAGGCTGTTAAGCCTTCGATACTTGACAGAGAGGGCCGAAACCCTATTGGCTGTGCTTTGCGCCCACCGCCGGCCCCTCCTCTCGGTGGAAAACGCCTGGCAAGCCCGCTCCCAGCCGCAGGCCTTGAGTGTGTCGCTGTGCTGCTCATTGCTAGTTGCTAATTGCTATTCGTGGCCAATGCTAGCAAATAGCTCTAGCTTGTTGCAGCTGGAATCTCCTTCGTGGTGTCTCGTAGCTGCTGGCCCTGCCACTGTATCGCTATTTCCATCAATTCTCAATTCAATTTTGTCGTTACTGTTCGATTCTTTGTTTCTTTTTCAGTGTTGCTACTGTTAGAAGGCGCTTATTGCTGCCATTGCAACCATGACTTGGTGTGAAAAACATCACCGAACCTTGTTTGTGATAATTCATGATAAAGCGCTTCCGGTTACGACAAATGTTTTGTACCAAGTTTTCTCTCCTTACGGAGATGTAGAAAAGATTTCCAGATTTCAAACAAGGGATGATTTTCACGCTCTAGTGAATTTCTACATTTACCAGGGTGCTGTCCATGCTTTTTGCAAACTTCAAGATCGCCAGATTTACGATGGTTGTTGTGAGTTAGATCTTTACTTTGCTAGTGAATTCATTTGTGGTTGTAAGCCCTATATTCCTCAATATATGTGGGATCATGAACTTCCTAGAGCTCCTTTGATTCCTTCAAAGCTTCTTACTGGAGATTATAGGGTTTCATCTCTAAGATTTTCCAGGCAAGAACCGACTTCTTATTTGCATGAGACAGATCCAATCTGTTATGATGCATATGATAGGGGACTTATCATTGACAACAAGAAAGAAGAGACTTTAGAAAATGAAAATATGGAAACAGATGTCCAAGCCATGAAGTATCGTCAACTTCTAGATATCGAGGCAAATGATGTTAACAACAGCATCCTCGATTCTATGAATCAAGAAGTGCAAGTTGGAGACTGTGAGCCATATGTAAATGAAGTCCACAGTGAAGGAATGTTCATTCTAGATAGCAATGTGAATGCTTTTACTGAGGCACTTAATGAGGAGTATGTCCAACCACTAATACAAGTGCATGAAGAATCAATGATAATAGCAAACAACTCTTTCATTATACCCCATGAATATTCAATGGACATTCAAAAATCTGAACGTATGCAAAGAAAATTCGAGATGGACCAAGCAGTCGGTATACATATTGATGCAGAATTTATAATCCCTGATGGTGCTTTCATAGACAATACTCTACGTTCGATGTCAAGACTTGAAAGTGAGCATATTGATTTGTTCATCCCTAATGAACTTCTAGTCGGCAAGAAGCTACATTCGTTGATTGCATTGCTACTTTTCTTGGAGAAGTTGAAAGCTCTACAGTTTTTCCATTTGCAGAGCGCAGTGAAGTTGTTTCTTTACTTGGATTCCTTCTTTCTACCGCTGTACAAAACTCGAGGACGAGTTTCTTCCAACCAGGGGAGAATGATACAGAATAAGGATAAAGGAGAATTAAGAAGATATGGATATATCTTAATATTAGCATATGTGAAGTATTTTTATAATTTATTATCTTTGTAGGTTATCTTTTAGGATAAAATCTTTTATTTTCCTAGATTATTCTTAGTTATCAAATCTTATCGTAATCTTTAGATTTATTTTATATTCTTTTTCAGCTGTATTGATTCCTATATAAACCCCCCTCATGCTTTGGGGAAAGACACACTTGAATGAATTGAATTATTAAGTTCTCAGAAATTCTTGCGTTATTTTCTAGGTGTGGAAATTGCTCTTAGAGCGTCCTACATCACGCATCAGCAAGCCTCATCCCAAGTCCTAACAAGGCATCCTCTACATAAGCTTCAAGCTTGAGAGAAATCAAAACATCTTTCAACAAGACACTCTCATTCGAGGTTGATTTCCAAGGTATGCTAGGTGATTACTAGGTTTCTATCCCTTGTTAGTTGTTTAGCCTTTCATTTCCCCCATCCCATCAAAAATAAAATTATAAAATTATTAAAAAAAAAACCTCCCTTTGTCCAATACTTAATTGTCCCATTTTTCTAGCTCCATCATATTGTCAAAAACACCCATTTCAACAATATAAAATGCATTTTTTGATGCTTATTTTTGCATATTCCCAAAATTTGGCTGCGCATATGGGACAGAAGGAGTAACAAAAAGTTACTAAAAAGAAACCTTCAAAATCCTTAATGGAACCCTGATTTCAAATCATTCTAGTTGTCCTCTGTCATTATTGAAATATGAATTTTACTTCACCTGAGATGTTTATCTTCCTTTTAGAATTCAAATGGCCTATATCCCTATATGCACATATCCTAAGTACGAAAAGATCATGTACAAATGCAGTTGTACAGGGTGCTATTATTCTTTTTTTTTGGGGGGGAGAGAAGGGTTGTCATTTGTAAAAGTGGGCACCCTCATTCGAAATTTTTGGATCCACCACAACTCTAATAGATTCTACATTCAAGTACATCACAACACTAGTAAAACTTTTCCAAGCACGACTAGCAGCAACTATAGCAAATTTAACTAGATGGTAGACTAAGCGGGGGGAATAAGTATCAGCACCATAAGCAAAGGACCTTCAGAGGGTAGGATACTGAAGGCAAAAGCATAGTATAAATATAGCTTCTCGCAAAGAAGAACCAACCACCATCCAAAACAATTTTCAACCCACAAATAAAGAAGTTAAAAAAACAGTCCTATTAATCTTTGCCGAAAGATAAAAAGAACAAACCTTCAGGTAAAATCCGCACAACAGCACCAGTGCTCTCCTGTATTGATTTAATTGTAGATCCCTGCTTCCCTATCAAACTAATGGCTTGTGTGGATGCCACCAATAGCCTCATTGAACAGAATGCAGCAGCATCAGCAGCAGATTTATCATCACCGTCGCCAAGACCAGTTACACGCTTAAACACTCTTATGACTGCATCCATTGCTGGAGACAAAAGAACATCTGGTTCTTCCTTCCCAGATATTAGGACCTAAATATAACCACACACAATCATAAGCAGCTATCTCACATGACAGACTCTGCAAGGTGTTTTTTCTGGTTTTTTTTGGGGGGAGGGGGGTTGGCTATGGAGTGGGAAGGGCTTCTATCAACGAATATGAACTAGACAACAATCAGGTACTGAGATATTATATCTTATCACAGTACTAAACCAGTTTCCCTATTTTATCGCATATTCCTCTAAAAGAAGCTCCAACATGAAAGAGCAAACAGAGTAAGCAGTCTTTGCATAACAGGCAACACTTCAGCAGTGTACACAAAGCTTCTTTAACCCAGAAGCATGACAGCTAAAAGAATGAACAGTAGCCTACCCTTTGTCCACAGAGGAAACTAAGGACAAGTCTATCCAGATCAAATGCTAAGTAAATCTCTCTTATTATAAACTGTTGCATCTAATTGCAACCACACAGCCAGGACGCGGCTATGAAAAGTGAAAGGAACCTTCCAAAAGATAATCTTTCCGATCCAGAATAAAGACAGCTGAAAGAATGAAACCAGCCACCTTATCAAAAAAAGAATGAAACCAGCCACCGCCTAAGAGCAACATAGGAAGCACAGAGACCAATATTGCCAGATTAAATTCTTAGCTAAATCCCTCTCATTGTAAATTCTTGCGTCTCTTGCAACCACAGAATGGGAGGAGGCACAGACGGCAAGTGATAAGATTCTTCCAACACTTTTTCTAATCCTTCTTGATCTCCAGAGCCACATATCTTATTCTTCCTTCACTCCTACCCCCTTTGCTTAATGAGAGAATTGTGGAATAAATCACAAACCCTAATGTCTTATTAAAATTTACGGAATAAAAGAATTGCAGCTTATATCTACAGCTCTAATTTGGAAAAGGGAAGATCTACACAAGGTCCCCCTCAGGCAAGGTATGCAGGGATCAAATGTAATAACCTAAATTAAAGAGACATTGTTTGCACAGACCCTATAGGTTAGAAACTATTGACAGCCTAGTAAGGCATCTTGCTTTTGTCCACTACAATCCAAACAAAAAACCTATAAGAAAATTTTTCCAATTGTTTGATAAGTGGACATACACCCAGCGCCACCATTTGACACCAGAAAACTACACCGAAAAGAGTTGGCCACCTCACATGAGAAGATATTACTGTCCCTTAACACTATAACACTTGGTAAAGATGCAGTCATACATCAATAGAGTGCTCATCATCGTACAAGCTTTAACACTATGTTGTGTGTCGAACATGCATGATGATACATATCACATACACAAGGAAGACACCACAACCTACTGCTTTTTAACCCCTCAGAATATCCATGTTCAAGTCCTTCTACTCGTCTGTACAACCTTGCCTTGAAGAAAGTATTAGCAATGAATTTATTCAAAATGGCAATTAGGATCTAGCAAAAAGCCTAGTAGTAAGGAACTCCAGTCTAGGTAAGTTAGAAATCAAATGTGCCTTTGTAGATTTGATAGAAGCATTGATGAAAAGGGAGAATTTGCATACTAATATACCTGAGATCACATATTCAAGATCTCTCAGCAAGAAAACATCAGGAGCGCTGGTAAAATCCAAATAAATGACCTTAGGTGCTCTTGTCAAGAATCCTAGTACTATGCCACATCATAAATCATCATTATGCACATGAACCCGATAATCTTAGCAATTGACAGACTAAAAGCATAGAAGAGAGCAGGGTTGAGCCTTCCAAATGCAGGGAGAAAAGTGCCCATTGGAATCTAATGCACACTCTTATGCAAAATAATATGCCTATTTATGCACGAAGTCACAAACTAGTATTTTGGTAAAGGTTTTGCAAAGGGGGGGGGAAAAAAAAACCTAGATATATACTTCATTCTCTAAAAGAACCTGTCAGAGATATGCATGAACACGCAACAGTGGCCTGGAAAAAGTCCGTTGTGGACAATGTTGTTGGGTCCTTGATTGTATCCTACCTATTACTTTTCTTTATCAAAGTTCGTCATAAAAATGTTAGAAATGTGACCTGCAGCAATGCCAACAGACATAACAACACTGGAATCGATAAATATTGTTCTCTAAACTCATAACCTACATTCAAACCCTCATGGCCTCATATCCCCAAGTTGTTAAGATAGAGAACTGATACATATAGGCAATTTTACAATCCCACAATTCCCTAATGGACACTAAGTCACTAAGGATGATGACAATGTCATGTAGAACGCACCCAAACAGATGTCACTTCCACCATTTTCTTTTAATTTGGCCTCTTCAAACTCATCATCCAAATATCCAACTTCAAATGATCAAATTTTTTAAATAATAGGATTTTAGAAGTTACATACTTACATTACATTTTCTGAAAGACCAACGACCTTAGGGATTTTGGAATCTCACAAACACAGTGTCAGAGGATGCTAGTAACATCAAGGCCTTCACTGACATAGGATTAGTGTACGTTGACCCCCCCAAAAAAAAAAATCAACCAATTAAACGAAAGTATCCGCTCACAAGAACCCCTTTAGGAAGGGGTGTCATCCTCAAGAAAATTTTACGGTACAATCATCATGAAATATAAGACTTCCACTAACAACAATTCCAAAAGATTCACTGTAAACGTGATTTCAAGGTCCAAATTGATTGAGGCCTTGTTCTTTTCAGCTTTAAGCTCCTTAGAGCCTCTTACAGCTCCTTACAACAATTTTCTGTCTTCTTCCAGCTATTTACAAGCTTCTAGCTACTTGCAGCTCCTCCTTATAGTATCTCACACCTCCTTGCAGTTTCTTTGAGCTTCTTTAACTCCCTTGCAACTGAAACGAATAGGGTCTAAACAGCAAAACAAAACTGCTACCAAAATAGATCTACCATGAATAGGTTTATGCTACTTGGGCTCTTTATTCACTCCAAATACCCAATGCAATGCCACAGCTAACATCTCATTTTACTTGAAAGAGGCATATAACTTTCAGAGAAAAGGTTACTACAACCCCAGAGACCACAACACATACCCATTTTAGAAACTTAACTCTAAGTCCCAATATCACAGGCAATACCACCATGTAACTAAATAATTTTGAGTCTTTGATAACCATAAAGTTTTTCTCTTGAACACTATCAAAACTTTTTCCAAGTCAGTAATACAAAGCAAAGGTAGCTACACCATCAAAACACTATCATTTCTCCTCAACAATCTCAACAGCACTACACTCAATACTCAACAGCAATTCGACATGACCATGGACAGAACCATGCAAAATCCTCTTGTTTCATTGGCCAGTTTCTGCTAGCAGTACATATATTTACCTTCAACAGAAACTTCCCTCAAAGAAAGCCCTCAAGGGGTTCTATCATACAAGATTAATACAACACCACCATCGAACCACCTAATTTAACCAACAAGTCCTTTGCTTTGCCATTAACACATAATGCCAAAAATCACCCCCTGCAGCGCTACCTCAATGTTTTGCAAACTTAGTTAGTCATCAGGCAACATAACACCCCAATAAGCCACTAAACCCTAATATCCTTCATAAACCAACCTCATTCTTCATCACCATCATATTCCCTGACAAGCTTACATTGACATAAACCATCCAAACGAACAATAAATTGAAGAATCAAAGTTCTAAGGCTTCCCTTCACCATCCAACAATACATTTCCCGAAAATGCTATCCGAGACCTGCTCCCCCCCCCCCCCAAAAAAAAATTCCCAGAAAATTAACCAAACACTAAAAAAAAAATTCCCAGAAAATTAACCAAACACTAAAAACCTATCCCCTTTTTCAAACCCTAAAAATGCTTCCTGTGGTAGAGAATCATACTCCACCAACAAAACTAAACCCTAATTCAGCTCTAATTAAACAAACAGCCAAATTCAAAAGATGGGTAGTAAAGGGGTACTGACCACACGATCGGGGGTGCCAGTGGGTGCATCGAGGATCCGAACCCGAGCCCGGGTCTCATCGCAAAGCTTCTTGATGAGCTCGCCTTTGCGACCAATGATGCTACCGACCTTGAGCACAGGAACGATGAGCCTGAAGACATTGTCGCCGGGCCATCCGGGCCACTTGGGTGTGGTTGTGGTCGGGTTATCTGATTCTGAAGCTGCTTGCTGTGCCGTTGATTCTCCTGGTGGGTTCGTGGGCCCGTTCTGAGGTTTTGCTGGGTTTGCCATTGTGTATGTGTATATGACTCTGAGAGAGAGAGAGAGCAGCAAAGAAGAAGATGTTGATGTGGGTTTTGAAGAGGAGTGCGAAAACCAGGAGAAAGACGAGACGGGTTTGAGCTGCGTGCCGAGTTTCAGGGAAACTCACTCTGTTTTCTTGGGCACTAGCTAAGGGTGGCAAGGATAAGGCCAATTTTGAGTCGAATAAATGAGACAATATTTAATTTGGATCAACATTGAATTTGAATAATACAAATATGAAAAAAATAAAATCAATTGATCCAAGGGAAAAAAAGAAAGTTGTATCAAAATTTAAAATTTCAATAAAATATTAATGATTGTGTCCGATTTTTTCATGTCGTAAAAAATTTTGTTAGCTCTACGTTAGATACTGGCATAATTGATCGAATTGATCTCTATAGTTCTTTGTTTGCAAGAATAACCAAAAACCTATCCAGCCACTTGTATAATCTAAAGTCTATAGATGTATATAGCATGGTGAATTATAACGGAAAAAAATTACCTCTTCTTTTTTTAGAAGGCAGATCATGAAGGTATGAGTGAGTTTAAAGAACTTAAATATATTTTTAAAAAAAGAATCACCTTATACAATAGTTGGATTTATAAACTTGAAAATATTATATAATTTGTAATGCCAAAAAAATGATTACAAAGTATACTCCAGTCCTCAATTTGACTTATTTGCTTCTAAAACTTCCAATTTTTTTTTTTTGATCATGACCTGGCCATCGTTCAAAAAGATTGCCTAATTGATGCCTTTCTTTGGATCGTGACATGGCAATGTGTTGCAACAACAAAACTACAATTTACTAGAAATTTTATATAAATTAGTGGAGTATTTATAAAATCTTTAGCATGGACACATATGTTATTATTTACAGTCTAACTACTAAAAAATTTGTATAATCTTACAAGGTATAGACTAAAATACGAATGTTAGTTAAGTCCGTAGTTAAGTTTTCATAAATTATCATCAAAAATTTAAATTTAAATTCCACATTAATATCGGTGTGTATGTTTCCTCCTCTAAAGAGGATCCTAATATTTTAGACGAAGAAAATGCCGATGTAAAAGGTGAATAAGCTGCATCCAATATAAGCTGGGCCTAGATGAAGCTGGGCCAAGCTCCTAGGTTTAATAGAACATTGGGCTGCCTGTTCCCTTAAGTCAGATTGGGGTCACACCTGGCCCAAAAAGGAATGGACATCATGTGTCAGGTTCATCCATCCTGCTCCCTTTTCTCCTTGGTTTTTTTTTTTTTTTTTTTTTGGTTGGGATTAAACAAAAAGGAATGGTGTGGAAACAAGAGACAAAAGCTCATCAGTCCCATTATATTATAGAAGACTAGCATCTAACAATAGAAATAGGAGAGGGGTCAAAAAAATTTAAAAAATATCAAATGCAGCAATCCGAGTTTATAGATTTGAAACTATCATATGATTTGTAAAACTCGTAAATTCACTTCCGTTTCAAATTTATGACACCGGATGCGCAAAAATAAAATACAAACTACTTATGAGATGTTTCTCACAAGTCATCTACCAAACACATCAGCGAATAAATGAACACTGAATCAACATGAGATATATGCGTACATGCACCCATTCAAAATTGACTTCTAGAGATGGTATGACCATATGTTACTAACCAATCTGCTCATAATAAAGTCACAATCTTATGAACAACTTAATACAAATTTAAATAAGTTTAGATCAAATCCCGACCCATCTAATTTTCGGATAGATAATTTTATATCTGTACGGATAATTTACAACTATATATAGTCCATACAATTTTAAGAACGACAGATCGATGAAAGTTGAGCACGCAAAATATGCCCGCCAAAATTCCGCAAACATTTTGAAAATAGGAGAGAGATTAAATTTTGATCGTTGGATGGAGTAATATTGTTGCATGAGAGCACTAAACGTATGCGAGGGCTTGCATTCAGCATGATATTGTGGACATACATGGGAATTAAATTAGATCAAGTAGAGTAATTATGCATTATATTATATGATAGTAGCAGCAAATACAAGGCATTCGATCTTCCAACCTAACATACGTGAGCGTGATAAACAATACAATATGGTGGTTTAATTTATATTACTATTATTATTATTATTATTATTATTATTATTATTATTATTATTATTATAATCTATGTGTTACTAATTAAGATTATTCAAAAAGTGTGTTATGTATGTTCACAAGAAATCCACAAGAAAACACTCCTGCACTTAAGGGACTCACACATCATTAGGGTTTTTCACAAAGTATTCCAAAGTAGAAGTAGTTATGCTATCATTAGACCAATCTAATTAAATTACCCTGGTAGAATACATATGTGGTACTTTGTCTAGACACATACTCTATTCCATTGCTATCTAAACATATATGCAACAACCCCATTCATTGTCACCCTTTTTGGAAACAAAATTTAACTTTCAAAAAAATACGATGCAAATGTACGTCTTTACTCATTTGAAGTGAAACATGCATTTATTCGATTACCAGTTTAGATTTTTGATTGAACTGGTTTCCAAATATGATCAGTCTTTTTGAAGAGAAGTCCTGAGTTTATGATACTAAGTTATTATGCAAGTGACATCAGGTCATGGAGTCTACGTGACATTTAATTCGATTCAATTTTCTTATGAGTTTCTTGGAATCGGTTTCTCTGTTGCCATGAATGCGTACAGAAGTAAGAGTGTCTCCATCTGAATCTTCCCAGACCATTCGAAAGAAAAATTCGCACTGAGAGGAGTTGTTGTTATTGAAATAATATTATATTTTAGACAAGATATTTCAACATATTCAATTGCTTTTATGTACATTTTCACAAGATCACATTTGCTTTATCTTTCATCGATATTAATTGTTTTGACGTGGGAATTGAAGAACAATAGTGGGAAACATGCAAAAATATGAATACATTAGAGCAAATATTATATCTTTGAAGTGTTTGGCAAGTTATCCTACCCTTGACAAGCATGTCATGTTCATGGTTTCTAGACACTCTTGACAAACTCCTTGCAACTACCGCCCCTAATGATGGACGTAGTCTTCTCCTTGAATCATTGCAAATCAAGATTTTACGAACAAATTCAAGACACAACAAGTAAATGCTCTACAATCTTGTTCTAAAAGCCTTTCAAATCTAGCTAGCTAGCTCGTAGGAGGATTTTTTAGAACAAGTCTTTGCATAATCGAACACGTGAAGTAGGTCGTCTAAACTATATTGATAAACAAGATTGATTGTATTGATTATGACCCCTTTTCATGGGGATGAAACCAGGGATGCAGAAGCGTCTTCATGACGGTTATATTCAAACATAGAACTGGTATGTTTGTTCGTTTTATCTAACCTTCACAGGTTACGAAATTGATAAGCAAATATTTATTTTTCTTGTCAATCTTAAAATTTACTACACAATAAGGCATATCTCGTATGTGACAAATTTGTGAAACTTTATTATATAACTCAAATTGGACACATATTCTCACTATGCAATTTGAAATGATGTAATGTAGGCATCACCATGTGGTCAATTAAGATGAACATTCCACAAGAAATGCAGCAAATCTACACAGATAATTGTATGGTCTTTCATCAATTATTTTCAACCTAGCTAGTCATGCTCATGAAATCGAGCAACTGCTGGCTTTGGAACATCCCCGAAGAAATCCAAATCAAACAAATTTCTAAGCAATCAACATAACATGTACGTAAGTTGACCTACTCACTACCTAGGAAGAAGTTTGAGAAAATACAACCTATAGCTATGCCCAAAGATATTTCAAGGATTTGAGGAATGAAACAAGTGTATATGAGTGTCTCTCGTACAATCAAGAAACCCTAACATGCATAAACGATTAGCAAAATGATAAATATACGGTCTCACTTAGGATAATGTACCACTTGAGGAATGATGGATTGTAGAAATATAACAAGTACTATCTCACTCAGTTGAGCACCGTACCAGTTGGTACTCGCACTCTTGTGCCAATATATACCACATCAGGGTTGGTGCAGTTTCCGCTATTTGATGTTTCTAGTAGACCGCAATATAATAGGCCTCTTGGGCCAGTTCCCTTCTCGGGTCACTGCCTTAGCTAGCTAGGATACCTTGGCTCCAATTCTGGTGACCTACACTTTATTTGTTCAAAAAAATAACAATAATAATAAACACTTGAGCTCAGATCTCAATCTCAACGCACTTCGACATCTCAATTATAGATACACGTACACATGCGCGCGCACATATATAGACACACAATAAATATGAAAAGATTGCCAGCTAATGAGGAGAACGCAGCAAGATGTGTTGAGACAGCAAGTAATTGATCTGATCATCTGAAGTATCCAACAAGGTAAGCTGAAAATTATCAGGAAAGACAAGACTTGCTTTTGGTTTGGTTGCTTAAATGTACATTTAGCTGCACAACAGGTGGATAATTCCAAATCATAACTAATTTGCATTTCTGAAAGTGATTTGAATTTTGCATATATAGATTAATTTTCTCTCCATACAAAAAAGGGCAAGAAAGAGGAGGATTTTGACAAATCAGATCCTGGCAAATGAGCTGAGGTTGCCCTGAACTTGGAAATGATTGAATCAGTCATAAAACTGTCAAGTTATAAATAGACAATGTTATGCATGATAATTTGGTTTAATGTTATTTCTTGAATAGACAACATAAAAGTTGACACATGACAGGGCTTATATGCTTGTTGCACACATCCTTGAGATATAAAGTTATTTTTCTAAATCTTCATATAGTTTTTTTAAAAAATTACATATTGATATTGAGGGTCAAAATTATTTAAAAATAGTCCATATTAAAAAAAATAATTTAATTATGCTCGAAAAATGATATTTGTTAATATCGTACCTCTAATGGGAGGCTCCCAAAGTAAGAAGACAGAGGTAATGTTCTTATTACCCCGAAAATAACATATTTTCTTAAATGATATTCTATGCTAATTAATAAAGTTGGATATATTAAACTCATAGAGGCACCTTGTATCTCAAGGTCCATAGTAGGTTAGAGCTTCAAGCACACACGTATACAGTCACCTCACAATTATAACCCTAAGGTAGAAAGCTTGAATGCCATGCATCTAGTTTTGTCTTATTATTCTCTTGTACGTATTAGTGTTAAATTTTTAGATGAATTTGGGTCATAAACAACGAGTCATGTATATAAGTTCAAATAAGATTCCAACCTAAAATCAATTGGTAATGGGTAAAGTAACTGAATAGCTTATAAGCATACTTAAAACATTTATTTTATCATTTTGAAATAATATCCACTTTCATATTCTTTACAATTAGCTTTTCTCAGTTATGAATCAAACCCCACAAAAATCACACCAAGTAAGCTAATTAAGGTTGCTCCTCCATATACAAGCTCATGGTAATCTTTATTCCTTTCCCACACATACACTAACTAATCACCCTAAAATATATCTCATTAAAGATCACTTTGGTTGTTGGGATGATCTTTCTTCTTATGCAACACATTCACCCCCCCTCCTCAATAAATTAAAAAAAAAGGGGTTTACATATGTCAATATTGGGGGTAAGATGTTTGCTTATCAAATTGTATCAAGAATTTCTAGGAGAAAAATAGGCAGGCAACATGTACAAATCTTCAAGTAAACTTGCAATGAAATTATTCAACATTTTTTATGTAATAAAACCCTAAAGTATAGGGTAAGGCATTAGTATATATAACATGTAGAGATTTCACCATCTACTTTTTGACTCTTTTTACAGGAGCTATAGCATGGTCTAGTTACTTGGGCATGTAGCTAACGATCATTGCTGTTGTAGAAGAGAAGAAAAAGGGTTAGGTAGCTAGAAGAGGCAAAAGGTTTGTAGAGAAGAATTAAGGAGAAAGTTGAGATTAGAAGGTATAATTAGCTAGTCATGGAAGGAGGAGGAGATCATCAAGAAAATAAGAACAAAAAGGAGGAGAGTTTGCCACCGGGATTTCGATTTCATCCTAGTGATGAAGAACTCATTACTTACTATCTTGTGAACAAGATCGCTGATAACAACTTTACAGGAAGAGCAGTTGCTGATGTTGATCTCAACAAATGTGAGCCATGGGATCTTCCTGGTATGTACTCATAATTTTGTTGCATGAATTGATGATGATCTCCACGTATATTGTCAAGCTTTGGTAAAAGTGGCTAATATGAATTCATATTCAACAATTTTCATTAGATAAACGTAAGATTAATTCTCAGAGTAAAAGGGCAAGCCCGGTGCACAAGCATCCCGCATTCACGCATGCGCAGGGTCCGAGGAAGGGCCGCACCCCAAGGGGTGAATTGTAGGCAGCCTAACCTGACTTTGTCAGTGGCTGATTCCACGGTTTGAACCCGTGACCTTTTAGTCACACGGAGACAACCTTGCTTTTGCTCAAAGGCTCCCCTTCTATTGATTCTCAGAGTCATCTCCATAATGTTACTTGGCTTGGCTAAAAGGGGCTAATGCATACTGGACTCGGGATTTTTGGTACTAATTAGCATTTAATATGGATATTTCAGTAAAAATGAAGAATTTTAACAGCATAGATCACTTTGATCCTGGCATGAATGAAGGGGGGGGGGGAATCAATTGAGCTAGCTTTGTATTGATCCTTTGAGATTAATTTGGTGCAGTTGGAGAATACGAATTCATTTAAGCCCTGTTCTTAGTTTCTTCTTTGATGAAGTTTAAATTAATCTAGGTTGAATAAGTGGGACTAATTAAGTTTTTTTTTTGGGGGGGGGGTAGAGAATACAGCATGCGGTTGGAGCTTAATTAGGTTAAAACTTCGCGTAATTTGAGATTGGTTTAAACTGCAATGGAGTTTGGCTCTAGTTGGGGTAAGAGTAGGTTCTATAGAATCGAACCCAGCTTAGCTAGTGAATCGTAAGCTAGAATTACTCGGTTACACCTTACATTTACATTCACGTCATGTTTGAATCAAGAGCCACAATTTTCTAATTATACAATAACACCACCACCACCACCAGTACACAATATAGGTCCAAGTTTAGTAGGTTTTGAAGAGATCTAGACGGCATAACTATGACTAGAAAAAGTGATTTTAAAATGTCCATCCCTTCTTTTCTTTTTTTTCTTTGTGTTTGATGAAAATGTTTTTCTTAATATATTGTTATATATTTACTTAATCAAAGCTAATTCTAAACACAAAACCTACACCATATACAGTATCCATTTCTAACATTATAAAGTACACATTTATTTTGCATTGATGTTGCTTCATATATATGCATGGGATAAACAAATGAACTACTAAAAAGGCAAAGCAAAGATGGGGGAGAAAGAGTGGTATTTCTTCAGCCAAAGGGACAGGAAGTACCCAACAGGAGTGAGAACAAACCGAGCCACCAACACAGGATATTGGAAGACCACAGGCAAAGACAAAGAGATATACAACAGTGTAACAACTGAGTTGGTGGGCATGAAGAAGACTTTGGTTTTCTACAAAGGGAGAGCTCCTAGGGGTGAGAAAACCAACTGGGTCATGCATGAGTATCGCGTTCACTCTAAATCTGCCTATAGGAATCCCAAGGTTAGTTACTGATTTCTTATGACGCTATGTGTATATACCTTGGTGCTACATACTATATATTAGTAATCGATAATCAGTTGTAGTTATGTGTAATTTGGTGATTTTAAATCACATAATGCATTAATCTACGCCTGATCAAGATAGGGCTGAGTAGGACCTGGTACCCGGTCTATTTTCTGGAACCGGTCCCAGTCCTGGTTGGAACCGGTCCAAAAATATGGACCCGATCCTGGTACCGGTTGGAATCGGGTCCAGAATTTTGAAACTGGTCCTAGAACCGGTTGGGACCGGATCCGGAACCGGGTACCCGGTTCCTAATTTTTTTCTATTATGTTTTATTTTATTTCATTTAAATTTTTGGCTTTTGGTTGTGACTTTGTGAGAGAACCAACACACCCAATAACCTCACTACTCGATCGTTCAAAATCAAACTCAATAGAGTGGCAAAATCAAACTCAATAGAGGGGCAACTAGACATTTACCATGCATCAGAGCTCAATTAGTTAGCTAATAAATAGCATTTTATTTCATCCAAATATAAAAAAATATTATCTTCTCATAGTATTTTACATTAACAGAAAGATTTAGTAATATCAACTTCTAGTCGAAAATTATGGCGACTTCGGAAGAACAACACATGATGTCAACGGATAACTGGGTAACTTAGTCATTCTTTTAAAAAAAAACCGATTTGACCGCCTAACCGGGTATCGGGTTCGGTTCCGGTTCCAAGTTTTCAGGACCGGACTCTAGACCCGGTTGGAACCGGTTCCAGAATTTCAGAATCGGTCCCGAACCCAGTTCAACCGGGTCCAAGTATGAAACCGGCGGGTCAGAACTGGATCCAGATTTGAAACCGGATACCCTGTTTTTTTGCTCAGCCCTAGACCAAGATATACAGTTTTTAAAGTTATATCTAAACTCTTGAGTCAAAACCCTATCATTCTCCATCATTTTAATTGAGAGGTTTTGGATTGCAGTACGTGGGGATGTTGAGAATTGTTTCTCCTAGAGCAACATAATTGACTTAAGCTATTATAATTAAACTAATGAGGCATCCAATTAAAAACAGCAGAACTTAATTAATTTCTTGCACGCATAGCTTATTAGGATCATAATTTTCATACCTAACCACAATTAAACATATAATTACAATCCCAGGTGACTAGGCCATCATGCAATTGTAACTATTCTCGTCTAGAGGGTATATATGCAATTACAGTATGCGTTAATAATCAGTAGCTCTACAATACTTATATCCTAAACTTAACTCAATAGGTGTGAAACCTGATGCAACATTAAGGAAGAAATTTTATTTTTTGCAAAAAGGAGACCGTGGAAATAGAAAGTAGGCATTAAAAATATACAAAAAATATCAAATAGGACAACTCAGCTCCGGTCCATAGATGCAAGACTACCAGATAATTTATACCCCAAAAAAGGATTATCTGTAACTTCTAATACATTGCAAACCGCTCAGTTTTGTCTAGGCTTCTTTAATTTTCTTCTTTTGTTAACCTATGCAGAGCCAACATGTACACGGAATAGTCGAAGTAACTTGCTAATTTTCCATTTGACTCCAGAGTGTAAACTATAGCATACGTATGGTAGATCTGACAAGCCAATTCAATCATTCAAATATTCTACTTCAATTGATTAATGTTGAAGTTAATACTGTTGAAGTTGATACTTAATAGAATTTTAACTTTTATCCTCTATATTATGTATTACCTACTTTTTGAGCTTTCCTTTCATTGACATGAGATAACCTATATATGCATCTACTTATGAAATCTCAACTTGGACCTGACAAACAGGATGAATGGGTGATTTGTCGAATATTCAAGAAAAGTGCGGGAACCAAGAAGTATCCCACAACACAATCTTCAAGACCATTAATCAACCTAGATTTAGGAAACCACATCTTATCAACTCCCATGATGTCCCTAGACCCAACTCAATTTCCCCTAGGAAGAAACTACATGGTGAACAACAATGTCGACCTAGCCGAGCTCTCACGGGCCCTGCGAACCGGGGGCTCCACTAGCTCAAGCTTGCCCGTGATCCATCCGCAACTTAGCTACCCCCTCGAGGGTGGTGGCGGTGGTACTACTGGTGGTGGAGGAGGGGGAGGTTTCGGTCTTTCAGGCCTAAATTTAAACCTTGGAGGCGCCGGTCTGACATCTCAAGGCTCACAACTGAGGTCCATAAACAACCCACGAGGACCCCATGATGTTGTTTCTTCCATGTTGAATGGGTTGGAAAATGGTTATGGGTCACTAGACATGAACATGCAAGGGAGTTGTGGCGAGTTTGATAACTATTGGCCTACCTATTAGAGAGAGTAAGGGATAAAAGATCAAATGGGAAGATTTGATATGGGAATGGTAACTGCGTTTTAATTTGTGCTTGTTTTAGATAATGGGTAAAAGAATTTTAGACGCATAAAGTTGTATATTTGACAAATAGACAGATTGTTTTAAAACAGATTGTTTATTATAGTGTTAATCAGATCGAATAGGAGTATGTTATGTACTTAAAAAAGTAGTGACTAGCAACCATATGGAAGTCGTATGGTTGCACCCATAAGCAGTGCTGGCAAAGTGTTCGCCAGAAGTGTTCATTAGAAACTTAATTTGGAGCTTTTTTTTGTTCACCAATCAAGAGATTCCCTACATTGTTGTATTTTTCTCTTCTACATCATCTATTTATCTCTTCATCCATGGCTGTTCACTCCCTCCATCCCAACCTCTCTCATTTGAGATTAACTAATCTATTTTTGACATTCAGTTTGCTGTTATCGACGTATTTATAGCATGAATCCAACTTAAAAAGTGTTTTGATGTGAGATGGTTTATATTTCATCTGATCATCTTATTTTTCTTATACTGTTAATCGATACACTCGAATTATAAGGTGTTTAGTGTGTTCATGAAGAACCACTAGTCCACAGTTACAGTACACATAAATCTAAGTAGAAATATGAATAGTTTTTTTTTTCCCCCTTTCTTTTGCAAGCGCATAAATAACTTGCGAACTGCTTAATGGTACAATCTAAGCATTTTTGAAAGAGCCAACATTCAAAATAAAAAAAAAAAAGAAGAAGAGCCACCCACAACAACATAGCCCTTGGAATGATGTTTTTCGATAGCCAAGAAGATCGAATATACAAAAAGCATCCAAACCAATGAAAGAAAAGGAGTCAATGAGACAAAGCATCTAATAAGTAGATCGAGAAAAAAGAGTTAAGTATAGATAACATAGCATCTTAACTGGTAAAGAGAAGTAGGCGATGTGACAAATACTAACAAGTTATACTCTACAAAGTAATCTTCCCTTCTTTTTCTTTTTTTTTCTTTTTTTTTTTTGGGGGTGTGAGAGGGAAAAGTGGTTTTCATTGTCTTGAGAGACAAAAATGACATCACAATTTTAAAAAAAGAACAAAATCTAAGGTGAATATTATTCCTAGTGAGGTCAAAGCCACTTTTTCTGGGTTCTTCTTTACTGCGCATTATTATTTATCACTGCTTTTTGCCCATCACTTTAAATCTTGCCCATCCCATGCATATATAGCATCCATAGCCATATTCATTTAATTGATTGCCACCCCATGCTGTTCAAGGAAATCTTATTAAAACTTGATAGTGGATATTTGAAAATCGATTTTGCATTGGTAGATATACTAATTGACTTTTGAAAATTATGTATTAACCGCATAGCCAGAGGAGAAGATAGGGGTGAGGAATATTTTAATTTGTGAGGGGCTGGACTTTAATTACATCCCAGATTTTAATAATACTTGGGGTGATTTAGATAATATTGATGGGATGAAAGAACAAACAAAGTCCCACATGCGTTGGGGTCCATATTTTATATTACATGGAATAAGATCGATTTTATGTGTTGAGAATTGTTCGTTTCAATAGGTTGAAATTGGCGATAAGTGGAAAAGAGTGGTTAGTAACAATTTTGAGTTTCGATGGGGAAAAATTTCTGATGGGGACAAATTTTTGACAGAAAGTACATTCGATGCTGATGGCGTTGAAACTCCATTGAAAATTCGGATTTTGATGGAAACCCACCGGAAAATCCAACGGAATTCTGCACGATTTACTAGGCCAGATCGAGTTTTAAAAAGTTGTCACGAGGGGCGATATTTAAACGGTCGAGCAAGCGAGATGAGAATGAGCGAGAGAGGGGAGGGAAGGCTATCGCCGGAGCTTTACCCGTTGGAACTGAACCACGCCGGACCCGTCGAAGTTGCTGGAGTTTTTTTTTTTTTTTGAAAGTTTGGTAAGTAAAATGGTGTTATTGTGGTGATAGTGGAAGAGCAATCGGCGATTTTATTGTGGTAAGTAAATATATTTAGTTATTAGTTTGATATGTTTAGTAAATATGTGTATGATTTTTTGTTAAGTTCATATATTTAAATAGTTGGAATGAAAGTGTTAACAAAAGCATTGCCAAGCATATAGAGGTCATAATCTAAACTGTCAAGAAACTGGAAAAGACTTAGCATATGGTGAAGAAGGTTTTAAGATTTCGCAAGGAGCAAGGATCGAGTTCTTCCTGCCTAGCCAACTTAGACTCTTATGAGTAGTACTCCCAAAATGATAATGAGAATAACATGCATTTCCCTGATTCTGATTAGTTTAGTTGATCTAGCTATATCGAAAACGTTTGTGCCTTTATATGAACAATTTCAAATTTAGAACTTTATGTTTTTAGACACTGTCGTTGCATTTGCTAGTTGCAACATGAAATGAATATTATATACACCGTTTGTGGTGCTTCTTTTTTTTATATATTATTAGTTTTTATATTTAATATATATATCCATTTAGAATTTAACCAAAAGTTATTTTATTAATTTCTTAAAAATAAATTAAATTTACTATATAGTTGCAAAACAATTGAAAAAAAATCAACGAAATTTCCAATGGGATACCTATTAGATTTTCCATGTAGACCGCACTCCTGGGTTTTCCCTTCTTGGCATGAAATGGAGTTTCCATGAAACGGCGTCGGAAATTCTTCGGAGAAGACACCAGAAGAGACGTCGTAAAGTCTATTGGACAGTCCGACAGGGAGCTCAGACGGAGGCGAGTCCGTCGGACACCTATCGGAAAAATAATTCCAGCGAATATTTTCCTGACGCCCAGTTTCTATCGGGCGTTGCTTCGGAAACGCACTTTTCCGACAGAATTTTACCAACTACAATTCCATCAAAAATTTTGTCGCTATAGATGTGCGTTTTTGCAGTGAATAAGTTTGCTAACTCCCATTATGTTAAAGTGGTGTAAAAAATGAGCTAAGCCTGCTCGAATCAAAACAAGACTTTTTGGTGGTAAAATCGATTGATCAATAGGATCACCAAACTCAAAAAATAGTCAGTTTTCACAAAGATTAGTGCGTGGCAACTAATAAGATGGATCGGATCGATGTAAACCTCTTAATGTGATTTCTGTTTCTCGAATTCAACTTAAATCTTTTCCTGAATCAATCAGATTTACTTGGACCACAGTATTATTGTATTCATCCAAAATATCCACAGTGCTAAAATTTTTGAAGTCAACACAACAAAAGAGAGGACCAAAATAGTTAATGTCGACTTCAAATCTAATTCAGCATATTTCAAATTAACTCAGCTTTTATACAGAACTATCCGTTATTTACTTCGAAGTTGGATCAGCAGAAATTATATATAGGCATCCTTTTTGTTATTAGCGGTTACAGTCTTTTCGTCTTTGTTTTCTTTATTTAGAGTTGAACAGACTTTAAATCTATATGAGGTCCTGCTTAGTCACATTAGGTTTTCTTTGTTGATAATAGTCCATTTGTGGCTCCTATGAACCAAAAAACCACAGTCAAACTTAGAACTTTATTTAATAGAAACAAAAAATGTTGACCTACTAGACCGATCCATATATACATATTAATTATATACTACACAAATAAAAATTATTTCGAATATAGAAAGTTTTTTCGAATATAGAAAATTTATTTCGAATATAGAAAGTAACATCCGTGTACAAATTGAGAATATAAATGTTAACATTAGGGCTGTTAAATAGGTTAGGTCGGGTTGAGTTCGTATTCGTGTCAAACTTAAACAGGTCGAAAAATCCTCGACCTACACCTAACCTATTTATTAAACGGGTTGAAAACCTTGACCTTTACCCGTTTATTTTTTAAATGGATTGACCTGAAATTTGCCCATTAATCTATTTAATATAATTGAGTTATGTTCAAGTTATCCGGTTACCCATTTATCACTTAACATTTCGACTAAAGTGTAATGATGGAACATTATAAACCATTCTTTATAGTTCAATATATCATCACAACGTAACCAATGTCCATGATCGGCAAGAACCATGACCTTAAAACACAGATCGACTGATTAAACCCGACTTTTTCCCAATTTTGCCCCAAAAAATAAACGGCAATTAGGTAAATAGGTTAACTTATTTAATCTGTTTAATTAAATAAGTTAAATAGGTATTTTTTCGTGTCCAAGTTCTCAACCTGAACCTAACCCAATTAATTAAACGGGTTAAACGTGTCCACCCATTTAATTAAACAGGTTGAAAATCTCTATCCAAACCCACTTAACTTCATGTTCAGTTTGGATCTGTAATCGTGTCGGGTTAACTTTTGACAGCCCTAGTTAACATCACTGCTCTGCCGGCCACCCAAACAAAAAAAATAAAAAGTAAAAAATAAAAAAATTCCGGGATCTATGTTATCGGCTTGAGGGCCCTCCCCAACGAAAAAGCCTTCCTTAATAAATGGAAATTAATAGCGCATCCAAATGCATGGCCCATGTCACGTCGATTTCTCAAATCTCATTGATTCGGAGATGTATACAATATATATGTTGTTTTCTCCTGAAGATAAATTTTGAAAATTTAACAAATTGGATACTTAGACAGTTAGATTAAACAATACACTTTTAAATCACCGCGCCACATATAGCCAATTTTATATGTGTTCCCATAAGTATTGTCCACGTGTGTATATTTTTCACGCGTGTATTTATCATATATTAATTTTGTAATATACATCTGTACCGGGAAAGAAGGAACTGATTCAAATGAAGTAAACGGAATAAGTTACAAACGTATTTCCTTAAATCAAAACTTTGCATAAATTTTGCTACATTAGAATATTCATAATAATCACGAGATTAACAATAATAGCGATAGTACTTATTAAAAAAAAAGGAATTATAATAATAGCAATAGACAGGCAATAAAGTCAAGACATAAGGAATATTAAGCTTATTAGGCTTTTAGCTTCCTCCTTTCAAAACCCACCCTAACACTATTTTAAAAAATTTGGTGTAACTTTTAGGCTAAACTCACTAGTCAATGTTTAACAAAAGTAAGGGAAAAAATAATAAAGAAAAAGGAGGACAATGTACTGCATGGACATAAGGAATAATTACCCAAAGACCAAATCATTCTGCCTCTACAGCCCTCTTCAAAATATGCTTTGGGAATTCTTGATGAATAGTACTCCTTTTTTTAAAAAAAAAAGTTATAGAAGCGAAGGTCACTATATCAAAGTAATTTAAAACAAGTAATCATATATGAGTATCCATAAATTCTTTTTAACTTATTATAAATATTTTCTATCAGTACCCGATGAGTAACACTCATTTAAATGAGCTTATGAGATATGTTCTTAATTTTAACTTATTATAAGCACTTATTACCAACATTCAGCAACTTCAAATATCATTTAGCAATTTTCAACATTATTCAGTAACTTTCAGTCATTTTTAGTAATTAAGCTTTTAGCGCTGTTAAATACTTTATTGAAAATTCTAGTTATATTTTATTTAACCATTTAACAACTTTCATTAATTTTCAGCAAATTTCAACGTCATTCAATAACTTCTATCAACTTTCAATAGCACTCAATGACTTTAAATAACTTTCAACAACTTGAAGTAACTTTCAATAATAAGTATCAATAAATACTTTTAATGAGTTTAAAAAAAAAAAAAAACTTGAACTAAATGTCTATTTTTCAATAATTGGACTTTGCTCAGTGACGGGGATGACCAAGTACATTTAGCAAACAAAAAACTTTAAATTAAAAAGAACATCATTTTTCAACAGAATGTTCGATTATCTAGCAATGAGTGTATCCAATATATCATTGCTAAAGATAATCGCATTCTTATTCAATCACAAAGCGCAGGTGACTAAAGTATTGCATAACATAATAAAATTTTACAATTTTGGCAATAACAAATCTTGTGTGATTCTCCCTAAATATAATTAATGCAGAGTGAAACCCAAATGTACAGTTTTGAGAGAAAATAGTTTTGAGAAATTAATGAATGCTGGCCCTTTTCAAATGAGAAGTACATGATTTGGCGAAAAATACTCAACAAAAAGAAAAGCTTTGTCGAAATACCCCTCTCACTGAAAGAGCACCGTAATTTACCCCCGAATAAATTTAAACTAACTGCATTTATAATGCTGCCTACTTATGACAAGTTGACACGATCAACTTCAACGTATGTTCATTCAATCCATACATACTTGAACAAAGGGATGCTTTTTTTTGGTAATAAATGTAAGAATACAATATAATTAGTCCTACTCTCAATAAATTTTTCTAGATTATCTTCATAAAAGATACGAGAAAAGTCCTTGTGTGAAAGTTCATTTCACACTACTCTGAAATGTTAAAACAAACTATATTTTACTAGCAAGTCGGTCTCATAATTTCAAAGGAACCAAAGAAAGTAAAAAACCCTAGTTCCATTGCTAAGGGTTTTTTTAATTTTTTTTAAAAGAAAGGGGAGAAAACCTTAGCTATAGGGTTTGTGAATGGCAAAATTCTACCCATTGATGAGCCAATCACAACTTTATTTAGGTCGGATCTCTTAGCTTTTCCCTAGGCTGATCTTAGTCTTGATGATTACTGCACATCCCTTCCCAATTCCCAATATACCCATTAAATTTAGGGAAAGTTAAAAATTAAAATTATATTTTTAAAGTTAAATTTAAAATGAATTTAATGAGCATATGGGGCCAAGCAATATTTGATGGGGGCCACGTTTCCTCCTCAAATAGGCAAAGCTCGATATGTCCTCAGTCCTTTGGATTAAAAAGCTGCTATTTTCCCTTTTTTTTTCCCCTCATGATGTGCCCCCTACCCCTTCTTACTATTTTCCCTATTTTTTTCCTCCCCACTTGCCCTTTCGCATTCCAATAAGGTCATGTGTCATATCTCTTGTAAGTGGTGGGGTTAGGAATCTAATTTTATAGAGTGTGTTTATATTTATAATATCGTACTGTTTTATAAGTACAAGATAACATGGTGAGCATTTAACTATTTTTGTTGAACTTTGGAGTAGTTGGTTTTCTTATATGATATCATAATGTCATTATAATCGATTTTGAGTTCTCCAATTTAAAGAGTATTATTGTGGTTTGAGTTGTGGTACAGGTCACGATAGGAACCTGTGCGGTTTCAAGCCTATAAGCGTCTTTGCCAACTAGAGGGCATGTTCGAGAGTAGCGAATTGTGTCCTATGGCTTCCCTAAATAATTGGATCCAATTGCACCACTCGCGAGCATCAATTCTACTTTTACCCATACCTTGATACTGTTTAAACGTGTATGGCCGGACAACTACGAGCTGATTTTCCGGTACTTTATTTTCCCTATTTTTCAAACCACACACATATATTCTCACATGTAGTGCTTCAAATATATGAAGTCGGCAGACCCCACTAGAGGGTTGATCCGTCCTTGTCCCTTATCTTATTCCTCCATCATCACCTTATGATTACAAAGTAACGAAATCAAGAGTATATGTTCATCACCAACGAAACCCCATTATTCACTTCCCCCATATGTCCCAAACCCTCCCTATAAATACTTGGCTTTGCACCACCAACAAGATGTCCCTTCACTAGATTTGCATGCATTAGATGATAGTGAGTGATGGAGTTGTGCCTACGTGCATGGCCGGCCAGGTAGTCCATGCATGAAGAGGAGGAGCTCCCAATGCAGCCAAGGATGACTTGCCGGTTGAGGCTATGTGTACTTCACTATTGCTTACTCTAAATTTCATGTAGTAGGAGTGCAGTTTTGGCACCGGCAAGTTGTCCTTGGCTACATTGAGCCCTCTTCTTCTCATGCATGGCCTAAATTGGCTAAATCTTTCAATTCGATCACAATTCACCATGAGCTGGCTGTAGTATCTATAATTTTTCTTCCGATAAGTGTTTCGACCATACCTCCGAGCCCCACCTTGCTAGCATTCCATATTCGGGATCTCAAGTAAATCGTCCGATTTGATCTGGTTTGAACTAAGCCATGAAAATGGTAATACAAGGGGGTGCATCTCTTCTCCCCCCCCAATGTCTTTATCAATATCTCGGAGTGTCAATGTGTGAGCGTAAATTGAGGAGGTGGACGAGGATAAAGATGCACTAGTAGAGATAGCGATGTGACGTAGATGGTCACATGCCATGCCCAAAAGTTTTATGGTGACTACAACAAACGTAATTACTCAGGGCAAAATGTTGATAGAACCAAGATTTCATCAAGATTTGGATGATGCGACCTTGTGTACAGGTATGTGTGCCCCCCCCCCCCCCCCCAAAAAAAAAAAAAGCAATTTCAATATTCTCTCCTTTACAATGTGTATACGTGGTCACTTGTTTTGCTTCTTACTTTTACCTTTTAAATCAATTAAGTAAATCAAAATGGGTCTTCTATATATATTTTTTTGGGGGCTTTTGTTTCACGTCATGAATTAAAATTTGACTAATTAGGTTAAGGAAGAGGGGAGATCTCACATCCTAGAGAAGATGCAAAGGCTTTTTTTGTGAGTGTAGATTTCATGATAATTTCTTGTATTTTCCAGTAATTCAATGTAAACTCCATTTTGCAACTGTGAAGGGTTTTTTAATTTTGTCCTCCCATTTTAATTTGCAGGGAATTTAATGTTGTTCATATATATATTTATATCATATCTAATCCATGTATAGAGTCTTAGCTAGATTCAAACACATGTAAGTAATCAAGACAGACTCATCTGTAGAACTAGATTGCTAGCTCTTTCAATTTTTCCGCTTTGTGGCTAAAATTGGAGCCACTTGGTTGCCAGTTCTTGCAATAACATGCAAACAAACCAAACCCCCCCCCCCAAAAAAAACCGCTGTGATATAATTTGGAATACCCTAAAATTTTATATAAGTTGAGTCTCAGTAATTAGTAATCATTGTATTCCAGTGCAAATCAGTCTTTCTATGGGTAGAGATGTTTGTGAAGATAAAGTTATCTATATCTGGATCTTCCCAAATTTCGTGAAAGCGAAACCCATACTGAAAAGTGTTGTTGTTGTCGTCGTTGTATTCCAGTGCAAGTACATATTATTTAATTAAGATTTTTTTTATAAATCTTTCGTTGAGAGATGATGTCGGATATGATATTTGAACAAGCTCGATCTGGTTTTCAGATCTTAGTAATCTCGCTATATTAACTTATTGAATAAAGGAACGAGTGAAGTTTTTGCAGCATTCATGAAGCAAACCTAAAGGTAAATACTTGCATAAACAAGCGCATTATATTAGTTTATAGTAGCATAAAACCGTTCCTGTAATCTTCAAACATCAACTTAAAGTTTAAATTAGAATAATTTTCAAAAGTAATATATATAATCTTTTTATCCGAATAAATGAAACATCTTAATGAGCTTATTTAATTTAATCTCTCAAATCTCAACTGCCAAATTAGCTGAACCTTCTACCCCCCAACTAAACTTGAGCCCCCCCCCCCCCCCAAAAAAAAAAAAAAAAAAAACAGACAAAACACTCAACAAAATCCAACAGCTTGAAGCCTGCCGGCTGTAATAATTAAGTGACTCTTCGTGATTCTTACCTTTTTCTTCCCCCCCCCCCCCCCTCTCTGTATGGAAGTGACTCTTTATGATATAACAGCCAAGTATTTAGAGTTTTTATCCGTTTTAAATTGATTGGCAGGGTTGGCACGCATTTAATACTTGTGCTTTTTTATCTTATCTTGATCACAGACGACATTTAATATACACTAAATTTCATATCCGATTATGTTCATCTCACATTCTCACTTGATATGAATCGAAATTATTGTAAATATCATATATATATATATATATATATATATATATATATATATATATATTCAGAATTTCAAAACTTCTAATCAAGTGTTTTGAAATTTTTTTTTTTTTTTGGTGTTGAATTCTAACACATTTATGCCTAAAATTTTGATTAGGTCTCTTAACTTTTTTCCCCTTGCATGTAAGCATGCATGAAATATAAAATTCTCAAACCAAGATGGATTGGTTTAAGTGGTTTGATACTTGTTTCTCTTAAATAAGATCTCGGGTTCAGGTTTTGTAAATAAAAAAAATCTGTAATATAAGAGCTCTATCTCTTATTGAGTTATTGGGCCAACAGTAGCTCGACTCAAGTGAAATGGAGGATCAAAGACCCAAAAAAAAGTATAAAATTTTCAATAAAGCTCACTAATTTATCTCTCTTTTTGACAATCAACAATAAGGTTAGCCTATAAATAAACTCTACAAATATAGATATATTCAAGGTCAATAATGCACCTAAAACAAGTCTTGAATTTTCAGCAGAGTTCTAAAACTTGTGTTAAAATGAAAAATTTCAATAAAATTTAATAATTTTGAATGCAGTCACAGTGAATTTAATTTTAATTTTTCATATATGAAAAGGTTGATTAAAGGGGTCATATGGAGGAAAATGAATTTGGGAGGCGGATTAAATTAAAGTCCAAATTAGAGGCTGCAAAAAAGGAGGATAACAAAGCTTTATTGTACGAGTGGTCTATGCAGGGTTTTTATCAGACACGCCGTGATGCCTCAAATATCAGAAAAGGACTCCTGTTTTAGAAAATCGATAAAGGAAAGATTCATTCATGCTTGGAAATTGGATGTTACCCTGTATTTTTCATAAGTAAAATGATAAATATTTTATGAAAAGATATTTTTAAGTGTATTATTTTATCTTAATTTAAAAAATTGGTGTTATTTGTGTGAGACCGTCCTACATAAATTATAATATGAGACAAATATTTTTATGATAATTATTAATAACTGATTGGGATGATTGATAGTTCATTTAGGGATGACTGTTATTACAACCATACATATCAAAATGATCTATTAGTCTCACTTTAATTTAAAAGTCACTCTAAAATATATTATTAGTCACGGTAAAACCTTAAAAATGTCGGAAAGAGTCTGTCTCATTATAATTTTTATGTGAGACGGTTTCACCCAAAAATTTATGTTTAAATATTATAATATTATTTGTTAAATTCTAAAAAAAAAGTATAATTGAATAGTAGAAGAATATTGTTACTTATAAATTGTATGAAATACCTTTTTTAAACATAAATGTTTACTATTATTTCACATATAATATATTTTCACAGATAGAGTTAGTCTTATTAGAGTATCATTTATCAGTGTCATTCACTAATATATACCAAAGTCTACAATTCATAATCAAATGTAATATTGAAAATTTAGTTATTTTAAATCATTTAATATGTTAATTTTGATTAAAATAGGACATATAAAAAGTGTCTTGTAACAAGACTAGTAGCATTACCGTTTTTCTAATTTACAACAACAACACCACCTTTCAGTGCGGGTCCCACTTTTGCGGGGTATGGGAAGATCTAGATGTAGGCAACCTTACCTCTACTGACATCCTTACCCGTAGAGAGGCTGACTCTAGAAGACCCACATAATAGGAATTCGTGGAAAATATTTTATAGAAGAAGAATTTTGTGAAAATATTTTTATGAAAAAATGATAAAACTAAGGATAAGTAATAAAGAATAAACTAATAAATACTGATAAATCAGGTGAAAAAAAAAAACATGCAAACATAAGTGCAATATAACAAATAAAGGTACTATACCTAAACATTCGACGGTAGGCATCAAATGTTTCTTTCCAAATAAACATTCGACGGTAGGCATCAAATATTTCTTTCCAAATATATGTATTGCCGTTTTGCTAATTTATAGAGTAGATATCTAGTTAAATCCTAGTATCTTCTAATTTTTTTCTCTTTAAGATGAATTATTAATGAACATTTAAAAAACAAATATAATTAGAAATTTCTTCGTTCAGCAAGTTATCGTACGACATAAAATTTTGAGATTATTTGTGTCCGACATCAAATTAGTGACTTTGGGGGAGGGGGACCCACTTAGATTTTGGAGTTTTTAAATACTCTGGAAAATGGTAAAGCGATTTTGTAAACCTTTTTTCCCCAATGATTACAGGATAACTCATGCACTGATTTAAAAAGGGATACCTATATATTAATATCCAAATCAAATTATAAAAAAATCAAAAGCCGGCCAATTTCAATTATCTTCCTTGCTTGTGATATATTCAGCCAAAATATTTACTATATTTTTGTGCAAAAATGTAAAGCTGAAAAAAGCTTACCCGATACAATTATGGATCCAAATCAGACAGGAAGTTGAGTGGGTTTAGGTATGAAGTTTGAACCCATATAGTTAAATGGGTTGACACAATAAATCCATTTAATTAATGAGGTTAGGTTAAGGTTGAAAATTTCAACACAAAAAAAATACATATTTAACCCATTTAATTAAACGGATTAAATAGGTCAACCCGTTTACTGTTTATTTATAATTTACAATTTATCATTTACATTTTCTGTGGGAATTAGGCTTTGCGGAATTAGGCTTTGTGGTCTATTTTAAGGACTTGTTAGTTGTTGATTTGTTGGTTAAGTTATTAAGAATTTCAAACCATTTGACTCTATTTGCTATTGTTTAAGACTTGACTTGAACATTGTTTTTAACATAATTAGTTGGTTATTATATGAACTTTCTAGGCTATAAAATTATGTTACTACTGACTGTTTTGCTATAATAGACTCTGAATATACTGGAGCCTGCAAGTTAACCGCTGTTTTGATGTACTTTTGAAATCAACTATACATTAAGAGGCTGAAAAATATATAATTCGTTTGGTAAATTAGCTCTGAGTTGAAATTTGTGTTGCAATTAAAGGGGTTGGTGGGTAAATGAACAACCCGAACCTAACCCATTTTACCCATTTGTGTAGTTGGGTTAAGTTTAGGTCAACCCGTTTAAATGTTAAGCATTGAACTTTTTCAGCCCGTTTAATAAATAGGTCAGGTTCAGGTTCGACGATTTTCTACCCGTTTAAGTTTGATACGAACCCGAATCCGACCCAATACAACACATTACCTAGCTCTACAAAAATGTACACATGTATATTACTACCAATCACACGCAATTAATTGAGCCTAAAATATGTTAATTAAAAATCAAATTTCACATTGAAAGGAATCGGAATAATTATACATTCAAATTGAGATAAATGGCCACATAATTCTTCAAATAATGAGACCCAAATACTGAAAGTATAATTCATAGCATATAAATAAATATTGGGGTAATTTATTTATATGAATTCTTTGATAACAATTTTCGAAAATTTTATCAATTGAACATATGCCCAAACATAAAATTTAAAATCATTAAAAATACCTTTTCTCCTTTATGTAACTAAGTGTTTTTTTGTGCTTAAGAAAGATCCCAACACGCTCCAAGGTGACCCATTTGCAAATGTAGCAAGAAGATAACAATGTACTGTCAATAAAAGTAAGACAGCAAATCCGACTGTTTGAAAAAGATGCAATTAAATCTGCCACAAAAGGATAAAATTAAAAGTAATATGATTAATAAGCACTAGAAAAAATAAAGATTAAGTTACAAATTATGCCGAGCAGGAGAATATTTAAAAATCAACTAAAACAAAATTTTAAGAAGTATATATTAGAAATAGATATATTTTATACCCTAGTACATCGTGTCAACGAATACTCTTTATACTTAAAGCGTATGTGAGTTTTGCAAGATCATCCTCGAGTGTTCAGGGCAGTGGAGTTCGTGTGGCGGTTGAGCTGTGGCTAGGGATAGCCGGCGGTGGATCTAGTGGTGCTTGGTGGTACATGACACGGTGGTGGGGGTGGTTGTTGGAGGCAGCCCGCCGGAAAGATGCATGGAGGGAAATATGGACATGGGGTGAGATAATGCTCAAGGGCGGAGGTTGGTGGTGTTGGTGGTCGAAACTGGATATATTGCATGCGTTGTTGGGTTTTCAATGGGTATCCCAATTTTGTGGAGCTCCCATGTACACATACGCTTATATATGTATGTATACGTAATACGTGTGTATATGTATCTTACAGTTGTATTTTTTTCTCATATTATACTTGTAATTCCTTTAATCTTCATTTCAATAAAATACCTCCAAATAATGAGGATATATTAGCAAAATGTAAAGATCTACCCATTAGAAAAGTATATATATATATATATATATATATATATATATATATATATATATATGCTTGTAGTCGCTGTTGTTAATTAGTGTTGGTGCAGAGATAAATGCATGATAGCATGAGTAGAATTTGGAGATGAGTATTAATATTTTAAAAAATTATTTAAAATTCCATATAAAAATCTTTATTTTTTTAATAAAATGTTGCCAAAAATCTTCAAAGTTTTTAAGAAGTGCAAACCCATATGCAAATTAATTTATACAAATACAATTACAAAATCTTTGGAAATTCGAAAATAGAATATCACCATTCATCATACTAAAATTCTAGATTGACCATGCATTATATAGTTATATTTTCAAACTGTTGACTTTTGGGAGATTCGATGCATTAATTTTTATAACCCTGATATTTTTAAATTTATTTTTGACTACCATCACTTATGGATTTCTTATAATTCAGTCTTGAACGTACAAAAATATCCTTACTATTGTCATTTTTATTTTTCTCTTTTAAAGCAAAAACCCTCAAAATTATTTTCTATTATTGGATAGTCTATCGATAGCGTTGTAGGTACTTGAAATATAGGGGTTGTATTTTTTAAAAAAAATAAAAAGGGTAATAGCTAGTAAGGATATTTTTATAATTTCATGACTGAATTATAAAGAACTTATAATTAAAAATGTCTACAAATAAATTCAAAAATATCAAAATTATAAAAATTAATGCATTAAATTCTAAAGTATCTAAAAATTAACAGTTGTTATATTTTCACTTTTGAAATGGTCCCACAGAGAATATGTTCACTTTAATATCTTGTTGGTACATGCTACTATTAGAACCCCTTTATGCTGTAGTAGTAACTAGTAAGTGTGATCTGCATGATAAATGTCTGTTTTCAGCTGCACTGACATAAATCAATCACTTACTAAGTCAGTCTTGGAGATAGATATCTTCTGATTTTAGCATAGTGGCACTATGCTAGTAAATCGGTGGACAAAATGCAGAATTGATTTTGGCTTCTTCTCTGATGTGATTGTGAGCATATACACAGACTCAGAGCAAATTATTGCAGCTATGATGGATGCACTGATAGGATTGATCCGATTAAGGTATCATCTCGTATCCATTAGCATATATATGGATAAAATATTAAAATTTTATAATTCATAATTAATTGTAATTATTGAAATTTGATGACTTCAAGTCATAAAGCGCATTTACTTAGGTTAAAATAAGACACTCAATACTCTATTTCTGCATTGTGTCATCACTCACGTGCGTACATAATCGAGCGAGGGCTTTAATTAGAAATCGCGAATAGATCTCCCTCATCTCATGATGTTAATCGAAAAGGTTACAGTTTGCTGTAATTTTCCTGTAAATAACTCTTATGTAGATTTACAGGATAAATGTTGACAAGCGAGTAGGAAATTTATTAGAACTTTTACTTTTTATTTTTAAGTCCACCACATTTTCTATTGCATTGTAGTTAAAGTATTTCATCTTTGATTACTTTGATAAGTTGCATTATTTATGCAAAAGGGTGCTGCAAAATAGTTATTTTGGGCACATCATGTGTACAAAATATTTTTATTTCCTTGGTGATAAATGCTTCATATTATTATGTAGTCATATCCAACCTTTGCAGCAAACTTCAACCAGCGGGGTTTATGCACGCATAAGGTAACCAATGCCACTGCATTAGTAATTCTATAACTTTCAGTATAGATCTCACTTATACAGAATTTAAAAAGATTTAGATATGAATAGTTTAACACTATACACACTTGTGTAAATACAAAGACTGATTCTGATAGATTAAAAAAAAATTATAAAATATTTTGAAATACATTTAGGGTGTGTTTGGTAAGGGTGAAGATTATTTCCTTGGAAAATAATTTTCTCGTTTTATGGTGTTTGGTAAAATAAGGAAGGAAAATTTGTTTTAAGGGGAAATTCACTTTCTCCAAAATGAAGGAAAATATTTTCACTTTGAATAGATCATAAGTTGATTTTACGTTTCTTGGGCTCCCACACAGTCTCACACTCTTTCTCTCTTTCGTGTCTATTTTTTCGACATATAGTTTGAGCATTAAGGCAAATCATTTTTAGTTTTTTTGTTCATTTTTAACTAATCAAACTCATTCTCCAGAAAGTTTATTTTTTCCTTTACCAAACAACCGAATATATGAGCTGAAAAATCATTTTATATGAAAAATTATTTTACATAAAAAATTATTTTTTAGAAAAATAATTTTCATCCGTACCGAACACACCACTGATTAACAAGCAATTCTATGGAGAGGAAATAACATTGGAATTATTAATATTGACTTACTAACTGTATGATGGGCTGGGGTAGGATGGACCATCCCCTCGGAAATTCATTTCACAACTATTTCAATGTCACCTGTGTCATATTCTTGGTTTGTCCCAACTAGAGGCTGGGCACCAACTATTAAAACACAAATGGGCTCACTAATAGTGAATCCACTGTTGGACCATTTGAGGATCAAATTTTGGGAGGTTTGCCACCTAGTTGAGTTGTTTTCACCATTTTTTCCCCTCTTTTTTTTGACGAGTGTGGGATTTACAAATAGCATGCTCGGTAAAATTAGTTATTTTACTAACTGTTAGCGGTTTTACTAGTGATTAGATATAGCCCACTAGTGGTTAGTGGTTAGCTGTTTAATTAGCGATTTAAAATAAATGTGTTTAGTAAATGTAACTGTTGAAGTAGCAGATTTATGTAAAATTACTAAAAAGAGCACAATAAATAAAAGCTTTAGTAAATAAAAAAATAAGTTTATAATTTGCAATGCAACCACATGGTACAAGTTCTTAAAAAGTTACTTTCATTAGCTTTTGCAATATACTACATAAACCTCTAAACATTACTTCATCTACTATTTTACGAACACTTTTAAATAGTAATTTATAACATTTTTAACCATTGATCTCTACTTCAGCCTCTATTATCGAACGCAACGAAACTTAAATTATAATTATGTTATAACCATTACACTCGTATACATTGGATTTTACTTGAGGACCACCAATTTTAGTTTTTCCTATGTGGCATTAGGACCTTAAATTTGAACCAAATTGTGGTTCAATAATTACAAGTGCTATCAAAATTAAGATGTAAAATAAGCAAGGAAGTATTAGTTTTAGACCCTTGGAAAAAAATAATTATGGATAATCCTTTCAGCATACTTTATAATGAATTAAACCAATTATGTTTCTAAATGGAACTTTATTTCCTCTCTATCGAGTATCAGCTAATCCATAGTTTCTATTTTCTAATATAAGATATGACATACCTAAATATAGAGTAAGAATATCACATATTTAAACTCCCTCGCCCGAAATATCTGATCCCAACAAAACTCTCGAGTATGAATTTAGAAGATAGTTACATTTTCTCAAAAGTTCCCCTGTCATTTTGAATTTTACGTGGACCAAATTTCAAAAAGAATTTTAAATAGATAGAATAACGAGATTACTCTTTTTTTTCGCAAAAAGGGGGGGGGGGGGGAGAATATTCCATTTGGATAGCCCATTTGATGCTGACAAAATTCAGCCCATTTGAGTTCACTGGACCGTTTTAAAACGTCCATGGGTTTGCTATTGGACCATACCAATTGATATGCGGTGAACAAAATTGTGCAGGTATTGATGGGGTTGGTGAGATTCGAACAGGGGATGTGAAAGAGAGAGAAAGTTCCTAATTGAGAGCGTGACTCTGGATGGCCAAGAGGAATTTTCAAGGCGAAAATGAAGTGGGTATTTATGGGGTCGTTCTAGAGTCAGAGCGTTTGCACCAAAGTTATAAATATTGTACCGATCATCATGTCGTTTTTTTACTAAAACGAGACATATCGGATTTATGTACCATTGTAACGCGTTCATATCGTTTTGAATTTAAAAATAAAACCCAAAAAAAAAACTTTTAATGTACCGGGCGATATTTGACCGAAAATACCGGTACCGCTCGGCATTTAACGGTACAAAGCGGTATTGACCGGTACAATACCGGATTATAACTTGTACCGTTTCTTGACTGGTACAATACGCTTCGGCTGATACCGGATGGTACGGTACGGTATTTATAACACTGGTTTGCACTGGAATTTGTATTTTTTTGAGATAGAGATGCAGAGGTAAGGGAGTCAAAACAGGGGATGCCCTGTTTTTGGGGGGCTCTGTTCTTAGTTAGGTAAACAAAAGGTCAGGAGAGAAAACAAATGTGGAGTTTAAGATGGAGTTGGAAGCAAATATGGAGGGAGGTTTGTAGCTGTGAAGGTTTGTTTTAGTATTTGCCTTGTTAGTTGTTGGCATATGTTCTTAGCATCACTTCATCCATTAATAGATATTAAAGGTTATGTTCAACAACAACATTTGAGTTGCGTTTAAATTTTTTTGATTTGTTACTGCACTTATTAGTCAAATATTAGCATTAAATACTTTTCAAATTGTTTTTGGCACTTCAAATAGAGTCTTAAAAAAAAATATAATAAAATTAGTTTTTGTGGTTCATAGTTTGTTAGCTTAAAAACACCTTTTATTGATTTTATTTTTGGCAAATTATTTATAATTTTTATGTAATTTACATAAATCAACTGATTATATAACTAAATTCACTGAATACATTTTTTAAAACACTCATTCAAAACAATTAGTTGTGAAGAACTAATTATAACAATTATTTATTGTTTAAATAGTTGTCGGTATTTATATAACTAATCACTATTATAATAACTAATTTTACTAAACACGACATTAATTGGGACTTAAATGAGAAACAACTAATTTTTTAAATTTTGTAGTTTTATATTGTGTACTGTGTGCTGGTTGTCTAAGTAAATAGTGGTTTTCTTAGCAAATTAACCTGAAAACTGTTCCGTAATCAGAGCCTATAGATAAAACAAATGTAAGGAAAATATCTAATTGATGAGAATTTTTTCTCCGTATAACCAAATAAATCGAATTCTTGGCCCTGGAAGTACATACTCAAGAATCGAAAACAATTTCATAAGGGAATTCGATGGACGGTACGTAATGGAATAAGTATTCATTTTTTATTAGATAATTGGTATGCCAATAACAGTTTAGCCAATTTGCTTAATATCACAAATACCTCCCTTATTGACCCCTCTCTAAAGGTATCACATTTCATCATAAGAAATAAATAACGAAATGTTGCCAAACTACATCAACTGATGGGCCCAGTCCAACTACGGTTAATTTGGGCAATACCTATCCCTTTTAATCCAATCCCCAACTCAGTATATTGGAGAATCAAGGATTGTCAGGTAATGATGAGTTCTCTACAAAATCAGTCACTTGAGCAGCACATAGATTGAATTCTGAAAATCCATTAGTGTGAGAATATAATTAGATTTGAAAATTTGATATGATGCTAGAGTTAAAAATTGTTCTATGGTGACTTTGCTATGCACCGCTTCCCACTAAAGGAGCCTTATCTAAAAGAGGTATGAATATTGATCTTTCTTGTCTTTTTTGTCAATTTGAGATTGAGGATGCATATCATCTTTCTTTGCATTGTCAAATTTCATAGGATTATTGGAGACTAGTATCTAGTCAACAGAACAGTATTTTACAAAGGCTATCGAGTGCTATAACTGCTACCTCCGCAGTTAAAATACATAGAGTAGCTTCGGTACTTTGGAGTATGTGAAAAATAAGAAATAACATTGTGTTTCGCAACGAAACACATATTCCAAGAAGTACATTAATAAGAGTAAAAAAAAGTCAGCGGCGAATGGCATATTACACATAAACTCACACAATCATTTCATCCAACAAACCCAAACCAATCAACTGTCAACTGTAAGAAAAGTCATTGGGTAGTATGGAGAAGACCACAGTGTGGTTCATCAAAAATTAATTTTAACGGATCAAAAACTCCACAAGGAGCAGCAGAAGGCTTCATTCTTCGTAATTGGGAAGGACGATTTATTCAAGCATCAGCATCCTACTTGGGAACAATGTCAGTTTTAGTAACAGAAGCGACAACTATGAGAAACGACATCAAAACAGCAATACAAGCAGAATTTACTGACATTCATATTGAGAGACATAATAAAATTCTCATCCAAGCAGTTCAAGGCCGCATTCAAGCACCACACGATATCCAAGTTTTGGTACAAGATATTCACAATTACATTTAATTTTGTAACAATGTGCTTATTAGGAAATTGTGTAGCCGACTGACTAGCAAAGTATGACATGTCATTACATTCTATAGTTGTGTGGAATGGGGTTTCATATAGGGAACTTTTATGTATCCTTTATAATGATAATATATGAAGAACCCTTGAGAGAATGATTACCTAGATTGTATTCTTACTGTTCTTACAAAAATAATATATTGGTTGTCTACCCTAACTTCCACATGGGCATATTTTTTTTTTCCTTTTCCAAAAAATAGAGGAATACTTTCTCTTTTTAGAGAATATTTAATAGATTTAATTCAACGCAAGAAAATGTCAATGTAAATGCAAGTACTTTAGAACAATCGCAGCAGGGACAAGCCTTCCAACTCGGATTTCAGCTTTGTCGCCATAGCGTTCGTTTCGCGCGGAATGATGGACTGTCCCATTCCAAGTTCCTCTTTTTTTTATTTATTTTTTTTTCTTTTTTCCCGTTTAAAATATTATTTAGGTGGTTAGAAAAAAAAGTTGTATGTCATGTGATGGGTTTATGAAAAATATTTTATTAGGTAATTTAAATTGTAGTTTCAAAGTTTGGAACTTCCACTGCAGTTGCTCTTCGTAACTCTAGACGACCAGCTCACACCAACTGTATGTCGTCAAGTATTGATAAAAATTGAAATGATAGGAGCAAAAAAAATGAAATAGAATAGAATAGAATAGAATAGAACAGAATGCAAGCACCTGATGACTCTAAATATCCCCCTTGTGCTCTAATCGTGTTTTTGGGAGCAACCAATTGGTAAAATTTAAAAGCAATCACAGCATATTTAAGTAAGTTGATCATGAATAACGAGAAGTCAAATCTGGATTTAAATGTTAAACATTTTTATCCTCATAAACAGAGATAGGGGGATCTCAAAGAATCTGCAAAACAGAAATTACAAAATACATACTTTTTTTTTATGATTGAAAAAATTTTGAAATGACTGATACATTGGAATAATTTGTTAATTATACGTATACATGCATGGTTTAATATTTGACGCAAGCAAGTGAATTGGCCATGCATGCAAAAGTTGCCATAAAATGGGTATTGATGTTGAAAAAAATATTTGTATTGACATTTGGTATTTGTGTGTTACGATGAAATTTTTATGCAATAATAGATTTTTTTTAAATATTTTTGAATTGTTTTCTGCTAGATAGATGGTCACAATCTCTTCTAGGTATTGATAAATATTTTTAGTATAATCTACTTCCCAAACAAAAAAAAAATAAAATAAAATTGTGGTCTATCCTGAGTACAATCTAATTATCATAAGAGTTGCTGATTACCCTCTTATATTATACATCTCAATAGCCATAAATCATGTCTTTTTATTTTAGTTTTACTTTTTTACTATTAGATAGCCATGGAAAATCATAACAAGGGATTACATAAAAAAAAAATGACATATTAGATCTCAATACCTACATACTGTCATAACACTTCGTTATTTCAACAGGTCTGTGTGCAAGACTATCATACCATAGATTAGTACGAACCTAGCCTGAACTTGATGTAGTACACAATTCGATTAAATTGAACAAGAAGATGTCATTCATTACTATTCAAAGCGACTAAAACGCTAAAATCAAATGGGTTCCCTAAACAATTGCCGCCCTACACCAGACTAATCAGGCTTGGTCACAAGGAAGAAGAACATGATCAAAAGACTCTCATGCATCCCACAGTACTTGATTAGCATGAATAAGAAGCTCTCTAAACAATGGTTTATTGTTAATCCTTCCTATTTAATGATTTTGAGTTGTCACTTGCAATTGCAACTTGCTTATGGCTTCAATTGAATGGTTAAGTTTGATGCCAGTTTTAAGCGTAGACAGTAACATGGTATGTTATGAAGCATTGTAACATATGCAACATGAGAAAAAATGGATGTAAATGATCAGCGTACGTAAAATTGAGCTTCGAAATTGATCTCGGTAATATTTGACTATAATAGTTGAACGTTGAAAGATTATTTCAGTACAGATGGATGTTTAATTGCTCTTAGGTTAGCAATTTTATGCACGGGAATATGTATGATTACGTTATGTTTATTGATAAATATAAACTAATAAATATTATTTATTGAGTATTTGGTAGATTAACAAGGTGTCTTTTTTTCCGGGGGGAGGGGAATGAGACACAAAGGATGATATACACTGAATTTGAGCCAGGTGTCTCACAATAACTGTCGAAAACTTTACTACTTGAACAAATTAACGCTCGCATTAACAAGGTGTATATTATTCACCCTTTATTAATTTTGGTGTAAATTTCTATCATAAGTAAAAAATCAGTTAAATGATATTAGTTTTATTATACCTAATGGAACTATCCATATAGCTGTGACAATTCAAATATATATTCAAGCAAAAGCTTGAGATAGGGACAAACTTAGCTGGTTTGACTTCAACTCAAACTGCATTTGATCATAAATTTTCGGAGGTTACTTTAATTATTATAAACTTATTAGATTATTACACCCTACTTAAAATAAAATCATTGTGTACCCCCAAAAAAATGTCTAATGCAAACCTAATAAACAACAACTTTACTCAAATTATATCAACTCAGATATAATATGATCCAAACTTGAGTCAAATGTGCCTATTTGAACCCAGTTTTGCCTAACTAAACATGTACACAATATTGTCACTAATACTTACCTTCCTTGACATTCACGAAGAAGATGAGTTCATGTACTTTTGTTAATTAAGTGCTGTAATTTCAGGTAGAAGATTAGAGATTCAAGTTCCATTATATTTAAACTTTTTTTTTAAATATTTGCAAAGAAATCAACAATTAATAAGCACTCAATTTGAGATACACAAAGGAAATGTGAATTTTAAGTCGGCTTTTTTAGGTGGAAATGAGTGGGGGGAAAAAAAAACAAAAGAGAAAATCCAAAGAGAATCCACCAACTTTTGACAATAATAGATCGATAGATCCCTACCATCAATGGAAAAGGACATGAAGATTCATCACATTCTCATCTACAATCCCCAACCACCACCTGTATTTGCCCCAACCCCATTTCCTTTTATTTCCCCAGCAAAAATCCCCCCCCCCCCCCCCAAAAAAAAAAACGCCTACACACCTTTGCATTTTCCCTAAACCCCCACAAAATAAAAATTAATTTTCCTCTCGCCCTCGCTTTCTAAATAAATTCAACTCCTGCACGCCCTGTTTTCCTCCTGCTCGTCTTCGTTGTTATCGTCGTACTTTCCTGGGTTTTGCAAACTGTTTGAACCCTCTTCAATGGCGGCGAATTCCAAGCTCGCCGTCTTCTGGGTACTTTTGCTATCTGGGCTTGTTTTCAGTGGATTCAAAGTAGATGCTCAAGATGCCCAGGTCATCGAACAAGTTCGATCCGATTCTGGGGATGATTCATCCGCTCTTAAGGCTGAATTTGAGCAGCTTAAGTCCAAGATCCAGCTTCTGGGTTCGCAGTTTTTCTCTCTTCTTACTCATGCTTAGTTTCTTTGTTGTTGATTTGATACTGAAATTGGTGATTCAACACTGTGCTATTGTTGGGTTTTTTAGTTTTTCTGATTTATGATTCAAGTTCTGTGAATTTTGGGAAGTTAACTTCTTGCTGGATGAATTTAGAAAGTAGTTGATTTTGATTGAGTGGGAAAGGTAGATTTGGGGATTGCATAAGTTGCATGTTTTCAAGCTTAATTTGGCATTGTGTTTGTATAAGCTTGTTTTTAAAACTAGGCCTGCTTTTGTTAGATGAACTTCTACTACCCAATTTCAAGTCTTTACTTAATTTGTCGCAGTCCTAACTCTAAAATCAATTGTCTTTTTGTGTGATAAAGCTAGTTTTTTGGGCATTTATCATGGGGTTGTAATGGGCATCCATAAAAGGCCAAAGGAATGAATGAAATATATTAGTGAATGAAGTAAAACCGGATTTGCTTATTGTCTATTTGTTTTTTTGGTTTTGCTCTAAAATGTTCTCATGCTCTGGGGAACTGTTTATCAAGTTTTTCAGTTTCCTATCTCTTGGGAAGAGCCTGAATCCTTAGTTCCTAAATATAGACATGAGGCCTGATTTATCAAAAATGCATAGCTTGATGGGTCTTGGAAGAAGCTTACGATTGGGGAAGCTTGATGGCAAAAATCAATTCCAGTGGCTGAAATTCTTGGAAAACGTTAGATGGGTGTCTCTAAATTAGGTGGCAAGGCCTATTTTGAGCATAGATATGATGCCATGGGTGGATATAGTTGGTGATTATGGTACATGAGGAGGAAGAAAAATCAAGTGGTAGTAAGACCTCACTCAAGCATGTTTGTATAGTTAGTGAGCATGCTTGTATATTGTAGAGTGAAGTCTGTATGGGCTAGGAGTAGGACTCGCAACTAGTCAAATTATCTCTGGTGGATGAAACGGTAGTCCTGAATGCACATAGGTTGACAAAATTCTCGGAATTATATCTGCATTTGAAGTTGTGCCAAAAACAAAATTGTTGGGGAAGCCTTAAATTTATGGTCTTGTGAACTATTCAACCAAATGCTAATCACCCATTATCTATGAGGATCACAAAGCTTATTTGACCTGTTTGACAAAAGGTGTTCAAGATGACGCAATAGTGTCAGCAATCCTGATACTTTATTATGGTATGATTTAACAGAAGTGATTACTAATACACCGAAGGTGCTCTGGGAATTATCCTCACAAATTCTTGGTACATTTACATGTATTCCTAGAATGTGCTTGATCAATGACTTTACGTGAAGACCGCTTCTGTTTACCTTGCAATGGCTGATGGGCCTGATAGAAGGTTATTTTTACCAAAGAAGCCAAATAATTTTGTTGGGGGTGATATAAACTTACGTTCATCAAAGTATAAAGTGGGTTTTGTGAAGTATCATGCTAAAGTGCTAACATATCAAGTATCATGTACCCATTTCCTTGCAAGAGCTGCAAGATTTGGCTGTTCTCATATTTTTGGGCATGATCTCCCTGGAGGTAAATAGCTTGTGAAAGGATTTGCTTTCGGAATTCTATCCGCATCCAAGAAGTTCTACATCTTCTCCATGTGGTTTAAGCCCTTCCCTTTGCATACTATATGTAGGCTAAGCTCTTTTTGCTACAGAAAGCCCTATACTCGGGTATGCGATACGGAGAATTTCAGAACTGTGCTTTGTGTCTATGAAAGGCCTAACAAAAATTGGGGGAAAGAGGAATCAATGAACAAGTGAAAAGCCCTCTTTTATCATCATCTGTCTTCAGTTTATATCTCTATCTTCTGAAGCCCATTTCAAATCTCAAAATCTCAAAATCTCAAGAACAATTTTTTAAACCTCTTGACCCGTGAGTAGAGTTTCGATTTCATCAACTATTTGCAAGACTGGTGAAAAATGGGTACAGGCATTTGTGCTTTACCATGAAGTCACAGGGCAGATTCTGGCATTATATCTACTATGTCTTTCTGAGAGTCTGTTGGCATTTTTTTTTTTTTTTTTTGGGGAGCTGCGTAGTCTGTTGGCATTGGATGTTAGTGATAGCAATACTTTCTTGATGAAAGAACAATGTTGGTATTGCAGTGCCAAGATGTGAAAGAGCTGCTGTTAGCACTTACATTGCATCTTTTGTGCTAAAGGATAGCTTGCTCTCAAGCACAAAATTGTCATTGTTTTTCTGTATTTGGGTTTATTCCTCTAATTTATCCGCGGCGCTTGTTGCTTGTTCTAGAGACTCGCGTAGATGAGAGTAACTCAAAGCTAAGATCAAAGGATGAGAAAATATCAGAACTGGAGAAAGTCATTCAGGAAAAAGCAGACACCGTTGCATCATTGAACAGCAAGATAGAGGCTGTCGAGGTTTGGGTTGTTTCTCTGATTTTCATTTTTGCTTTTCTACTCCGCTTGGTACCCTTGTGGGTCCTTTCCTGTGAGGTTGAAAGTTGAAACAGTTGTTGGAATTTGACTAGAGCTTATGGCATTTTACTTAATCGCTTATCCCATGCTCTGCTCATGAGATTTAGGGAACGTGATGGAGTTGTGCAAATCCTGCGTAATAATTCCTTTTAAAGTACCTTAATGTTTGGTGTTGGTGTTTGCAGAAAAAAGGAACATCAGATGCAGAGGAGCGTCTGGGGAAGGCTCATTCTCGGGCCACTGAATTGCAGAAGCGGGTTAGTTATGGAGCGAAACATCATGAAGTACTTGGTCGGTTAAGCTTCGTTTAGGTTTATACTTACTGTCTTATCCTTTGTAGATTGAGAAGTTGAAGAAGGAGATTGAGACCCAAAATAAGGAGAAGAATGCGTTGGAAGTTAGAACCAAAGAAGCAGAGAAGAAAATTGAGGAATTGAACTCAAAACTGGAGAAGGTAGTGTACACAGTAGTACATATGTAAGCAAGCGGTGAATGGGTCATATTTACCTATATCTGGTAGTGGCCATAGAGCTAGTGAATGATTTCTTCTCTTCTGTGCTGGAAATTTTCGGTGTATGTTCTCTTTGAGCTAATTGTTTGAAATGTAGACGTGTTAACTGGCAAGAAATGCTTCCGCTTCGGCGGACAAGCGGACAACAGCTTGGAGAGATGAAGTGTCCAATCGCTTAATTTAGATGGATATTGGAAATTCCTCGAATTTTTTAGTTTTATCCTTGCCTCTACGATAATGTATTGTTCGTTTGTGTCTCTTCTCTTCTTGCTGCTGTTTTCTTTGCCCTGCCTGTGGAATGTATAAGCCTACACTAGGTGGAGCATTTGTATTTGTCGATTAGCAGCTCAAGCTTGTCAAGATTATTCCAAAATTTGTCGCCCCCTTAACGTAGAATATAAGAGAAGTGTAATCTTCATCTAAAATCATCTTTAGAACATTAGGTCAATAAGATTACGGAACATGAAAGTATGATATTTAATAAACATCTGATATGTTTCAGGATGCGGTATCTATGTGCATTGAGTTTCATGTGCTTTGCCATCATATCAGTTAGTGAAATTGGATAGTTGCTTTGTCCAGTATGATTGACTTGTTTACTGCACTAATCCTGTAATTCGTTTTTTATTATATGACACTTATATCTTATTATGCTTCTTTGGATGCCTGGTTATACAGCTCCAAAAGATTAATGATGAACAGAAGGCTAGAATTCGTAAAACTGAGCGTGCTCTACAAGTAGCAGAGGTATTGCATAACTTGTGCACTAAAACAATACTGCATGTTGACCTATGCTGTTGTTTTCTCCACTTATATTTCATTGTTCTCATTGTCTTTGTGCAAACTTTTATCTCGTGCAATTTAGGAAGAGATGATGAAGGCAAAATTAGAAGCCACCTCAAGGACTAAGGAGTTAATGGAGGTGAGAATGGTTCAGATTCTTGGCATGTCACTTTGTACATTATAAGAGTACTCCCTTGCTGGTTCAGGACCCATAAGTGATGCTGTTATATGTTTTTCGACACGATAATTTATGTATACATGCTTCTTTGAGCTGCATTTAATATATGGACATGATTTTAGCGGTTGAAACTTGAAAGACCCTTTCTATACTGAAGGGGGAAAACAATATGTCAGTATGCATCCACTTTTAGTTTGGGGCTTTGGGCTATTTCCTATTTGATAATTCCATGTGGACTTCATCTAAGATTTGCTGTGAACATATCTGTATCTGCTTGACAACAGAATCTTTTCGTCTCTTGGCTTGTCAAGGGTAACTGATAGAGATCAAATATCTATTTTTTAAGGAAAGTTTAATATTCCTAATAAGACTTGGACACCGTAATAACTAATCCTAATAGAAATAGGAAACCATAATAAACTATAATTATAATCAAATATCTTAATTATTATTCTTATACTCCTTCCGAAAATAAGTCTTGATAATTCCGTCAGTAACACTATGTACATTTTGACCCCACAAAGACCACATGGTGGGGAAGATAATCTTGTGGGCTTATATTTGTTGATTTGTATGACTTTTTTAATTTATCTTTTTTGGCCATCATTTTTATTTCACCTTCTGAGTCTGCATTTATTCGTCTTTGAGGGCCATATGCGGCACAGGAGGGGCATCCATTTATGTATATATACATGTATGCGTGTGTGTGTGTATGTGTGTGCTGCTTGAGCTTTATGTTTGTTATGTGTTCATTACAATATTTGCAATTGAAAACTCTGAAGCTAGATATTTGGACAATTGCCCGAAGTTTATATCATTTTTTCTGAACTTATGATTTATCTTTAGGTTCATGGGGCATGGCTTCCACCTTGGCTTTTGGATCATTTGATTCGTTCTCGGGTGAGTGAACGATGAGTCACTTCGCTGTCTTTTCTTCATGTTTTAGTAATGTATTATTTCTTGATTTTTGACAGCTAACCATGTTTTACCATGTAGTCCTTCATAGAGACAGAGTGGAATGAACATGGAAAACCAGTTATAGAGGTTTTTGTTCAGAAGGTATTAATCAGTTTTGCTGTTCCCTTGTCATGTGTTCACTTTCTTTGCTAATGCAAATATCAAATGTTAATGATGGTTGGTTGTTAGCCACATCAAATAATTACTCAGAGTTCACCTCCTAATCGGTTCTACAAGCTTTGTCACAGACACTGGAGAAGAAGGGTCAAGCTGAAAAGTGGGCTGAACCTCACGTTGAAACAATTAAAACTGTAAGCCGAGTATGCCTTTTCCTTTTTGTTTGTACTGCATGTCTGTACTATGTAGTTAATACTTGAAAATAATTTCAGTATTGGGTTTGATGAATTGATAATTTAATATGTGCAGTATGTCAAACAAATTTTCAATCTGCATCACAATTCTTGGTCCTAAGCGGCATCTTACAGGCATTACTCATATAAAGAAATTACATCTGTTACTTAAGCGCAGTCACTGGTGTTGTCCATGTGTAGGACTCGCTAAGTTTTCCACGAATTGCTGTTTTCCTTTTTGGTATAAAATGACATGTCCAATGCCTGTGCCCATAGCTGGAGTGTTGAGTGTAACACCTGCACTTTAGCCAAAAATTAAGAGTCAAGATTGACGACTATAACTGTAGATATTAAGTTATTTGTAAATTTCTGCTTAATCGCCGTGATCCAAGTCATTTTTTATACGAGTATTTTATAATTTAATCGGTATTGACCCTTAAATGTTTTCTGTTTTTTTTTTTTTTGGGGGGGGGGGGGGGGAGGTTTGCAGAGATGTTCTAAACGTTTGTAGAGTGCCAACTCCGAAACCTTAGCTGCCTTCCTTCCATGGTGAACACGCAAGTTTGTTTCTCGGAGCCACAGTTCCACTGTTTGAGCAGTGTGGGAGCAGGCTTAGGCCTAGTCTGCTTTTTACCTTCTCCCGTGGACGCTTTATTTGTCCACCTTAGAGCTCCCTTGCCCCAATTTTTTTTTGAAAAAACGGGTAGGAGGCAAAGTATTAGTCAAGCATTTTCCTACATAACATGCCTATTTATATGACACCTTTAATGATAAATTATGAAATCCAATGTGTAATGTAACGTCAATAACAAAGGCTTCAGCATGCTTTTCAAAGACTGCATTGCACTGCTGTTGGGCATGTACTGATAAAATGCAATTGATTCATGTAATTGTAATCATGTTTTATTAGCTGCAGCTATGGTCCTTGCATCAAAGAGTATTACATGCCACTTACACTGCATTTGTATGTCGAATATCTCTGAAGCATTATGTGATTACAAGTATGATGTGTCTTCTTGGATCTCATTTCTTCCCTTGCATCTGTTTTTACAAAGTCTATTGTCATGTGTGAAATTGGCACCTTATGTAGCCTTGCTTGGTTTATGTAGAAATGGGTCCCAGCTATAAAGGAGCAGTGGCTAGTGGTAACTGAGTACGTGAGACCACATGTGAAAACTCTGACTGCTAAAACTGCTGAGATATACAATGCATCTAAGACTGCTGTGAAACCACACATCATTAAAGCACAGGAATTAGCAGGCCCTTACTACCAGGTATTCTGGTTTCAATTTATTTTATGAGTTATGGATGTATTAAAATAATATGTTTTCTGAGATCAATTTTCACATGAGATCAGGAAGTCAAGAAGGTTAGTAAGCCATACATCGATCAGGTTGTTACTGTAGCAAAGCCTCATGTTGAAAAAGCGAGGATTGCCTTGAAGCCTTACACAAAGAACGCAGTTCATGCTTACGGGAAGTTTCTCGAGTCTGCAACCATGTATCATCACCAGGTATTATGTTGTATCCTAAACTTCACGTAGAACTTTCTGTTTGTTATTTTTTTGGGTGCTCTGATTGCTATTGTGGAAAGCATCTTAGCTAATAAGAGTTGATGTCAACATGAGATAACTCAAGTATTGTATTTCAGTGGACTTGTGTGTATTTGGTTACCACCAGCTTGTGTTTTGATTATGGGTTTAGTCTTTCAGAAATCGGCTCTCTGTTTAGCAGAGGTCTAGCTGCATACAGCTGGAGCTGGACCTTGCTTTCCACGCAAAGAAAAGGTGGGGGGGTTCTACGCTGGGTTCTTCTTTTTGTCTCTGTGTTGTGATGCTGGCTTTTGACATTAATAGGGTGTCAACCAGGTGGGTTTTTTCTGACAGTCATTGATGTAGAAGTAGAACCTAAGGTTCCTCTAATTTGATAAAGCTTTTGTTCTCTTGTCTTTATTCATATGGTCATCGTGGTGCATGATGCTATATTCTAGTCCAAGTGATAAATTCCTACTGTATTACGCAAGTTAAGCTCTTTGCATTACTGTTTACTGATCATCAGGGTTTTGGGTAATTCACTATAGCAGCTGCTGCAGTACTTGTAGCCTCGTAGAGGTGCTGTTACAGTTATTTCCTTTAGGAATTACTTTGTCATTACTCTTAAAATATTCTGAATTGATAGAGTACGAAATCAATTTGGCGATACGTATTTTAGTGTCTCAGCTGAAAAGATATAAACATTTCTGTATTTAAATCATAATGAGTAAATTGAAGCAATATGTAGATTCTTCATTTCTTCTACATCAATTTGGTGTAAGAAGTCAGAGCCAAACAATTCCTAAAGCTGCAATTGGACATGTTTGGCGGTATTAGGCCGGTTTGATTCACAACTAGGACAGTTTGCAAGTATGGGATACAAATCTCTTCTGGCTGTTGGGAGAATAGTTGGGAACTTGTAATTACATTGCTACATTGCTATAAGTGGTAGATCCCAGGATTTGAATTTAAGGAAGCTGCAATGGTTCTCTTTTAAGTCTCAGTCTCTTGTAATATAGTTGGCACTATGCATGGGAAGAAGAATTCAGCAGGATAAAAATTTGTGGAACATATCTAGCTGGTGCAAAGATCTGTCTCAATGCAATTCCTCTGCTGGATTCTTTTTTTAATAAGGAATTCCTCTGCTGGATTCTTTGTAACAAACTCCTGCAGATGACCAACTGAAGCCTGTACGGCTGTACCAATGACCAGTTTTCTTTGGCAGTGACTATGCCTGGAACCCCCCGCGCTTCCGAAATGCGAGATTTCATTCGGGGTTCTAGAGAAAATATGTAGGTAAGAGAGAGCTTCTCGATTTAGGGTTTTGAAATGATTACCAAATTTAATCCATTTCAGAGAAGCATATTAAGGGCTTTGCGGCGATTATACTGTACTTCAGCTTCAGATGTCAGGGTACTAGGTGTCAAAAGACTGAATTATGAAATGTTGAACATTCATGAGGATGGTAAGATGAATGAAGCTGTCAGCTGCTGATAAGAGTTACAGGGTGGAATTACGATTCTTAGTCTTGAGGGGTATTTGTTGAGTCCAAGTGTGACTTTATTGTTATGTATGTTTGGTTCTTTTGGGGAGTATATGTGTGATCTATGCTGAACTTATTTGCTTTTGATCAGAGCGCGATTGACATATAAGCTTGATGGAATCATAAACATGGCGGATGGAGCTAATGTGGCTACAACTGATGCTAGCGTTGTTAAAATCTTATTGAGCTTGCAAATCGTATCCCTTGCTTCTATAGTCCTATATATTATAAGAGTGCATTATTTTCTTACTTGCAATTGCTTTGATCAGCTGCTGATGAGAGTTACTGGGTGGAATTACGATTCTTAGTTGTGAGGGGTGTTTGTTGAGTCACAGTGTGACTTTTAAATTGTTATGTATGCTTGGTTCTTTTGGGGAGTATATCTGTGATCTATGCTGAACTTTTTTCTTTTTAATTGAATGTCAAAGCATTTGATCAGAGTGGGATTGAAATATAAGCTTGATGGAATCATAAATGTGGAGGATGGAGCTGATGTGGCTGCAAGTGATGCTAGCCTTGTTAAAATCTTATTGAGCTTGCAAATCGTATATCTTACTCCTATATATTATAAGAGTGCATTATTTTCTTACTTGCACTTGCTTTGATGGTTGGCACTTCCTTGCCCAGCCGAGGAGAAGCTTCCATTTTTGCACCACATACAACGGTACATGATAGGAAATGGAATTGTGGGTGGCAGGCAGTAGCTGAGGTTGACTTCCATGCTTCTATCTGAAGATGTATTTGGTTTAGTTTCAGACTTGTCACACGACTGGTCTGAAGTTCATTTTTCAAACTAATCTCAGAACCTTCTACAAATCAGTCTTTAACAAACCCTATGAAAACACGTGATATTCTGCATTAATAGAAAATGACTGAATCGCGTATTGTAACCTGTGTTCTCTGATTGCTGAGGGAGACTTGTCTGATAAAATGAAATGAAGTGAAATTAATCTATGCATGGATATCTGTTGGTACCACTATTGTTATGGCTATGTAATATATGGATTGCATTTTTCTTGTTGGTCGCTCAGTAGTAACCTGTAAATCAAAGACTCAAAAGTGATACAGCAACAAAGTAGTTAAAAGTTTGGAAGGGGGAAAAATGAACATGGTAGTGGAGCTTCTGCGAATTTGTGTGACCTCCTTAATGTCTTTTCCATTGCTGCAGCTGGTATGCATATTTCAGATATCATAAATCAAAAGGTCTATTACAGTATTACTCCTGATGTGAATTATTTTTGTTGCATGAGTCTTTGTGAAAGAGCCTCTCTGCTTGTTAGGGGTTGAGGTTATACATGGATCTTCCCTGATAATTCCTTTGGTGGATTCCATAGGCTCTATTTATAATTAATAATGTCATGGTTGGATTCAAGCTGACCTCACATAGTTTTCTGGACAGGAAAAGAACGTAATTTTACATAATACTGAAATGTCATTTTCAGGTCCAAGCTGCAGTTCATGAAAAGCTGAAACAACATGATGTTACCAAACCTCTTGCGACAAAGGAGCTTGTATGGTTTGTGGTGAGTATCACTTCTATTCGGTCATTGCCTAGTCTAAGTGCCCAGGCATTCGTATTTAATAGTGTTCTAATTACTATTTTTTCAGGCCTCTGCCCTCTTGGCCCTACCTGTCATCCTTTTATACAAAATTTGCTCTGCAATGTTCTGGTAAGTTGCACAAATTTCTTACTATCGAATATAAAGACCTAAAAAGGAGGAAATATAAGATGGCCAACCAAAGCCAACTAAACAAAGTCTTTTGGTGTCCAAGTGTATCACATAAGCAGCCCTGCTCCAATCTAAACTTGATTCCATTCAACTTTGAACCTTGATTACTGCAGCAAAAAGTCAAAGAAACATGCTCACCATTCCCAGCCGCATCATCATGGACGCCGGAACGGAAGGCGGAGCCACAGACGAGTAGCTTCTGAACTATGATTTCCGTTTGCATTTGCTGCAAATTATCAGGTATATTCTATCACCATCACATGTGGTGCACTATTATCTATTTATCTGAATATGGTTGTTTATAATTGCATATCTGGCATGCTGATTCTTTGCTTGACAATTAGTACATTTCCACATTGTCCTATTCTATAGGCTTTTGTTTCTCCTACGTCAGTATCAAATGCCCTATTATCTCTCTTAAATTCGAGTGCTAATTTAGGTCTCTCTGAATTGACCCCTCACTGACACTGAATTGCTGTTTCCTTATTTTTGGCTAGTTGCTATCCAACTGTGTATTGCCAGCTGTGTATTAGCCTATCGCCTACTTGGTACTTACTTTTGTAGCCATTTTGCTATTTGCTGATTTCAGTTTAATTTTTCTTTTATGCATGCGTTTTATGATCTTGGAAACTCTTTCTTCCTCATCAATTTACAGTAGATGGAACTTCCCTAATCTCTTCTGCTTCCTGTGGTGATTCTGCTACCGGAAAAGAGAATAAGTGGTGGGCTAACTTCGTTGATGTCACTTTTGATACTTAAGCATAAAGGCGTGGCCATGTGGGGGGAGCATGGAGGATTACCTAGACCCCACAAATTGACCGGTATCTGATTATGCTTCTGGTAATCAGACCTGCCTCAAGCTGAAATAAGGCTGCTCAGCTTTGAGCTGACCCAACCCAAAATATCCCCAAAACGCGAAATCACCCAATCTGTACCTCATTGGCTGATTTAACCTAAGAAGCACGGACACCGATACGTGACACGGATACGACACGACACGACACCGACACGCGGACACGTGATTTTTCTGAAAAGTAGGACACGACACGTATAGCGGACACGGAGTGTTTAGAAAATATTTATTCTATTTCCTATATGTTCATAATTTGTTTTGTCTTTATTCTTGAGAGGATCATGTTTGGATGAGAACAATAACAAATTGTTCATAATGTGTGCATTCTACAACGATCAATAACGTAACCGAATTTCTTCATGTTGTCCATATGTTTTGCATTCGCTTGAGAGTGTCCAGAGAGTGTCCGAAAGTGTTGGTGTCCGACACGTGTTGGACACAGATACGTGAAGTCACGGAGAGTGTCTGTGCTTAGGAGCATTTAACTCAAAATATCCCATCAATTCATTGTCAATCAATCAGGAATTAGTCCCTCGCAGACCTAAGTTGAGTGACGTTGGCCATGCCTGCTGAACCATTGAGTCTGAATGCTGACCATTTTCTCTTACTCTATGACTATTGCAGAAGGTCTAGACCATGGAAGAGAGTTTGGACCACCCGTCTGGCTGCTTTCCGATTCAATTGGTAGGACTTGGCTGGGTGTGGGCAGCCCTTGCGAATACAACTAATCTTTGGCTTTCTCTATATTTATGTCTCACTTTTCATAATACCCTTCTGTCTGCTTAAGACTAGTAACTTCCAACAAAAATATCAACGTTGTAGAAGGCATGCTTTCTGTAGGTAGATATTCGAGGAGTTGAATGCATTGTCCTTGGGTTGGTTGAATTATTGGATGTCTGAAAAGTAGATGGTTTAAACTTTCAAACTGCATTTGTAGATTCAATGCATGTGTCACAGTAGGAGAAGATCTAGTGATTTTTTTTGGTTGTTTTTTTTGGGTTTTTTTGGGGGGGGGGGGGGCTTATTTTCCTGATGTAGCCTTCCAGTTGTAGTAATCGATGCCTTGACGATTTTCAGTTTTCAATTTTCTGGCCACGGCCTCTTCCTGGGATTGCTACATTTGAAAGGACAACTACGGGTGACTGATGCATAACAGCCAATGGAAGAAAGTGACACTTGAGCCACTTATCCTTAGAAGTCATCCTAAGCTTTCTGTGGGGTCTATTTGATATGTAGCTTTCAATTTCCTTGAACTTGAATTACGATGCTTTTCTCAGGAAGAGCAGACACATCCGGAGAACTCTGTTTTGTAGGTCAAGCTAGTGCTATATGATGTGCTTGCTGACCATCGTCAGGAAGAAAGTGAGATAGTCCGGGAAACCCCCTCTCTTAAAAAAAGAGGCTGCTTCCTGAGCCCAATTTTTACGCAGACCGTACTTGTGTGATTTGTCAGATATGAAGGTTTTGGACACAGAAAATAATTTCCGATAGTGAGCGTTGGTGGATTTGTTTTAACTTGAATTAGACTGAAAGGTATACTATAGTTATATGAAATCCCCTAAAAGCTTTACTTGATTGTTGGTTACTGATTGTGACTCTGTTGCCTTACTGATTGATTTTCATGTTTCATCTCTGCAATTCATCGTGCTTCTTGTTGATATATGGACTTCTCCTTTCTGTTTGTACCAAATTCGTCAATGGTTTCGTCTGCAATGCTTGCAGGGGCTCCGTGGCAGCGTTCAAGATCTTGATGTACACCACATTGTCAAAGCTGCTGTCAAAATCTGCTTCATTAATTCCGCGGTTTTCCTTTCATATTGATTCTTTTTGTGAAAAATGTCTAGAACCCTAAGTTGGTAGTGGAGATAGAAGCTGTGCTTTAGTTGATCAAGGTTTGTTTCCTCCGGGCAAGGCTTTTTTTTGGCCTCGTTGTCACAATTTGGACCTTGTAACTTTATTTTCTTAGGGGAAAAAGGAAAGAAGGGTGCAGGTTATATAGTAGTTGGGTGTTTTTATGATAGGTCATTTCCACAACCACAGTTCTCTGTCTCTCATGTCTGCAACATACAATGTTGTATCTTCATGGTCTATAAATGTTGCTGTTCACAAGTTGCTTGCATTTGTCAATTTCCTGATTATTGTCTCAGATGTGATTGGAACTTCTTTCTGAAAGTTAACTCGGTTCTGATTTCTCAAAGGCAACCTTCTCATTTGAGCAGAGTCGTGTATATTGTGTATTTGAACTTCTAAAAGAGCCTTTGATCATGTGTGGATGCTGCTTGAACTAAAAATCATATGGCCGCAATGTCCAGTCGCTCTGGTGATACCCTTTTGCTGAGCGATAACCTGCGTTTTTAGCTTTCCATCTTTTGAAATAACCTGCTATGTGTGATGCAGGAATGTTTATTGGTCCTTTTTGGTGGAATATTTGATCATGGTATTGTCACTGAGAGTAGGTATACATAGAACTTACTAGAAAGTTACATATGTGACTAGGGAACTCGATTCCAGTAAATTAGAGGATCAAAGATAAGATGACTATATGTGAGTCAAATAGCTCGATAACCCAGAATCCTATTGTTGAAACTTTTAATCATAATGTCATGCTGATGTACAAATCTTTCTAAGAGTGTATTCATTTTTTCATTTTTAGTTGCCTATTAGAAATGAACTTCCTCTAATTTCATGTTTTTATTGTTGGGTGAGGTGGGGGGAGGGGGGAATTTTTTTGATCCCCAATCCTTCAATTTCACTGAAGTTGAATTATTGTTATTCTATGAAGAGTTTTTTTTTGCCATTTTCATTTACAAGACTTGAATTTGAGAACTTGTTAATAAAAAAAAGACAGTGTTAAATTACTTGAGCTGAATTATGTTGAGTTTTTTTATTGGAAAATAATTAAAAATACTTTAGATAACTACACAAGCACGGAAGCACCTATTTCCCTAGAAAAACCATTGATGTAGAATGATAAGACAAAAAAAGTTACCACAATACACATCTCTTGTTAATTTTTCCAGAAGTTAAAAACTCCTAAAAAAATATAGTACCGTGCAGATAAGACAAAGAGAATCATCCGAATATTTCTGCATACAGTTCAAAAGCAACCAAAAAAAAAAAAAGTAAAGGAGGGGCTAATATTCAACCTAATGAGGCCTTGAGAAAATTCCACGTAGCACCAATTCTAGGATTTCAACATCTAGATTCTCTCTCCTTTGGTGGCTTGGCTTTACTTTACTCCACCTGATTATTCCTGAGTTTTTTCTTATCAGCGCCCACATTTTGATTTTCTGAAATAGGTAAAGTCCCCCAAAAAAAGATTTAAAAAAAATTAAAAAGTTGCCTTTGATCTCACGTGACCCCAAAATGCTTCACCCATCCCTTTCTCAACTTTATTATTATTATTATTATTATTATTATTATTATTATTTCATGTAAGACCTCAATCGGATTCAAGTACTATGAATTCGATACGAAACAAACTTATTGTCATTTTTACATACACATGAAAAAGAATTATAGCAGTATCTAAAAGTAAGAAGGATACAATAAAGGAAACTTTGATATAAATACGATCTTAATTTATTTTGTATAAGAAAATATCAGATAATGAAAAAAGTCATATCAAAATATCTGTTCGTTTCACAATTTTATTATTGTTAATAGTTCGTCACCGTACCTAACCACTTCTAATCGTTAATCGTTAATTTTTTGGAATCCGATTAATCTTTGGTTTTAATTACCTTAAACAAATAGAACTTAACATTACAACATGAGTTTGAGTACTTATATTTAAAAAGAAAAAATACAAGATATGTCAAAAACCATATCAAAAAAATATAATTCCTTGTTGAATATCCCCGAATGATGAAAAGAAAGTTTTGAAATTTCAATTTCCACAAGTACAAAATTAGGTTATTAATATTAATATTCTAACCACCACCTTGATTAGTCGTTAAACGAGCCAAAAAGTCTTGACATTTGGTCTCTCTCTCTCCTGAGTGTTGTGTGGCCGTTGATAAACAAACCCGCGTAAACAGAGTCGATGACATAACCAAACAGCCAAACCTTTTACTTTCTCACTCTAAACCCCCCCCCTTCTCGCTCTAAAAGGCACTGCGTTAGCTCACCTATAATTTTCACTCTCTCTCTCTTTGATATACTGGAAGGTGATCGACGACTCTTTCTTCGCTTTGCAGTCAATTGTTCTTATTGATCGTCGGTGAGTTTCGATCATCTTTGATTTCGTGTTATGTTAGCGATTGCTTTGTTCTCAATTGGTCGAATCTTGAATTTATGAAATTTTTTTAAGTGTTTGAAGTTAGGGATTGTGTTAGATATTGCTCAATTGATTTGCAGTTTTATAAGATCCCCCTCCTCTTGCTAGTGCTTTTGATTATTCGTACGGTATGTAAGTAGTGGGTAATTTTGGGGAAGTCGATCAATTTGATGCTTGCATTGGGTTCACATTTTCTGGCTCAGAGTTGGAATTATTGTGTAGGGAATTTATAGTGAAGGTGTGAAGGAGGAAAGTATTGATATCAAGTTGTTCTGATTGAGGAGCGATTCAAAGGGACTGGCCGATTCACCTGCTTTTGTTTTATCTATTAGAAAACCCCTTGTGCTTCCCACTTTGAAATGCTGTATTTGTTAATTTGCGGGTCTAGTGTTTATAGTGATTGTAGGGTCGCTGGATTTGAATCTCTTCTTGTAAAGATATAAGTTTGGATTCATAGAGACTCGTTTAGTCGTTTATGCTATGGTTTAACAGTAAACAATGAACCTTGCCCTGTTGACTCCCCCCCCCCCCCCCCCCCCCAAAAAACCCCTTGCTAATGTTGCCCTGAAGAGACCATTATATGACAAAATGGCACTTGTTTGGCAATCAACTTTTAGCGATTGGCTAACTGCATTGGCTGTTATATGTTAACTGATTATATTAGCTGTTTGTATAAGTGGATTCTAGAAAACGTCTGAAAACAAACAAGTTACTTAAGTTAGTTTTTGGTAGCTGTTGTAAAAAGCCAATTGATATTTCTGACTCAGTCAAACAATGGAAAACACATCCAAAAGATATTATCGGACAAAATGCTATTTTCCAAACATGGCCATGGATCATGATGATCGGGGTAATTATGAGTTTGAGCCCTGTAGTTTGAATCATCAGCTGCAAATACTGCACTTTACCATGTATGCATGGTGGCTGCAGTTCAAATTATGTATGTTTCTGGAGATGTGAGTCTTTTCCATTTCCCGTTTACTGTTGAAGAGGAAGGGAGGAGTACACAGAAACCAGAGCCCCTTTAATTTGTCTCCATTTCTCGGTGTCCCTTTTCCATTGTCCCACATCTAGCTATCCTCTTTTGTGTGACTGTTGTCTTGTATCTATTCAAGCATTCTATGAGCTGAATTGAATTAGGTCTCTTTACTTCTGGTTGTCTGATTATATCATCTTCTACTCATCTGTCTCATGCTGATGTTAACTGGTGACAAAGAGTGGTGCTTGTATGTGGGATACAAAGAATAACTGTCAGTTCGTAGAGTTTTTGTTACCTGATCAGACATTATATCTTTGTCAAATCAGCCCGCATCCTCCTTGGCTCAGTGCATAGCAAAAGTTATATGCTTTTTGGCTCACTATTATTTTATCTTTTTCCATACAGCTGCTTTGTATGTATATAATTTAGCTGTTGAGAAGAAGAATCTGCATCCTCTGGAACCTGTGAGTTCTAAATTTCCTCTCATGTAATGGAATGTTCTGAGGTTTAGAATCTTCATTTGACCAGCTAAGTCAAGGTCTATGATTTCCTGTTAGGCTATTGTGATTTGGGAATATGATCTTTCCATGGAAGTTAGCTTTTTCATGGATCATGAAAATTGGAACGATGTCAGTATGTGTTTCGAAGGTATCGGGTCCTTATATGAACATACAAAAATATAGTAACGCGGGCGTCTCTCCATCTCTCTTTTCTGTTTCCTTGATGTTTCCAAGTTCTGGAGCAATCTTTTCGGGATTCTTAGGGCAGCATTGATTTGGTTTCTTCTTTGGAGGATTTGGGTGGCAACTGTTTTAGTTCATTTCGAGCAAAACAAAATGGTGAAGTTCTTTGGATCTGTGTTGTTTCTGTATGGTGTATAGTGTTTCAGTGTGGAAAAACCAAGTACTGGCAACAGGCCAGTGTCCTTGGATCAAATTGTGATGTCCGCCAACTGTGGATCCCCTCGCTCATTGTATAACAAATGTTGGATTCTTGGGTAATTTGACAAGATTTATGTTAGGAGGATGTGCATGGAAAATCAAATGCCTTTTGTTTCCAGTACTGAATAGATGGAATCTTGTAAACAGCATAACCACTTCCTAGGACTACTGTAACTTTGTTGCCTTTGGTATCTTTTCTGGATCAATGGTTCAATTGTTCAAATTAAGTTATTTTGTATCTTCATACCAGAAGATAACATCTTTGAGATCCCTTTCTATATTTTGTTTTCTTTTCTTGATGACATAAACAATATTCCAGTACAAGGATTAACCTAATATACCTGCAGAATTTGGTGCAATATCCTCAGACTCTGAGTACGCTGTTCAGTTTAAAACGTTTTAAAAAAATTACATATTAAAAAGTCACCTACAATGTAGGCACATTGGGACAATACAATTTGACCTTTCAGGGTGAAATCCCTGATCCAACACAGTTCTAGTATCCTATGTTTTCTGCCTATTTACCATGTCTTCCAATGAAGTTCGGCATGTCAATGATGTCTGTTCTTCTTCATACCAGCAAAAGATCAATCTGCATTCACCTGGCATGATGGGGTGGGGAAACATATATAAGAGGCGCATCAAAGTGTTTGCCTTGGCCTTGGTGATCTACCTTGATTATAAGGTAACCTTGCATGCAGTTCTGGGAAAAAAGTTATTGTCTCTTTTTATTAATATGTTTCTATTGTCTGAAGGTTTCTTTATGCTGTTATGCTTTCTCTAGGCTTTACAGCAGAGGGACAAGTGGATCAAAAGCAAACCCAAAAAGGCTGCCTTATGGAAAAAAGCTCATGAACGCAATGCCAGGCGTGTTCTCAACTTTATGATAGAAATGGAGGGTTTGTGGGTAAAGCTGGGACAATACTTGTCCACACGTGCTGATGTACTTCCAGAGGCTTATATACGCCTTCTCAAACAGCTGCAGGATTCCCTTCCTCCTCGACCTTTGGAGGAGGTTACTCCTATCTGCTTTTCAAATTTCAAATCATAATTAGAACATGCAAAGTTATGGGTTTGTTGTAGAAGTCATTTAGCATGGAGGGATGCTTATTAAAGTCACTCACTGTTGTTTAAGGTCCACATTGCACGCTTGATGTGTTCCATGCAGAAAACCTTCAGCAACTATTTCAAATGTTGCCAGAATAAGGAAAAAGATTTTTGGCATAGACATGAAAAATAAGTAAGGTATATGCAGAAATGAAATCAAACATGGCCAAAGTATCAGAGTGATCATATACCCCCCCTTTATTTTAGAGGTTTTATTCCCTTAGTTGTGGAAATGTTTGTCAATTACCATGAAGAAGGGTGGTTCAGACATAATGTATAGAAGTTCTTGTCATCTGTCTGTGATAGCTGAGTCATGCTCTTATAGGTCATGTTACTTTGGTGATTTTGATGAGTGAGAACTTGGAACTGAGGTCTACATTATGGGTCATATAGAACATCTCAAATTTAAAATGGGGTTACTGGGTGACTTGAATATTCAACGAATAGGAGCCCTTTTTGTATGTATGTCATTGGCTAATGTGTTATTTCTTTCTCCTGCAGGTATGCCGGACTGTAGAGAAAGAGTTGGGAAAATCAATGGAGGATCTCTTTTCAAAATTTGTGGAAGAGCCACTGGCTACAGCATCAGTAAGATCTTTACCATGGCAAAAATTGTCCTGTTATTCCTATCTTAACCATTATTCTGGGCATAATAATTTGTTTTTCCTTTTTGTCCCCACTACAGTAATTTTTTTCTAACTTGCTTTATGCATGTATTAATTTCGTGTAACCTTAGGTGTTTCCTGAAGTTCATCTGTGGTCTTGCAGAACTTTATCACAATTATGAGTTTCATGCATCTTTGATGTGTGTCATGTATGCCTCTAGACATCTTATTGGATATGAAGTCTTTGTATGCTGCCAGCATGTGGTGTATTTGGGGCATTACAGTACCTATGGATTTGTAATGTGATCATTTTAGTAGCCTAGAATTCATGCTGTGTCTTACCAGATACTAAACTGTCTCTTATCCTTTCAAGAGGAAGTCGCTTGCATATCTTCTTTGCAAGCTAGACTGGCATGCTTTTTCTTAACTTTACCTCATTTCATATGTAGATAGCACAAGTTCATCGTGCGACTCTGAGAAATGGAGAGGATGTGGTGGTCAAAGTTCAGCATGAGGGTATTAAGCAAGTCATATTGGAGGTCTGCCTCGGTTTCTGTTTATTTACAAATTTTCATGAACAGAAAAATACAAATATAAGAGAGATCAGGGCTTTGCAGCAGGCATATGGTGTTCACACGTAATATTACATTGCTTACAGGACCTGAAGAATGCGAAGTCAATTGTTGAGTGGATAGCATGGGCAGAACCAGTGTACAATTTCAACCCTATGATAGATGAATGGTGTAGGGAAGCACCAAAAGAACTTGATTTTAACATTGAAGCTGGTACAATTCTTTACCCAGTTTCTCTGTGCCTTGACTGTGTCATTGATGAAAATAGGTTCACGTTAGGCATTAAATTAATGATTACTATAATCCTCTTGTGCTTTTAGATAACACCAGGAAGGTGGCCAGCAATCTTGGTTGCAACAAGATAAACAATGATAACACAGGTACAAAATTGGTTGATGTGCTGATTCCAGAAGTTATACAGGTATACATTTTGACTCATAAGTGGATGGCAATGTGCTTGATACATGAATGTTTTCATAGTTAAGAGGAAAAATATCCCATAATGCGTTATGTCAATAATCCTTTGACAAAAAAGGTCCTTATAAGAATGAAAGAGGAAATATGTGGGCATTTTACTTAAGGGAGCCCGTTGAAACACAAAAGTGGTATAGGCAAGTTTTTTTAAAGGAACTATGTTATAATTGTCCACAATTTTTTAATGCTTGATGATATCATGATAAGGCTACCTAAGCTTAAAGTTCTTGCTACTTGTCACTCAAACCTATTTAAGATCCAGGTTTTATTTTCCATTCATAATAGCTAGGGCATCAGAAGTTTGACATTTGCCCTACTTATGTGCTCTTGTATTCTGTATATCTCAATTGGCAGTCAACAGAAAAAGTGATTATTTTGGAGTACATGGATGGCGTGCGGTTGACTGATTTTGATGCTCTGCAAGCATTGGGTGTTGACAGACAAAAACTTGTTGAAGAAATCACGCGTGCATATGCCCATCAAATCTATGTTGATGGATTCTTCAATGGTGACCCTCACCCTGGTAAGTGCGGACTATGGAGTTTCTCTAGCTGTCCTGTCTATCACTTATTTACTTGTGTTGCTAATTTGCTGTGGATGTAGTTGTAGATAAATGTTTCATTTGATTGATGACTGTCAGTGTGGTTTGGTAAATTAGGCAACTTTCTTGTGAGCAAGGAATTTCCTCATCGTCCAGTTTTGCTAGACTTTGGGTTGACAAAGTCGCTTCCAATTGCTACAAAACAGGCTCTGGCAAAGATGCTCTTAGCATCTGCAGAGGTTAGTGTGTGTGTTTTTTTTTTTTTTTTTTTTTGGGGGTTATGTTTTGCAGGATGTGTGTTATGTAGATATTTGTTTTCGTACAAAGGTATTGTTGGACACCTGGGAAGACCACTGTAATTTGCAACCATTGCTAGATGGATATTGAATAGTCGCTAATGACTGATGTGACTACTGAATCAGTGGTTGCATGTTTACTGCTTGACACAAGGTCCTTCGTTTTCCTTCTCTAACGAAGAGGGGGTAAAGAAGGGAAATGGTAAAAGCATAACGGTAAGGACGTAAGGTGTTGAATTGAATATGAACATAAACTCATGGACTAGTAGAAAAAACAGGTTCTAAATAAGGGCAGTTTTGAAGAAGTACCTAAACTTAGCATGTTGCCCAGAGAGCGTTGGTTCTAATTTAAAGAATAGTTTCTCCTATATGGGATAGCTTTCTTCAATAATCTTGTGTGCTAATTTATAGGCTTTCATAGAACTTATTCATTCTTAGTATGAGTGTAGGCCTTCACATTTGTTTCAATGCCATTCTTCAATCCAGACTGTGGGAAACTTGTTTTATGCCTCATGAAAGAGAAGGGGGAGGGGGTGGAGATGGCAAATGATTGAACTCAGGAGGTGAAGTGTAATGATATCCCTGGTACTTTTAGTTGATTGACTTCATTCAAATGGGGTCTCTTTGTATCCACAAGTGCTTGTCGGGGTAAGGATGCCTACATATAGATCTTCTCAAACCCTGTGAAAGTGGGACCCACATTGAGAGTAGTTGCTATTGTTGTGACTTGATTCAAATGGGGTAATCCTTATTATTTCCCTCCCATGTTCCTTTGAGAAGTTGGTCTGTGGTTGGTACAGTCTGGATGGCTATTCCCCCCCCCCTGCATATTTTTTGAGCTGAAATTTGTTAGAACCCTGTTTTGGGGCCTGTAATTTCCTGGTTTAGATAACGGGGAAAAAAAGGTCAATCAGTTGCATGTAGTATGAACAGATTTCATCTCAGTAATGGGAGTATGAAACACTCAGTGGTGGTTTTAAGAAGGTATCTTCTAGGACTATTTTGCATAAGTGCCTATATTGAAAGTTGTATGGATTGAAGCTTTCAGCATATGGGCGACTTTGAATCATTGGATGATGATGCTGGACATTTTAGATTCACCGTTTTCTTGGTTTGGTTTAGGCAAAATATCTAATCGACACTTAATTCACTAGTGGGAGTAAATGAATCATTCTCTAGCCACTAGCAGAGAGAACCCATGTAAGAAGCTGCGATCAGGTGTCTAGCTGACAATTGGCTACGTGATGCAATTCTCTTATGCAAGGCCTGGGACATAAAATTCATGGAGAAAGAAAGAAAGAAAGAAATCAAAAAGGGGGGGGGGGGGGGGGCCAGAAATGCTTTTTGATTGAGGCACTGCCCTTTCCCTGAGATGTCACTTGTCAAACAGCATTCAAAATTTTGCTAAGAAAGATTGAGTTTAATTGCATTCATTTTGACAAAAAGATGAGATCCTGTGTGATCAATCCATTAGCAAATCACATCTGTGAATAATGTCACGTTGAGGGGGTTTTATGGAGTGCATGTCATGTTTGGACGCTTCACAACTATATTTACCTTCGGGAATCACAGCACAGAGAGAGGCGTGGTAGAGATTAGCAACATCCTTAGCCACTTTCTGGATTGAAGTTGTGCGTGGGAAAACACGTCCAGGACAACAGAATTTTCTGTTGAGAATGAATCAGATGTTGGATGGTTGGTTGACATATCCTTGGCAATGAAAACTAGGCTTGAAATAAAGCTGTACGATTGAGATCTGTGTCTGCAGTTACATCTTAGATGAACAAGTATGCTAGTGAAAAATCAACAACCTCTTTTTTATGTTTCTAAATCTTGGTATCCAGCACTAATGTATTATTAAATTTGATATAGCTGCATGAGAGTTTTTATATTATGATTAGTCTAAGTAGACTCCTAAACAGAATTTGCATTTGCTTGTTGCTGTCTCTAAAACCCATTAAACTTGCCAGTTGTAGAACCTATATGATTAGTTATTTTTAACTGCATCTAATTTGAATAAATTATTCTGTTGTTGGCGTTTTTGATTTAATTGCATAGTTTGCTAAACGTATACTCTCGTTGCCGAGCCCTTGAAGGTTATTCGGTGTCTGAAGAGTTTTGGCTAGTAGTTGAATTATACACTCATTAACTGAATGCTATGGCATTGACAGGGTGATCATGTGGCACTTTTGTCTGCCTTTGCAGAAATGGGACTGAAGTTGCGGATGGACTTACCTGAGCAGGCCATGGAGGTGACAACGATATTCTTCAGGAGCTCAACAATAGCAAGTGAAGCCCCTGTGAGTGTCATGATAATTATCAAGACAGTCGGTAGTTTTGGCATAGATAATTGTTTCTAAATTTCCGTTTTTCCATCTAGGAAACATTGAAAAAAATTACAGAAGAGCGGGCAAAAAAAATGAAGGGATTACAGGAAAAATTGCAGCTCAGTGAAAAGGAAGTCAAACGATTTAATCCTGTGAGTCCACTTACTTTAGCAGGGAGAGAAACTATTCTTGCTAAACTTTTCTCTTGAATCCTGAAACGTCTTTAAAGTGAACCTTATGTCGCTGTTCCCTGCTAGGTTGATGCCTTCCCTGGAGACATAGTTATATTTTCACGAGTTCTCAATCTTCTAAGAGGTCCGGTAAATGCGTTAATTGTATCTTTATTATCATTATCAATATGACATCTGGGTATAACTAGATGGTTTACGTTAAACATATGATGATGACTGAAGCAGGTCTTTCTGCCACGATGAATGTTCGTGTTGTCTACTTTGATATCATGAGACCATTTGCTGAGTCTGTTTTGAACGGGTAATTGATCTTGAACAAAACGCTGATAGTTTTCATCCAGATTCCTCTCCTCCTTAACTAGGATTTTCCTTTGACAGAGTAATTAATAAGGGGCCAGCTCTAAATACACAATGGATCTGTGACACTCCTGTTCATTCAGATGTGGAAGCCAAGTTGCGGAAGCTCTTGATTGATCTGGGAAATGCTGGAAAGATACTTGGAATTCAGGTGCTTGTTACATTTCCAATTCATCATTGATGGTTTCTTCAACTTTTTTCAAGTTACCTGTTCCCTCTACCTTGGGATGCTATAATTTCTGCATTCAAATTGCAGCTTATTTCTCTTTCAACACTCCATGTCTGTATCGTTGATACAATTCGCTTTTTTTTTTGGGGTGTATTTTCCATGAAAACCTTCTTTCCTTTGTTTGAGTTCACTGTTTTTCTTGCTTAGCCACCCAAGAAAAGTAAAAAAAGCATGAAATCTTTGCTTTCTCAGCTTCCTTGAACTCTGACCCCCCACCCACCAAAAGAAGGGGAGGGGGGGATCAGATGCAGGATAAGTGCCATGGATTGAGCTGTTTTCTATGTTATGGTGAGCAAGGATAATAAACTAATTGTACAGAATGAGAACTGTTGAACAGCTACTTGTACTTGATTTTTCACATGTTTAACAGAAAATGGAGAACAAGATATGAGAAAATTCTTGATGCCTTTTGTATTTGGCATACATGTTTGATATGATCTCTCTCTCTCTCTCTCTCTCTCTCTCTCTCTCTCTCTGTGTGTGTGTGTGTGTGTGTGTGTGTGTGTGTGTGTGCCCGTGCGCGCTTTTTTTGGGTTGAGGGGGGTGTCTGATGCCTATTTGAATTTGTTACTGGCATGATGTTATTGGTGCCTCTCTCTCTTTCTCTCTCTATGTGTGTGTGTGTGTGTGTGTGTGTGCCCGTGCGCGCTTTTTTTGGGTTGGGGGGGTGTCTGATGCCTATTTGAATTTGTTACTGGCATGATGTTATTGGTGCCTGAAACCATTTTAGGCTCTATGAGGATGCTGGATGCTGAATCTGCTCGATAAATGGAGTCAGTATGCCTGTGGTTTAAGGTGGACAGTTACAAGATTTAGTTTGGACGCCTTTTGTTTCTAATTTGGACATGGTTTCAGTCCAAGGTCATAGTCAGCTGTCAGCATAAGTCATTGATAATCTTCTAGTATGATGTCAAGTTATGTTCTTGGCTAGTGAGCAATGTTCTTGGTGCTTAATATTGCAGCCTTCATGTTGCTCCTCACTACCATCCTGAATACAGCCTGGTTAGCTTATTGATGTGACTCTTGTTTACAGCTGATTCTGGTGAAATCTTTTGAAGCCATCCTTGACAAAGTTAATTAAATGAGCTAAGAGCCTCAGTTTAAATTCTCCTTGTAAGGTTTTTTTTGGGGGGGGGGGGGGGGTTGTCTTGTTGGAGGGAATAATTCATACTTCTATTCCATTTCTGTCTTAACTGAAGATGGTGCTAAAACTGCAAGCAAATTTATGTATGGAATTTGGATGTAGGGTAGCATGTAGCCATTTAAAAAGTATGGAATAATGTGTTGCATCGTATGTGGTTGGGTACTTGAAACATTTTCTGCCATTTGGCTTTTCTGATAGACAGTAATATCCTCCAATTGAGAATAATGGTTTTAAGTTATCAATCTTCGGTAGTTCTCAATTGGGAGTATTTAAGAAGTACTACGATTTACAGGTCGCATGGTTTGACCATATGAAGTTCTCATTTGGTGTCAGGAAATGTACAAACAGCATATTCTTACTAGGGAAGCATACTTTAGAAACTATTAAGTTGCGAAAGTGTTTTTTCCAGAGTATGAGCTATTGCTGCAGACAGGTTTCGAGTATTTACTCATCAATGTCATGTGTTCTGTTATGTTGACCAGGTCTGTGCCTACAAAGATGGGGAAGTGATCATTGACTCTGCCGCTGGAGTGCTTGGAAAGTATGATCCCCGCCCAGTTCAGCCTGATTCATTGTTTCCTGTATTTTCAGTGACAAAAGGTATCGCTGCAGGAATGCTACATTGGCTGGTGGACAACAGGTGTGATTTTAATAAGTATGGTATCTATTATGACCGGATAAGTTAAGATATGAAATCTGAGATCTAGATAAATGTCAAATTGTGAAGAAATTTGAAATGTGGATAAATTTGAAAAAAAATCTTGAATGGGGATTAATTAGGCTGACAAAAAAAGGAGCCCTTGACAATGAAAATCTATCATGTGATCTGCTTGATGGATTCTTTGGGAAATTTAGCTGAGATGATTGTCCTTTTAACCCGTCCAAGTTTTGTAAACAGTATCTTTCTCGTTGATGTCTAGAAATTGTAGGTTATTTATGTGAGCAATTGCGATACAAAACATTCTGAGGGAGGTTTACACATAGTAGCCAATACAACTGAAAGTAAAAAAGGCGGTAACCTTGTTACTGAACTGTTCAAAGATGAGTATTGAATGCATAAGAATGCAAATTGTGTGACCTCAAGGGTCCGGGGGAGGGGGTGGGGAAGAAGATAGCTGACAAGGATATCTCCCCATTTGGAATCCACACGTAGGAGTTTATTGGCAATATATGTTATTTCAATATACAAGAATTCTCGTGACATGTGCATCTTTAACTAGCTGCTAGTCAAAATAAAAAGTATGGGTTCCGTCAACATTCATAGTTCCCCCCCCCCCCCCACCCCCAAATTGTTGCTTGTCTGAGGTAGGGTTGCTTTCATGTGAACCTCTCCAGAATCCTTTAACGATGGCACTCATATCTAGTGGTTGTTGTAATTGTATCATTATTGTGAATCTTTCCCATTTCAGATAGATAACTCTTTTGCTTCTTCCCTGCAGAAAACTAACATACGAGGAAAATGTAGCCAATATCTGGCCCGAATTTGCATCAAACAAGAAGGAAATAATAAAGGTTATTGTGCTCCATGCTCAAAATTTACTTTTTCCCCTATTTCTTTTGAAGATCTATTTTTACTGCTTTCTCAATTTCATTACATTAGATGCCTTCCTCTCCAGGTTCATCATGTTCTTAACCATACTTCCGGTCTCCATAGCGCGCTGGCCAACATCATGAAAGAGAACCCTTTGTCAGTGTGTGACTGGAATGAGTGTTTGCAAAAAGTTGCTATGTCTGCTCCTGAGACTGAACCTGGTCAACAGCAGTTGTATCATTATCTTTCATTTGGCTGGCTATGTGGTGGAATTATTGAGGTGTGTACTTCATGCATTCATATTGTGTTGTGTTCCTCATATAGTGATGATCCCCTTTTTCCTTTTGTGATCTGGTTGTAAGCTCTGCTGTATTTATATTAGGATGTGTGTCTGACCGACTGATCATCTCCACTTCATTTAACCATATAGGTTGGCTCATCTCTTTGTCTGGGCTCAATGTTCAGCCCTAGTTTCCTTTTTTGTATGATGAGAGATACAAATGTAAATCGGAAGTAGGTCCCGGATGCCCCTTTTTTCTCCACATCTTGGCTTTTCATCTTGTTGTGATGGGTGCCACTTTGCAAAGTAACCGTCATTTCTTTTACTATAGGATCATGGTTCTGCTCTGATGGATCCCCCCCCCCCAAAAAAAAAATCTGTTTTAACTATGATTTAGTGTTGTGGCTTTTAATGTTGCCTTTCTGAATGCTCCAGTAGCCTTGATTGATTTTGCTTTGTGCTCCCTAATCTCTTCCACCTCAAAGATCAACTGAACTATCTTTTGCATGTTTGTCTGCTGCTATTCGTTTCTTTCATCTTTACTTGAATATATTCCCCTCTTGTCCAGTTTGAGGGTATGATTTCTGCCCAACAAGGTTAACCTTTGTGGCATTTTGTGGTCAGAATGTGCTTTTTCCTGTGAACCTTATATTCTGCTACTTTGGTGTAACAGCATGCATCCGGCCAGAAATTCCAGGAGGTCCTAGAAGAAGCATTCATTCATCCTCTAAATATTGAGGGAGAGCTTTATGTCGGCATTCCGCCAGGCATGTCTTGTGATCTTTGCGTATCTTTTTTGTCTGAGCTGATGAGGTCAATTGATTTCTTTTCTAGCTGCTGCTTCTCCCTCTTCTCAATGAAAACTTCTGCTAAGATCAAATGTTCGTTAGCATAAAATAAGGAACCTATAAACAAAATTATCTGATGTTTGGTTCATTTAAGGCATTGACAATAGGTAAACATACCCTGGGGAATGATATCGTGTTTTGTGTTCCAATAACTAAAAACATCAGATTCCATTAGAGGCCTGGCCAAGTACTGCCTTCATGTGATAGCATTGTTTGTCTTTATGTCCATTTCTCTGGTCTCAGATGTTCCTCGTTCCAGGTGTGGAGTCACGACTAGCAGCACTCACCCTAGACACCGATGATCTCAAGAAACTCTCTGGTTTGAGTGCTCGTTCTGACCTGCCTTCCACCTTCCAACCGAGTGAAATAGCTCAGGTTGCCACTTCTCTTCCCGCCCTCTTCAATTCCCTTTTCATTCGCCGGGCTATTATCCCTGCTGCCAACGGACACTGCTCTGCTCGAGCTCTTGCTCGATACTATGCCTGTCTGGCTGACTGTGGAACTGTCCCAAAACGACCTTCCTCCTCCTCACCACCACTTGGAAGCCACACCCACATCCCCAAGTTCCCTTCCACTCAGCCACCTAAGAAGGAAAGTAATGGCAGAAGAAAGAAGCGTCTTAATCTGGTTTCTCTTTGTAGAACCATGATGTCAGAGAACTTTGATCATGAGAGACGTTCCAAAGAATCCAATGGTCCCAATTACAGGACGGTTTCCGGTGATGAGGGTTCAAGCAGTAGCAGTGATATTGATCATGGCCAAGCTAACAGTCAGAATCACCAAGAAGAGATTAAGAAGCTTTTCAAAAACCCAAGAATTCATGATGCATTCATGGGCGTTGGAGAATATGAGCATCTGGCACTGCCAAAGGGAGACTTCGGCTTAGGGTTTAAACGGGTGTTCTCTTCTGATGGATCGATATTTGGGTTTGGTCATTCGGGCATGGGTGGATCGACTGGCTTCTGTGATCCAGCCAACAGGTTTTCAATTGCTGTTACTGTGAATAAGATGTCATGGGGAGGTGTAACTGGAGAAGTCGTCAAGCTTGTATGTTCAGAGTTGAACATCCCTGTGCCCAGAGAGTTAAGAGAGCTCGATCGAGGAGCGAGCTCAGAGCTAAATTCTGCGAGGCCTCTGATCAACTGATGGCTTCAAATATAGAGTTTTGGAAAGAAAAAACACCTTGTATCATGGTATGAATGACCATAATTAAATTTTGTTGTGGGTATTTTACGTATTGTAGATTTATCTTGGCAAATTTGAGCTCAAAGGAGTACACCAAGCAATGAGGAATGATAACATTACAAGTTGAATTCTTCAGCTTTCATTATGAACTCTCTGAAGAAAAGAGAACTCTTGTAAAGGAAGGGGTTACTAATTTTGATGCTTTTCTTTGTTTTTTTTTCCGCCCTTCATATTTGACAGATTTTCCTCTCGATATTGATGTTGTATGACTAATTTTGAATGAGAAACAAAAAAATATAGAACTATTGATTGATAAAAAGATTTCCGTCAGTTTTAACCATAAAACCAATTAGTGAAGGAAGAAGTGGTTCAAATGCACTTGGTTTAGATGGAGTATTAATGTAAGCAGAAGCCGAAGGAAGCAAATTGGTAATTAATGTCAGGAGGAGGAGGAAGCAAATCGAAGAAAAACATTTGTTTCATGTATAGCTTTGTTTATTTCATATGCATTTCATTGCAATATTGAAGGGAGCCTTGAAGAAACGATAAGATTGTTTCCCTATAACCAAAAGGTCACAGGTTCGAATCTTAGAATTAGCCACTGATAAAGTCAGAATAGGTTGCCTACAATGTACCCCTTGGGGTGGGGCCCTTCCCCAGACCTTGGGTGAACGCGGGAGGCTTGTGCACCGGGTTGCCTTTTTATTTCATTGCAATACTAGTCTTTAGATGTATGTTTTTTCCCTTATCTTCGGCAAATTTTGGTTGATGTAGTAGTCTCATAAGAAGAGGCGTAATATATGCATATTCTTTAAAGAAAAGAAAACCGACTATTATAGTTGATCACAAATCTCCCAATATAGAAGAACATAATTTGACATTATAGGGTTGAAAATTTAATATCATAAAGATGGCAACTTTCATGGATTTTAAATGGTTTAAGTGTTTTAGGAATGAGTACTTCGGTTAACTTCAACAATTTAAAAGAAGTTAGTATTACCAAAAAATTTTTTTTTTAAATCTAAACAACTAATTTTATTGCAACTCAAATAAAATTAGATGATATATACAACCAGATGAACTTCAAGAAATACAACATAACAAGCTAGCATGTGACAATTTATTATGGTTCGAGGCCATTATTTTGGACATCCATTCCGCCAATTACAGCTAATTCTCACTCAGCCCACACCAGACACCACCAACCACAACTGATGGATGCGGCAAAAAGCAAACGAAACCAAGAGGAATTTTAAATAGAAAGGTAAAAGAAACCAGTGTACCTAGAAAAACGCGTTTTTGTTATTTAAACATGCTCATTTCTTAGTGGTCAGATGACCAATCATTATACAACGCCACAAATTTCCAATTAGATGTAAGTGCAGTACTTACATGCACAAATAATTTCCTTAGCAAGTTAAACACAGAACATCAATGGGATAACGATATAACATTAGCCTAGTTAATTCAAACAAAAACCAACACAGGATTGTTCAAGTGGTTTGACGCTTGAGTCCTTTAAGTAAGGTTTCGGGTTTGAGTCTTGTAAATGGAGAAAAAAATTTATGATATGAGAGCTCTACCTCTTATTGGACCAACAGTAGCTCGACTCCAGTGAAATGGATGATCCAAGGCCAAAAATATTAATTCAAATAAAAGAAATGGCATATGATGGGTGAAATTTTCTCATTTAGGAAAAATGATAAAGCTAAACAGTACATATTTGAGCCATATACAATATTCTTAATGAAAAGACTCCTTTTGGTATAAACAAATGTGTTTTATTCATAATTAACGTAAAAAAACAGATCAAGCTATCGTTTTATTCATAATTGATGTAAAAATAACCATCTTCGTACCACAATTTCGGACTCTATAAATTTAAGAACACGGTATATTCCTTTTCCTCCGTTTTTTTCATTCAAATTGTTTAAATCCCTCTCTTCTAAATCTAAATCACATTATGAATGTTTAATAGATATTTTTATGGATAAATTTTACACATATGCACACAATTAGAAGATGTCGAATCTTAGTCTTCTTTTTGGGAAGCAAATATCCCATAGTTAGGCTACCTCAAAGAGATTTTTTAGGCATACATATTAATTAGTTTTTAATTAAGTGAATTGATATATGCTTTGACACACGTATACATATGGTGGGTAAAAACTTTAGGATGGAATGTCACATATAGAGTGATGGAAAAAACTGAATTAACAATATATACAATGAAAATGACAAAAAAGTTTTTATCATTTTCTGAGTAATAAAGTGCTTAACTTGCACTCGATTTATTTAGTGTTGAAAGGCCAGAAAATCCATTAGAATATCCACTTTCAGCTTGGAAATTCTATTTTAATTAAGCGTCAAATACTGTGATTTGGCATGCTTCAGTTCCAACTTACTTGTCTTTCTATTTGTCACTGACTCTGACTTTCCTTATGGTTATCACTATTTGACAAGGAATGGTTGGACTATTGACACTTTCCACTACAATAGTGTCCACTTTTTACAAGAAAAAAAATACAGGAGCTAGTAATAAATAAATCAACCACAAAGGAAAGACTAACTATTAATCTTCGTGTTGACTTGACTATTCTCCCACAATTTTGGACATACAAATTAATTTCAAAGGTTTTATTATTAGCATATTCAATTTCAAAGATAGCTTAGGTTTGATGAGGATTATAACATCTAATTATATTATTTTTTAGTCATTGATCCGTTTGAGCTATTATTAGCATATTCAATTTTGGACCTAGATGAAGCCCATGACTCAAGGGCAAAAGAGTTAATAACCGTGTTTGGCATGGGCAAAGATGGAAGAATAGCAAAGGAGAAAGCATGCAAGGTGGTGAAAAGCCTAGGGTTAGTCAAGGAAGAGGAAGACGAAGAGGGAGAATCGAACTTTGATATTCCTGACGAGGAGCTCCAGGTAAAGGAGGTCCTTTTCAAGCTCGAGGACGGGGAGGAGGACAAGAGAGAGAAGGAACAACTGCTTCGACGAGCTTTCATGGTGTTTGATGAAGATGGGGATGGCTTCATTGATGCTAAGGAGATTAAGAGGGTTTTGCTTTGTCTAGGGTTGGATAATGGGTGGGAAATGACTGAAATTGAAAAAATGATCAAGGTTGTTGATTTGAATCTTGATGGAAAGGTTGACTTTGAGGAATTTCAGTCAATGATGGGATCGTAACATATCTTTTTTTTAATTTAAAACAAATATAAATGTCGATTTAGGTAGAGTTTAAATTTTTAGTAGAAGGCCCATTGAATGCTTAGGTCTTTCTTCTTCAATTTTTTTTTTTTTTTTTTTGGTCCACACGAAGACATTCCATATCAGATCAATTAAACACAAAAATTCCACCGTCATCAAAAGTTGGGAATTTAGATAACACAAAAATAGAGAACATAATACGTTGATTTCATTCCAAGTTACTGTTTTCCATATGATACTCATAAAACCTCTCTTATAACGAGGAAATACGATCTATATATCGAGTAACTACAAAAACTTCCATATATATCATACAACCCCTTATTCAATCTTACATTTCTTTTTCTTTTTTGGGTGGGGGTGGAAAGATACCATATACATAGGCCTCCTAAAACACGAGGCCTACTTGGGCTCCCATGACCACATCTCAGCAACACCTGAGCTCACAGCATCAGTAGTAGTAACCCCTACTAGTCCAGGACTCTCTGCATTTCCATTCAGAATATGGTCACCCACATTATTAGCGACGATCCCTGGGAACGCTCCTCCGAAGGACGTGTTGTCATGTCCTCGGAATCCAACCGTGGGCGACAACGGCCCCACTCGAGGCAGGGCTTGTGGGTTCAACATCTGGGGTGGTGAACCCAGGTGAGTCTGAAGAATGTGGTTCAAAGTAGGTGACATTGTGCCCCTAGTCACCCTGTCTTCAGCCAGTTTCACCTGGGTTCATAAAAAGAGTCACCTCTACTAGAAATGTTACGTATGCTTTACAAGCTATACACTTAAACATTTGTTAGGCGTGTTGTAATCAGACTTGATGAAATTGACTCATTTGAAGTGACCCAATCCAAATTTCTTCAACCTGGATTTGACCAATTTTGGATCATTCGCATCGAAATTATTCTTTTATTCGTTTGAGTTGACTAGAGTATAATCATAATAGAAAAAGAGATGGAGGAATAGAACCTGAGACCTAATATGCTCAAGACCTTTATCTTAACCACAAAGCCAAGATCCCATTGACAGGTCCAAAACTATTTAAACCACAACCCCGTGTTCCGGTTTTAATTATGTTTGATATTGAAGAAGGTACCTTGGCTCTCAAAGCTTCGACATCTGACCTGAGCACCCGGTTGTTTGTGGAGGCTTCCCTGAGCTGCTGAGCTGCATCACCCAGCTGCTTGAACAGGGTCACATTCTCTCCAGTCAATACTTCAACCTGAAAATTAATTTGCACCACAAGAAAAAATAAAATAAAATAAAAATATGATTATGAATACATACTACAAGATCAATCTTGTCAGCATGGACCTACATAGGCCGATAAAACTGACTTATACTCAATTCTATGTACAACACCGCGACCTAAAAAACAAACTTGACCCGATTTTATGATAAGCTAACTTAGTTTTGACCTGAAATTATATTTAACTAGAAATGGACAAACGAAAATGGCCTAAGATCTAGACAAGCATGCACCTAAAATTTATCGTAATATTGATTGTATTTTCTCGACAAATTTAGAGAACAAACGAAAAGTTAGAATCAAAGTTACCTGGGTCTCCAATTCATGAAGTTGTGCTTGCTTCCTTCTCCTAGAACGACGAGCAGACTCCCTATTTGAAGCCATCCTGCAGTAACATTTCCGTAGTAGACCATATAAACCTATTCCTCAGCTGACCCACTCTCACCTTTCCCATATCTCCACACCTTTTTTTTCGGGTTTTGATTTTAGGTGGTACATATACTTTACAAACGGATTGTTCAGTTTAAATTTGAATTCAGTCTAGTTTTGAATCTGGTCATATTTAGGCCTATATCGATGTGTGATGTGTCCACTAGTAACTTGGGAGGACTTTTGGTTCATTCGTATGGTTTGAGTAATGAGATTAAATGGGTTAAAATTAGGTTGCTCTATTTCAGGTCATACTTGGATTGGGTCTAGGTAATCTAGATCTAATTAAATACGGATCAGTTTTTTCCAGATCTGGTAGTATGTACGTACGCATATGTATGTATACCTTCGGATGCGTTTGATATCATCAGGATTGTTGATTTGGTCACCTTGATTGGCTTCTATCTCAGCATCCTCATCCTCAGAGGAACCACTCCCTTGATTATCCCCTGCTTTTGAAGTTAGAATTGATGTTGGACTTCCAGCTGCATGCAATTTAAACAGTCACATCTTTTTTTTCGTTTTTGGTGTAATTCAAATCCCTTGGGTGTTTATTTCAATTCTAGATCAAGTGGATTAGAACAAGCTTATGTCATGCTCAGGTCAAAATCGGGCTCATTTCAGTTCAGGTTGAGTCTTGTATGAGTTAAATGAATGTGCTCACATCAGATCAATTCAATTCAAACTAACCCGTGTTAAATCAATCACATTGTCCTTGACCAATGACCTTTCCTGTTATTGGTCATAGTAAGGTTAGCAGGGTTTGAGTTGGACCATTTTGAATATAGGTGTATTCGGTCGGAAATCATTATGCAGGTTTAATTTAGTAGATCTTTTCTTATGTATTTTATGTTGAGACTAGATTTTATTGTTTACGTCATAATTAAGACGGATTTCAAATATGTAATATTAAGCAATGAGATACAGACCAATTTCATCGTACGTACCACACATGGAAGAGGGAGAATCAACGGTGGCAGAGACGCAAGATTGCGGTGATGCAAAGGTTTGGTTCCATGGAGATGATTCTCCAAGTCCTCCAAACCCATTCATTATGGCCTGCTTTGTTGTTAACCAAAAAATCATAGATATCAAATTAAAAGCAGTAACTCATAGCATAAACTATCATCTACACATAAACAACTAAATAAAATTTGTAATTTTTTCTAATAAATGCATAATTTTGGAGGAAATCGACCACCGTCTAACAATTTAATTAATATTGGGAGACACCAAACGCATAATAATAATCATAATAATAATAAATAGAATTTGACTAATTTGACATTATTGTGTTATAATAAATTTTCATAAGATAAGGTTGATCACCAACAATATAATAGACTACTTTTCTATTACACATATATTTTTAAAGTTTGCTAAGCTATTTTAGAATCCAAATTTTGTTTCACTACGACTCGAAAGCTTTTTCGTACTGTTTTTGTTGTAATAATTAGGGTTGGGTAATGGGACGGTTTAGATCGATCAATTTAATAAACGAGTCAATTTTGTGTTGACCTTAAAAATAGTTCAGACTTATACAAAATTGAAAAATAACATGTGTTTGGCAAATTGTGTCGAAATCGGTTCGGTATCGATTTGGTTCATGTCGGGTCCATGTTTTTTTTCTAAACTTTAGGTCGAGTTCAAATCGTGTCAGGTTAGGCCTCCCCAACTCTCGTAATAATCTGACTCCATTCAAGTTAAAGGTGATGACAACACTAACCTTCCTTTTTACTTTAGATTCTTTTGCTACTTTGTCTCACTTGCTAGTTTCTTTCTTTAAGTTTTTTTTTACATGACTAATTATATGATACTCCTTTCTTTATTTAAAAAAATAACTTCTTTTCCTGCATTTTTTAAATTACTCTTAAAAAAATAAAGGTGCTTTTCTTTATTATTAAAATATAAAAAATCTTTTTGTGCTTTAAAGTGGATAGAAAACAACCAATTCAATCAAATTATTATTTCCATGGTTGGTAATTTTTTACTTGTCAAGTTATTTTCCAATACAAAACAAGGCATCTTTTCCAAGATTCTTTTTTTTTTTTTTTGCTTTTTACATTGAATGACTCCTGTTCTGTTTTAGGCCACAAGAAATCAGCTAATTACAAAGCAATCGCAAATTAAGCGATTTATTTCCTTTAAAAAATTCGTGTACAAGATAATACATCAAAAAATTGAATAATTAATTGAATATGCAGGGAAATTAATTTCTTTTTTTTTTGTTCAAATGAACCACGAGGGAGAATCAAATCTAAAACCTAATATACTCAGAACCTCAATCTTAATCATTTGACTAAATCTTATCGATAGTGATATGAATTGTGTCATGAAACTTAAAAAGATTAGATAACATACGAATTATTGGTTAAAATGAGTTGAATTTTTTTTTTTTTGGGGGGGGGAGCCGCCTCGTATAATTGTTGATGTGAATAACATACAAAATATTCTAATCAAAAGGAAAAAAAAAGGGCAATAAAAATAGAAGGCATGAAAGTCACGTGCATGTAGGGAGCTCTTTTTTTTTTCTTTTTTTTTTCCCTTTGGTGAGAGAGCAATGATTAAAATAAAATAATTATTTGGCAACACCGCCAACAAATGCAATCAAGCTTTTCGTAAATTTTATTAAAAAATATTAAAAAGCATACATACTTAGTCACTCCACCACCGTACAAAGCTTGCTTAGTATATATTCTCATTTGAAACCCTTTCCTCATGCTGCCTTTTTTTCCTCTTTCTCTCTCCCTTTGTTCTTCTCCTCTCTCTCTCTCTCTCGTATTGCAAACCAAAACTAACCTGCCTCCTCCCAAGAAAGTCCAAAAATTTCCCATTACCTTCTTGATCTTGTTTAGTTTTCACTATAATAACCACTCTAGCTCTCTGGCTACTCTACAAAGTCACAACAACCACTACCTCGATCTACTGTATTTTCGTGAGATTTGGAGCGATTCAGATGTAGATAGTTTTTCCACTGATAAGTACTCATGTAAGTAAAACAGGTCAATTTCATAAAACTGCTTCATAAATTCACAAAAGAAGGGGGAAAAAAACGAATACTCCTATATTTCAACTAGCTAGTTTAACTGATAAAATTTTTTAAAATTATTGTCAAAGATTTGGATATATAGAGTTTGTATGTTGATATTAGTGTTGTTTTATAACGGGTTATATGCTGTGAAAGTCATGATACCAAGATCAGAAAACTAAAAAAAAGAAAGGAAATTAAAAGACAAGAGAGAAAATTGAGGGGAGACCTGTTGATGGGGATGCTTGAAGCTGAAGGAGAAGTCATCATCGACGACCGCCGCCGCCGTCACGATTGAGCCGCCGGCAAAGGTGGTCCCCACTAGTTGTTGTGGTTGATTATGATCATGATAGCCTTCGAAAAGCCCAGCACCACCAGATGCTGATCCGGCAGTTGCTGGTAATATGTTATTATTGTTGTTGTTGTTATTATTATTGCTGGTGTCGTTAATGAGGGCCGCCAGAGCCAGCTCTGACCGGCTCTTCTTCATCGTACCATCACCACCGTCGCTGCCGCCACTGAAAGGTGGTGGAATGGGAAAGCTGTGGAGGTGGTTGTGGTGGTGATTCATTAGGGTTACTTAGGAGAGAAGTTTTTTTTTAAGGGGGGTAGGCGAGAGGAGAGAGAGGGAAAAGGGGAAAGAGGTTGGGTGGTTCATGGGTTCATATAGGCATCATTTCCACTCACTCAAGAGAGAGAAAAAGTCTAGAAAGACATAGAGAGTGGAAAAGGCAGTGACAGAGGAGGGCATAACTTCACCAAATTTGAATTAAACACGTAAGTTTTTTTGGAAATGGAATTTGTGGGTCTCACATGCATGATACCTTGCATAGCAGCCCCCCCCCCCTTTCTTTTTCCCTATTTTTTTTTCTTTTTTTTGACCCTTTATATATAATTAGCATAAAATAAAATGTACTGGGACTTCTGCAACTTGTTGCTGATTCTGTTGCGTGATTGTAAAAAAGTTTACTACAATTTTTTGGTCACACGCATAAATGTTGTTCTTTGCTAGCCTTATGCATGGTTTTTGACCTAGTTACAGTCTGAGTTACAATATTAGGAACTTTCTTTCTTTTATTTGGCTGATAATCAAGATTATCAAAACTATTTATTCTTAACTCATCACATCTTATCTTTAGAGACAGATGTTATCATGTACGTTATAGCCTTATGTAGGAAATTCAGTGATGATTGTTATATGTACTTCCAACTTCTAACGACATATATATATATATGTGTGTGTGTGTGTGTAGGAAAAGCAGAATTAATGAACTGGTTGTGAGTAAACATTTGATACCATTCTTAAGAATATATATAGGGCAATCATTCATTATTAGCTTATGTAATTCAATTTGGCTAAACTCCTACAATTATAGTAGGATTAGGATAATTATACATAGTTAAAGTGTGGGAGTCTATATATTATAGTAATATTAATTGATATTAGTATTTGGGGTACCATGCTAGTCTAATTAGCCCACTAAAGTTATATATCCAACTTGGATCAAGTTGATTCCAGTGCATTAATTTATGTATTTCTTGCTCATTAAGCAAGTGTGCTTAAAGTGACTAGTACATGTTTACAGGGGAAAAAAGGCAAATTAGGCAACTCAGCTTTGTATTAGCAATTCAATCCGGTTAATGAACGTAGCAGTAGTCATTTCAATTCAGACAGATTGATTGACCCAACTTTGGATTAAGCAAGTGTGCTTGAATTGTAGTCTTGATTTTATCTCATGCATTGTATCACATATAGGCCACTCAAATATAAGTATATATGCAGACAAAAAATATGTATATATGGACGTTTAGACATTCAATTTGGAATAACAAAAGTTGACAAGTCTAACATAATATTAGTATCGACACTGATTTACACATTAATGTGAGTACTGTGGCCAATCTGAATAATTTGACGTACATAAGTCTGAACCATCGTCACACCTTTTAATTAGTGCTTTCTGCACCTCCATCTTATGTCACGGTTCCAATTACGAATTCTCAAGTATTGAGTAGACTTCCCATTAATGCAAATTTTCAAATTGTTTGGTTTTAGTTTTAGTTTTTTCTTTCTTAAAAAAAGATTATCATTAGAGTTTTATTTAGAAAACTTTTGCAATGTTCTGTTTTGGTGCTAGTTTCCAAATTTAGAAGCATTATAACTAAAATTACAACGGACTGTAAATAATAGATTAGCAACACATTTAAGTTAAAAGAAGTTGATGTGAGTGTTAATCATATTATGGCACTCATTACTAAGGGTTAGTTTGGTTCAATGATTAAAGGTGTATTTGGTAGAGGGTAAAATCATTTTTGAATTCACCACTACTAGTCATATAGTGGTAGTGGATATGTGTATGTGGTGATAGATTCATGATATTTATTTGTCCACTTTTGATAAGTGTTAATTACTTTTTATCTTTTTATTTTAGATAAATTTTAAGATCTTTTTGAAGATTTTTATCTATAATTTTAAATTTTTTTGCTGATGGTGGTTGAGAATGTCATTTTGAACATCATATATCCACAACTGTACATAAGAATCAAAGTACGGAAATTTATCATTCTCCAATAAAATTTTTTTAGAAAAATATCTGTCGTGTTCAGAATTGGCAATTTGGCACACAATCGGACTGTGAAAATTTTTTCCTTTTGCCAAAAAAGGAGGGGGGGTTAAAAAAAATTTTCAAAAAATGCAAATAAATGAAAGAAAAAAGAATATTCTACAAATCCAACCTATTGTTGTTATGCATGTTTAAAATAGTCCAATATTTGGTCAGATTGATTAACGCTTACGTACGTAATGTAAACAGCCCAACCGAGCACCAATTATTTCTTCGATCTTGTGAATATGATTTGCTAATAACTTCTGTTGTATAATATTAATTTAATTTATACGGGTACAAAATATTAAAAAACTGCTTTTTTTTTTTTTTTCTCTCTTTTGTGTGGTTGTTGCCCAAAGGTTGCTTGCTTACCGAATCAGATGCAAAATCTTTAAAAAAAAGACAAAGATCGTGTTATCATCGTGATTCTTGCACTATAAACTTAATTCAGCGTAAAGCGAACAAATTTTTTTTTAAAGAAGGGGGGGGGGGGATGGGTGAGAGAGGAATTTAACTAGCTAGTGATGTTGGCCTTGGATGTTTTGGCAGTTTTTTTTTTTTTTTTTGGGGCCAACTCAAATATTTATTTTTTCCTTTTGCTTTTGCTTTTAACTAATATAGGTTGATTCAAGCGATTTGATATTTGTTCTTATTAAGCAATGTCTTGAATTCGAGTCTTGTAGATGAAAAAAAATTGTGATGGAAGAGTTCTATTCTTTTATAGGATAATAATAGCTAGACACTGATAATAGAGACCGAAAGACCTTAAGAAAAAGGTTGTATGTCGGTTGATCCAATTAATGACTGTTCATATGTATCGATAGGACGTTCAAGTACATTTTTAACATTTCTGTTAAGTTTTAAAAGATTTTCATTTTTTTGGGCGCATTTAAAAGGATTTTGATTGACTAATTAATTAAGAGCGGCTATGATCAGTTAGTGGTTACAAAATAGTGAAATAAATAGGCCCTAAGGTTTATTTGGATTTGATTTTAATAGTTTTTGGTTTCCCCTTTGAAAGTACATAAGCTAAGATTATACCCCCAAAAAAAAAAAAAAATGGAGTTTGAAGGATATTATCTAATGTCACATTACAATGGGCATGATCATAAAATCACACTATAAGATCAGTTAAGTTTAATTAGGTAAAAACTTATCAAATTTACTGAAGTGTATGTCCAAATGAAAAAGGAAATTATCACAAATGCAAATGATCGTCTCAATGATTTGAGCAATAATGCAACTCTAAGAGAATTGTATGTAGGGTTAAATCACGAATAACGAAAATTATTTAGAAGCCCTAAAAGTTACTTTAATTAAAATGTAGATTAAGCAAAAGAGGGAAAAAGGGACTGTCAAACATCATAAGTGATGCCATAGTTGATATACAACACTGCGTAGAAATGAAGGCTAGCATGGTCAAAATTTTCTTTCGTCCTTAAAAATTAGGTAAATTGTGAGTTTTTCCCCCTCATATTCTAATAATCTGTACATTGAAATTAAATTCTCACACTCTCAGACAAACAAGGGTGTACACGATTCAATTTTAACCAAATTTTGATTTGAGAAAGTATGAGTCGATCGGATTCAAAAGCAGATAAACCTGTCATGAACTGTTATTCGGCTAATCAATGTTTTCAATTCAGTTCACTTGTAAATCAAACCCAAAAAAAAAAAAATGAAGAAGTTTTTAACAACAAATTTTACACAATTCATCCATTTTCTATAATAGAAGTCCAAACCATATAACAATATACTTTATTGTCAATTTACTATATTAGAAAGCCAAAAATAACAAAAATTAACAGGCAGAGATGTCTACAGACAGATATGTTTGTAGAAATAAGATTGCCTACAATTGAAACTCCCTAAACCCGCGAAACGGGTACCACACTAGGAGGTACTATTGCTGTTGTGTAGAGCAACTAACTCGAGCTGGTTCTCTAGAGATTGATACAAACGACACAACTATACATTGTTCAATTACCCTATATATATTACGAGTTATATGTATTATGGGGCATTAAGAAACCTTCTTAGAATGAGAAGAGGCACTTAGAATTAGTAAGAGGCAGAGACACAGAGGGCAAGAGGTGGGTGAGAGGCAAAGTCTCACATTATAATTAAGTTAGTGGGTAACTGATGTGAAATTTTAGTAGCTTCAAAAGCCAATTATTTTTCAGTTCTTTTCACAGCAGATGCATTGTTGTTTTGTGTCGGTTTATTTTCTTTCATTTACATGTAGTTGGTTTTGAAGTTGCTGGATGTTTAGTTCATTGCACTCTGAACTTAACCATTGGCTGACCCATTCTCGCCAAAAAAAGGTCTCAGATTATGAATTTTGGTGGCCCTCCTGGGTATAGGCCTAGGCACATAGCTAGGTGCAAAAAATAAAAATAACAAATCATTAAACTCTGGAGGCAAAGCAAATCACACAGAAGAACGAAAAACAAGCTCCGTAGGGTTTTTTTTTTTTTTTTATACAAATAAATAATATACATGTCAAAAAAATTTAAAATAGCTTGGTTTGGCTTGGTGAGCTGTAAGTTCAGAATCTCAAATTATATATAAGACAAAACTTTTTATTTGTCAGGCACCGACCAAATTGAACAGGAAACTTTGCTATTGGACTATCAAAACAAGGCTACCAACATTAGTTGATATGTGCCAATGAAGTTTTCATCTAGTGACTAAGATCGATAGAGGCCATGGCCACATTAGTCTACAACAAACAAGAATAACAGCTATCACCGTGGTCTCACTTGTGCGAGGTCTGAAAGGATTTATACATAAACAGTCTTATCTTCGAAGATATCACTATCCGCTGAAAGACCGTGTTAATCTTAAGTTTGATTTTCCTATATTTGTTGTGTTATAATCGTATATGACTGTCGATAAGTTCAATTGATAGAAGCTGTAAAAATTGCGACCAGATATTTAGATTCAAATCTTGCCTACAGAGACATTTGAATCCCATTCACACCAAAAAATGATATTATAACTGTATCACACCGGTCTGTGTTTTATAGCTTCTATGAACCAAAAAATGTTAGTCGGTATATTAAATTTTTTACGTATAAATAAATAGGGAAAAAACAAGAATGTACTTGAAACAAGGATACTCCCACATGGTAGGGGGCAATTAATACGACTAGACAAATCAAGACCATCTCTGATTTGGACATCCACCGACCAGATAGCCGCCCATTCCATACACTGCCTTAGTCAATACACAGTAGTCACTCATATGTGAGGTGAGAAGTGAACATTTAAATCCCAAAATTGACAATGATTGATTTAAGCGAATTAACATTTATTTTCTTTAAATAATACTATAAATTTAAATCTCATACATGAAAAAAAATGTGTGATATAAGAGCCCTCTTTTTTACGTATTAACTCAGCTTACAAAATATAAGTACACTGAAATTTATAGACTCAAGTGTCATCAACAATATTTTTTTAATTTTTCAAAACCCACCATCTAAATCCCTTTTTACCCGAAAAAAAAAAAAGATTTTGTTCTTCAAGTTGTACCACACCAGTGTATCTATAGATCCAAATTTATAATATAAATATTAGATTGAGCTTGACTCTTATAAATTTAGGATTAAATATGCCCCCCAAAAAAGAAGAAATCAAGAAAGAGAAAATGAAAAACGATTTGCAATTTTCACAATCATAAGCATTTTTTTAATAAAAAAAGGAATAATTCGTTAATAAAAAATTATATGGCATATTCAATGAATATCTCCTAATAAAAGTAAATCTAAAACATCAAATTGAATAATTATACTCAGAAAGCTAATGGTAAATATATTGTCGATCGGCTTTGAACTTGTAGCAGTATTCTTGCCATCAACCGCATTCTTTGATGTCAATGCATCTTTCTCGAATATTGGCGAGTTATAGTATAAGTTCATGGAGCAGATGTCAAATTGACGTGATGGTTGCACTTGAAAGGAAAAAAATCTTCATAGTAGAATCACATAAAATTTCATTGTTGACTCATTCCTTAATAAAAGCGTAGATCTAATACAATAATCTTCCAACTATACTTGACAAGAAACTCACTTTAAATCTCCAAATTTGCGATAAATTGTATAAATGCACTGACTCAAACTCACACTAACAGTGAGAATAACCTAACTCACACTAAAGGTGAGAACAACTAAATTCACACTGATGGTGAGAAAAATAAACAACTAAACTCTCGCAAACTGGAGAGAAATTTTATTGAAAAGAGACAAAAATATTAATAAATACCTTACAACTGATCAAAACTCTAAGATGTATGAAAATTGGAACTTACCATCAACAATTATGACTGATGGCAGCTTCTTATTAGAGTAAATAAAAGTTAAAATTTTTCGTAAAGAGGTTAGGATTTTTCGAGAGAAGAAGAGGAAGGTGAGAGAGATTGGAAAAAACTTATGTTCAGAGTCTATGTTCATGTGGCTCCTACAATCATAAGCATTAGAAAAAGCGAGAAGGAAAAAAGACAAATGAAACGTGAGGTGAGAAGTGAACCGAAAGGGGGGGAAAAAAGATTCTTTGCCTTGTCTTTCTTTTTCTTTTTTCCTATTTCTCTTTTTTCTTTTCACTTCTCTCTCTCTCTCTCTCTCTCTCTGTTCCCTTCTTTTCAGTTCTCTCTCCTCTTTCTTTTCAGTCTGCAGGCCAGAAGTCTCTTGACAATTCTCACACTCGGAGGGGAGCTTTTTCAAAGCCTTATTCATTTTTTTTTATTCGGGAATTTTTTTAATTAAAAAAAACAAAAGGGTTAGTCGTTTCGAATGGGCAGCTCAAATGAGGGGCTGTAATACAATAAATAGTAATTCAGTATTAGTACGTAATTTTAGGGAGTCTTAACATTAGTTTCTCATCGAATGGTGAAAATATTCAAATTAAATGTTGAGTATATATATATTATATAGGCCGTATCCAGTAACAATGTTTTGAGCAGTATTCAACGTTTTAATCAAGTGAATTTATTAATCAGTTATTTCTTAGTATTCGATAATATTAGTGTTTAGACTGGGATTTTAAATAGCATTTTTGAAAAGTTAATAGTATTAACTTTTGGCTTTTAAAAGTAATGTTCATATTTTTTGGCTGCCAAAAAAATGCTCTTTGAAAATTTTATATTTGAAAATTATTTATATACGTTTATGTCAATTTACATTAATTAGCCAACTCAACGGCTAAATTTATTAAACACATTTACTTAAACCATTCATCTAGACAACTATGTTGTAGCAGCTAAATTCAAACCGTTATATACTACTCAAATAGCTATCTGCTCTTTTAATCACTATCTGTTATCTAAAAAGTTAATGTTGCCCAACCGGACCATAGATAGATTTTGAGGTATATTGTTTATTAATTAGATGATGACCCTACGTATCGGCCACTTTCAGGCCATTTATTGTCGCATTTAATCACTTCTTAGCTTTATTGGAGTATATATGTTGGTCTTGATATTCAATAGTTATTTGTTGCTTTGATATAATATTCACATAAGTTTTTCTCCCCATGTTGGTGGAGTGTGCAAAGTCTGATAATTTATGCTATATTTAAACCTTAAATCAAATACCAATCCAAAATAAGTTTATCATTCGCATTATTTTGCACCTATTAATTCAAAACAGTTTGTAAATATTGATATTTTAATTTTTTGTTATATAAGATATTCAATAGTTATTTGTTGCTTAGGTATGACATTTAGTCAAGTTTCTCTTTGATACTGGCGGAGTTGTGCAAAATCTGATAATTTAGGTCATAGTTAAACCTTAAATCGAATAACAACCCAAAAATAAGTTCATCGCTTGAATTATTTTGCACCTATTAATTCAAAGTAGTTTGTCATTATTGATCTTTTAAATTCGTTATATAAATTAGCGAACCATATATTAATTTGGAATTCTTAATTCGCAAATGATTGATGGTATGATGCACACGTATATATTAGTTACATGTAGGTGCTCTCTTTTGTCAAACCTATAACATGACCCTTGTAGCTTTTCGTAGCTTATATCTCAATCTCATCAACTTTTTTTTTCCGATAATAATACAGTTTCACACGAACACAAATCCATTATTTAAAGCTGTCGAAAACATCAAATTAAAGTAAGTACCATACATACAGTCTAAAAAAGGGGGAGTTGATGCATGCACTACATTGGTAATCATGTTGTATCTTTTTCTTTTCCTTTGTTTTCTCTTTTGGGTTCGAAAATGCAACTTTTTAAAGTTGAAATTGACCATGCATGAGCATGACGATCATCCTACAGGATGTACGTAAAGTTGGTGTTGATTGTTTGTCGAAATCAAAACCATCCATATGCAAATAAATCATGCACTTGGCCTAATTTTACTTAACCTGGTGGACATCCTCAATATCATTATTTTTCTTCCCTTTGTTTTCTTTTGGTACGTAAAGTTATGATTGATTTGCTTGGGACCCGATTAATCATGGACACATTATACTCAAAAAGTTTAAAAGAGGGGATTGGGAGACTTTTACACCTTTATATAAAATTACTCTTGCATGAATAGTAAAGCCTAGAAATATGCATGTGTAGATCGAGTCCAGATGGATCTCTCTATCTTGCCCCTCTCTTAATTTCTACATGTATGGCAATATTAATAGTAGCCTTCAAATGCCGATCTGCTTCTAGCAGATTGACACCTGCTGCCTTGCTTCATCCGCCTCATTCAGGTTCAAATCAGGAAGGAGGCTAGGCGGGGATTCCTTTGCCAATTATTTGGGAGAGGAAGAGTAGTGTGGGTTGAGCCTGGATCTGGCGGTTTGTTCCAATCGTGTTCCTCTTGGACTTGTTAGCCTCTTTGATCTTTCCTGAGATAGGGTGATGGTTTATCTTTTTTTTTTTGTTGAATTATTATCGAAGAACTTCAGTTATGACAAGTTTATAACACGATGTGTTGTTTTACCCTATAACCTGGCACCTAAAATAATATTTGAAGAATGTTTGGGGAGGAAAGTAAAAAAGTAATAATGGCATGCTAAAATTGATCGATCCGATTCATTAAGTATAAGTTGGTTTATGAGATTTAACTTGTTATTTAAAACGATAGAGTTTTAGGAGATATTTAGTAGTTATTTGTTACAACTTAATGATCTCCTTTAGTGATTTGATTAGCTATGAATTATTTTGTGGCTGATAATTGTTTCTTTATATTTTGTCGGTTGGCATGTGTATGAGGCCATGACCAAAGTTCTCACTAGGAACATTAACAATGGCATGTGAAACATGACTAAAGTTTCTCTTAGGATGTCAATGTGCATGCCACCAAACGAGTTAAGTCTTGTTTGATCCATACACTTGAATCAGGGGCGGATTTATGAAGGAGGTAGCGGTGTTTATGGACACTCCTAGTCCAAAAAAACTCTAATGAGTTAATTTGAAGCATGTGAAAATATAATGGGTGGACACCCCTAAAACAGGCCCAAAAAATATCAGATTGTTGAATGCTGAGGTCTGATAGTGAAGGTTGAGGCTTTGAACGTCTGCCTAAAACCCAAAGTGACAACGCGGCCCATAAATTCAGCCCACCCGAAACATTGATTTCATTTGAATAAAATTTTTTTAAATTACTAAATTGCCCTTTCAAAGCTTTTCTGGGCACTCGCGTGTTGCTCCTCTCTGGCTCTCCAGTCCACGCTCAGGCCTCGCCAACCCTACTCTTGAGTCTCTCACCCTCTCGCTCTCACAACTCACACGCTCTGTCTCTCAGTCCCACCGGCCACCGCGCGACGCAACCGCCCGCCACTGCCCGCCGAGCCGACCTGTCAGCAGGGCGAACTGGCTGAACCGCAGCATAAGCACTAAGCAGGTTAGTCATGTTTTGGCCGGTTAGGATTTCGATTTGAGTCATTTGACAATTTCAATTACTTCTAGTTGCTTGTTCTCAAGCAATGTTATATAGATAGCAATTGATTGGTGAATTCTTCAACACCAAGCATCTACTTCGACTACACAAGTTCGAAAATCAGGTCTGGTTTGTTTTTGCCAAATTCCAAAATTTTCTGTTTTTTTGGGGTTAATTTTTCATGCCCAGATTTGAATATTTGATTGTGGTGTTTCTGAACAAATTAGATTGTGTCATTGAGTATCAGTTTATGCAGATTTACAAAGGTTAATTGTTTGATTAACTCATGAACATCTTTGGAATTCATTTGTAATTGTTAATTATTAATTGTTAATCAATTAGTGAAAGCTGTTTTGAGTTAACGGGAAATTGCATGGTAAATGTTTGTAGGTGGACACCTCTAATTCGAAACCTTAGATCCGCCAGTGACTTGAATAGTTTCATATATAGGCCATGTTAGGTGTCAAGGAAGAAGCTAACAAATGACTAGCTTGGTCTATCGGGACCTATTTGTTTCAGCTTTAAATTTACAATTTACAGTAACTAACAACTCTTTAGAAATAGCGTATAAGCTACAACCCTATTAACACATGAAATGGATAGGCCAACAAATCTGGTGAAAGTTATTTTTCAAAAATTAGACCTAAATTAGAAATGGATTTTGACAAATTGATTTTAATTCAAACTCATATTAACGTAGCGCATATGGAACCAAATACAGATGGTTGACATCGATGAACTGGATTTTTCATAAACTTCTTGGTAAATCGATAAAAAAATATTTGAATCTAATATTGTTTTGGTCTATTTTTCATCAATTTAACCTACCAAAAAGAACACTCGTCAATTTGTCTCAGCCAACATCATAATGATTAATGAAAAATAAAACACAAAATCCAAATATTCCTTTGCCTTGTTAACAATTGCAAATCCACTCATGGGCTATCTAGTTTTCTTCTAACCCCCAAGTTGGGCTCACAATGTGTTTTGGGTCGAAGGTGAGGCCAGCCTAGCCTTAATTGGGCCATTTTCGATGTTCACTCTTTTTGGGATTTATTGCATGTGTGGTGTAATCATTAAGCCCAAATCATATTTGCCCCAACTGCCTTGAAATATGAAAGTACCAAAAATGCTTGATCATCCTCTCTCTCTCTCTCTCTCTCTCTCTCTCTCTGTGGTCAATAGGTTTTTTACATTTCCATATTCCTGGCCCATTAGGCGCCCAAAAGAGGGCCCATTGTACAAGCAACTGAAGATATTTGTCTGCGTGCGGTTGAAATGTAAAAATGAGATTTATGTCACATTGATAAAATTAAAAGGTTTGAATATATATATAAGCTTGTGAATTATTTTACTGATTGTCAATGGTTTTGGGTTAAAACCTTATTTGACCTCATATATGCATGACCCCTTTGCATAAGGATCCGAATTTATATAAAAATTTAACATGATATCAGAGCAGGTTACTCGATCGTGATTTGCCCCCATCTCCGTTTGATTAAAAATTGTGTGCACGTGTGGGACATTGTTAATATAATGCAATTAATTTTATGTTGGAACCTCATTTGAGCGTATATAAGCATGACTCCTTTATATAATGCTCAATTTATATAAAAATTTAACACTTGCACGCAGAACAAAAGAAATAAGGCATTTGGGTGGAACAACAAAAAGAAAAAAGAATTCAAACTGCAGTGTTTCGAATTTATAAACGTAAACCTGATGCTATAATATATTTTGTAATTCGAAGAGGGGCTTAGCATAACGGGCCTATTCTATTTCGCATTTTAGATAGATAGATAGATGTAAGGAGCTGTAAGAAGATGTAAGAAACTGTAAGAAGATATGAGAAGCTGTAAGGAGTTGTAAGGATGGATGTAAGCAGTTGTTGAATTGTTGAAGAGTTGTATAGTATAATTTGTTTTACAATGAAAGTTTTGGATGAAAAATAATAATATTAAAATAATATACTTATTAAAAATAAACAATTAATTAAGTTAATCATACAACAATAAAATATGTTAATCCCCACAAATTTGGTGAATAAAATTTCGTCCAAGATTTTTTATGTGAACATTAGTTTGATCGAATAAGCAAAGTATAACAAAAAAAAACAAACTTGTTTGACACAATTGAATACAACTCTTCAAATGAATTCCTATTTTAAGTAAATAATTTTAAATATAAATAAATGTATGGTCATCTATAATAATATATATTTCATGTATAAACTCGAATATAATTTACGTCGTTATATTATGTTTTTATACTTATGTAAATATTGTGTTCATAAGATATTTATAAATTTTGTATATTGGTAGTATCATCAAAAATATGCATATTTCTGTAACTAAAATAAATGAATGTTATAGAAAATCTATGAGATGTAAGGAGATGCATGAAGATGTAAGGAGATGTGAGAAGATGTAAAAAGATGTAAGGATTATGTTAAGGATGTAAAGAGTTGTAAGAAAATATAAGAAACTGTAAGGAGATGTAAACTCTCAGCTAAATCCTAAAAAACGCGAAAAAGAATAGGGCCAACATCACTTAGAAGTTATGCACAAATAAAGTAAAAACCATATGATCTTCTCCATCTCACGTCCCAACTTTGAGAAGTTTATTACCAGTTTTATATGATAATTAAATCACAAATTCTTAGATGAAACTGTCTCATATAAAAGTTATTGTGAGATAGACTTCTATAAAGATGAGTTTTTTTAAAGTATGATGGTAACTAATCATATGTTTTGGAATGACTTTTTACATTCGGGATGTCGTGCATCCTCGCTCCATTTTAGACTTGGATCGACTCATGCCGACCAAACCAAGAATTCACTAGAAAATCTTGAACTGACCTACTCACTTTTTACTACACCATCCAAATTCTATCTAACCCAACCCGATCATTAACCAATGTTACTTCTGATGTTGCTACATGCCACTTGAAATATGAGCATTTCTTTGATTGTATAAATGATATGTCTGGGGTGGGCAATAATGTGATGCTCCTAGCTAGTTAGAAGACGAAATCAAGAGTACCCATGAGTTCATAGTTGGTTCTAGCACTTGTGTTGGTTCAACACACACACACACTTGAGTTAAGCGAGTCGGTCCGTTTAAAATAAAACTAATAAAGGGTCGGACCAATAATGGACTGTTTAAGACATATTGACGAGCCGGACTGGACGGACCCATTAACGGTCCGTTTAGTGACGCATTATTTTTTAGCCTAATTGACACACTAGTTAACATGTTCCAATTAGTTAACCTCATTACCAACGCTTTGTACATAACAATAATTATTATAAACCATTATTTTGTGTAAGTTTGTTCTGTTCTTAAATGGACACAAAGCGGGCCGCCCATGGGCCTACTTGACTCGACCCGTTTATTAGCTTGATTGTGTATTTTTTAACTTTGAATTTGAACTGGTTTAATTTGTTGAAAAAGTACAAATATGTTAGTTGAAAAATTAACTAACTAAAAACACTCACAGGTGGTAATGGGCACGCCTGGTTCATTTAGCCCATGATCCAGTCCAACCTATTAACAAATATACTGAACCCAATCCATCCCGTTTAGTTAATGGGCTGATCTAGTCCAGCTCAGTCCAATTATATGTGTTATGATTTGGTTTTGGAACCAGAAAGATGATTCGACACGTTGAATTCTTGATGACACAATAAAGATACACACAAGAAGCATGAAAGTGACGTTGGTGTGTGGCATTTTTTTGGGGTCAAATTTTCATGAGTCATGGCTACTACAAGAAAGCTCGCGCACTAGTCTACTCATAGAGCAATGCATTTGTCGTGTTGGCATTGTCCTTGAAAAGCACAAAGAACAACGATGGACGGCTTGTTTCATTTGTGCACTATGACATGGACCAAATACGTCTATTCATCCATCATCACCTAATCGATTAATGTCCAAGACACTAGTCAAATTAATGCAGTATCAGTCAGATCAATTGATAAAGTTTGCAAAAGAAAATATTACAGATTTTGATTTAAAAATTATTTTCATCTGTTATAACCCCTCTTAATACAATAAAAGGAATATTTTAATATGGATAATTGCACATGCTTTTGCAAAAAACATTCAATAAAATTTGTATTTTGAATCCAAGTACAGGAGTCAATAGGTCAATTCAAACTATCAAGTAATAAACAATTGACACGGCAATATTATCGTAGTAAACAAAACTTTTTTTTTTTAACTACAAAAATGAGAAAAAAAGTAGAGAGTTCTTTGTGTGAATAGATCATGGTAGACCTTATCACAAGAAATAAAATTAAAAATATCTGATATCGATTATTCACATCCTGTCAACTTAGTCAGGTTGCAATCACAAACACTATCATTAACTAGATGGCGTGGAAGTCCATTCATCCATGATAATTAATATGACAAGCTTATACTTGTTCCACAATACAATAAACCAAATTCAAAACGACATAGAACAAAAATATTACGTACAAAGATGGAAAACCATTCTTCTATATATTTAATCCCATCTTTTTAAGATGTGGTTGATTTGGATTAAGTTGGAACATCTACACATCAACCTCAAGCAACAGACAAGAAATCTCCAAGTGACATAACATTGTCATGATCCCCTTTTCCCAAACTATTAGTAGCAGTTGCCCCAAGGACAAGGTCAAGATTGTAAAGCACAGGAACAAAAGCAATGCAACAAAGGAAAACTAAGACAGGGCCAAAGATCCAAAGCAAAAGGGGTAGGGCAGCATAAAAGAGCCTATTCCCCACAGTGTTCAAAATGAACCCTTTCTCCAATAATTCACCCACATAAGCTGGTGTAATTACCTTGATACCCCTCATTTGGTGCTCTTGGTGAGACACATTTATGAGGAAATTCACTTGGTTGATGAACCGAATTGACAAGGAGTGGCAAAGGAAGGAGAAGAGGAAGAAGAGGAGCAAGGTGACATATTTGAGGGCCACCATGAACTCGCTCCGGGCACCATAGACAGTGTCGTTCAGAGGCTTCTTGATGCTGTAAGTGCTGCTCAGGATGGCCGCTAATCCTGAGCACAGAAGGATGGAGGTCGTGGCCATTAGGGTTGATCCCATTATGGTGTTCCTCAGTGTTTGTACTGCTAGGATATTTTTCTTTTCATTGTCCTGCATGAAAACATTACATGTGTAGGTACGTTAGAGTATAATATAAAATTTGGCATATATATTTATTCATTTGTTAACGTAAAATCTATCGAGTCGTCCTTCTGTATGACATTTATCACAGCAATCTTGATTAAGAGAGATCATCCTCAAATCTTAACGCTCATATTGAATTATCCTACAACAGAAGGCCAGGATGAAGAAGCCTAGTATTCAACATCAATGCTTCAAATTCAAATGACGTGCACATGATATGAGGGGGTATATATATATATTAGAGTACCATATCAAACCTATCCAACCATATACATATCTCCTAATTAAGTTGAGTATATGTCTTTATGACTATCATGGATTAATGATACGCCATCTCTTTCCAAACAGTTCCATAATATGAGACCGTGTAAACTGTAGACAAAGCAATAAGATTTATGTATGAGGGTGGAATTTAAAGAAGGGGAAAATAATGAAACAAAAGTGCTATTACATGACATGCATGATTCTAACCCTAATGTTGCCATATATTAGTAACGTCGTTTAATTTTATTCAAGCAAACCCCAACTTGGGAAGTTGACAGATGATATTATCTTTCGTTTTCGTTTAATTTTTCCACTTACCATACCTTGGAATAGTTCTGCCTTTTCTTTTACTTTTCCCATTTTTGATTTGGTATGGTTCATTACATTGTTTTTTATGCAAATTATTTAGTTCCTATTTGGTGAAGAGTTAAAGTCAAGTACAATTATAACGGGTTATATATTTTTTTCTATAATACTTTCTCACTTACAATCGATGATATGGTGAGACCTACATATTTACTAACTATATATGATACGTTAACTACAACTCTGCAGGTCATTATTTAAAAACTTAACTGTAAGATTTGTGTGAGACCGTCTCATGCTGACTTAGACCGCGAGACATTTCACACACTCATTAACTGCCTTCTAATTTAAAAGAAAAATATCCTGTCTCATAGGCGATTTCACGATAGATCACTGTAAGACTGTCTTAGATAAGAATTTGTGAAAATTTAATCAGATTACAATTACATTAGTTTAGATTTGAGAGTTTTACATTTACTGTTTGGTAAAGAAGTAGAGTTGATGTTAGATATGCACGCGACACTAATGACGTCAGGTTGCAAGGCATGAATAAATGCTAGCTTTTTCTGGGGGTCTTGTTGGTCCCACCCAAAGTTTTGTGGCTTGTTAAATAAAACATTGTAAATTCTATCGATCTTCGATATATTTATTCACCAATAAATGAGAGTCAAATAAATGAATGAATAATGAAGTTGTTTATTTACAATGTGAATTGTGTTTGTAATGATTAATTAACTAAAATTATCCATTATTGGTAGATTGCATGCATGTGTTATCCAAAAATAAATTTTAAAATTTTTGATATATTTTCAGACTTGTGTTTTTAGAGGCAATAACTCTTATTTAAAATAAACTCAAAATAAAGAAGGCATATGCTTCCAAACAGAGAAGAGAAAAATATTCTCCTTTAATTTAAGTTCGTTGGTGCATCAAATTAAGTTTATTTGATGTAACTAATTAGTAATTAATTGTCCGTGCTTGATTTCTAGAAGCCTCCAATGTCATTTAGGTAATGAAAATTGATCGTGGTATCCTCGAACAAAAATTTATATGTCTGATTTAAAAAAAAATTGTTCAATCAATTTGTTTTCCAGAATATGATTGAATAAATTTTATGTACATATATGTCCATTTCAATCCCTTTTCTTTTAATTTAAATACCTTTGAGCCTTATTTCTGAAAGAAAAAAAAAAGGTAACTCTATTTGTAAGTCATTTGAAATCGACCTGTATAGTAGTTACTAATAATGAGAGTTTAATTATTGTGTATGTCGTTGAATTCTAAATGAAGTATCTCTGTGTCTCGTATCATTTAATCCATCTTTAAATAATTTTAAAACTTATCATATATATGGATATTTTTACTTGCCAGTGACAAGACTACGCAATATTCTAGAAGATAAACGAGCAACCCACGAATCCTTATCATTCAGAGAATATAATAGGAGCATCCATCGATAAAAGGATCATCACCCTAAGATAATGACCATCTCATGGCTACTAAAGACGAATCAAATTAAATAGTTTTATTTCTCAATTTAGCTAGCATATTCGAATCAAATGATCGATCAAATTTAACGAAATACTTATATTCAATATGGAGTATAAATATTACTAACCTTCACAATTGAAGAAACCCAGTATCTTCTACCAATAGCATTAGTACCAATGATGGTGGAGATGGGGTCACTTCTAACCTTGTGCCATAGCCATACATGATAAGCAGCTAGAATCAATAGACCACAAGGCACAAACACCAAATCTAGGTAATATTTCTTCCACTCCATATATATGTATATATCCCTTACAATTTTCTCTCTTTTTTTTCTATGAAGTAATTATCTTTTTTTTTTATTTTTTATTTTTGTAGTTGGTGGGTGCTTCTTTGCTCACTCTGGCATGCAACATCCTTAATTCTTGGGTTTATATATGCAAAGGAAGGAGGATGAAGGTGGACTGATTTGAATATGATATGCAATTCTCATGATCAGAAGACAAGAAACAAAAGTAACCCCTTTACTTTTTAGTCACTAATAAAATGACCAACATGTATGAATTATAGATCAATTATGTGGGACTTCTTGTCCTACTTGGCCACTTCATTTTGTTAGGTCTTCCACTATGTTGTTATAGTGATTTTTTTATACTTTTTTTGAATTGAATAGCACTATATTGTTGTTTTTTTCCCTTTCTTTTTTTGAATTGGAGAGTTATATTGTTATTAATTATGCCAAGGTTTGCTTATTAAACTAATTTAAAAAAATGAGGATTGGATGTACAATCATCATGTATGTGCTTGGAGAAGTGTTATAGACGCATGCAGTATATCATGAGCTGTTTGTCATGTATATTAGATTGTGACACAAAACTAAGCCTCCACTTGAGAGTTGTTGAATTATATACTCAATATTTGTGTTGTACAAAAAGCAAAGAATGAAAAGTCAATAATGGTTCAATGGGAAAAAATGTTAATAATGGTTGAATCCCCGTTCCTAATGGGGACGGGGATAGGGATGGGGACAAGATTCAATCCCCGAGCGGGGATGGAGATGAAGACGGAGCGAAAATTTACCCCGTACCCATCCCTGCTTATTCGTTCGGGGAAAAATCTCCGTCCACATCCCCATTTCCCTATTTCTGATTGGGGAAAAAAACCCCACTCCCGCCCCCATTTATACTTAAAATTATATATAAGTTCTTTATTTATAAACATATAATTAATGTTAGATAGGTAAATTCACTTGAAAAATCCAAGCTACATATTCCCTATTTTTCTTCTTAGACTTTGATCGGGTTGTGTTTAACTTCTTATGCTTTGGCTTGATTGTGTTGCATGGATTTGTTGATCTTTAATTTGGGTTGAAATACAAACTTTGATGAAGTTTGTCAAAGTCGCGTTGTATGGAACATGCAAGAATTTATACAACTAATTGAGTTAAGTCTGCTGGGCAACTTAGCGTTTCACCCAAGATCCAACTTGTAATATAATTTTCACATAGGAGGGAAAAAATTTGCGGACAAAAATTCCCGTTGGGCCCCGTCGGGGATTGAAATCCCGTTGGGGATCAATGAGTCTATGGTACATACCCATGTACCATGTTAATATACACACCTATATAAAGACGTCTTCTACTACCTTACCCAACAAACCTGAAATTTTTGAGCCCAACAAACCTAATTCGAATTTGATCAGGCTGAAGGTTGACTTAATTGGGCCCAACAAATTTAATTCCACTACTCTTACCCATACTTAATTGGACCTTCTCTTTTTGAATTTAGGCGGCCCACCATACAAACGTTCACCATGAATCAGCAATACAAAACAGTAGATATATGATTCACCTTCAAATAAACAATTATAGCTGAGGCAGAAAACTCTCTTTGAAAATTAGCAAGAATACATACTTAAATCAATGGATTTTGAAGAACAAATTATAGATGAGGCAGAAAATTTACTTATTGAAGAGTTACAACTGTTAGAAGTTCATGCTGGAGGTATGTTTGATAAAATTCCTCAAACAAATAATTATATATCAATCTTTAATACAAAGTATGTCTACCTAGTGCAACTTTTAAAGTCAACATTCTTTGCACATAAGGTGTTCAACAAGATTCCCCAAAGGTATGATTATAATAGCAAAAATCGTTGCACATAAACTGACAAAAAAAGTACACTGATTTAGTCAAAAGGTTCATTGTAGTGTACAAAGGTTTCACTACAGTCTACAAAGGTTTCACTACATTTTTGAAAAGATACACCAAAAAATAAGAATGGTTAACAGTCTTAAATTCTGTTATTCATAAAATAACTATAAGTAAATGAACATGATAATTACTGAGGTATCACTGTACTCAAATTCTCAAAATTTAATTAAAGAAATACTGAAAAAGTTTCATTTTCACTTTATAATTAAATGAGTAACTTATGTGGTTTTTGAAGGCAACAAATGGTCCACGGTCTCTGGAGGATCCCAGCATATCCAATACTAATGTTGGAGTTGCAACTACTGAGGTAATAAATTACAAGATCACTTTATATTTTAACAAATATAATTAGAAAAATTTTATAATTAAAGGACAAAATATTTGTTGATGCAGGTGGCATGTACCATGGCGTCTGTCGGAGATGGTGCACTTGTAAATATTTGGTGACACTATGAATGTCAAAATTGATAGTATGAGGACACCATCATTTCTTTGTACACAATTTAATATTTTGTGGATATTAGAGTTGATTGAATTTGTCGATATTAGAGCTGTTTTGGTGGTTGTAGATGTGCATGCTACTATTGATTCTTATTCAATGATAGGGTATTGATCGTAACTGTACATCTTAATTTTAATCGAATAAATCTTTTATGCAATGTAGTGAACATTTTCCCAACTGCAGGGAACCTTTCCGCAATTGCAGTGAACCTTTTGCGCCACGAAGTAAAATTGAGATGTTTTACGCAATTCAATGAATCTTTTCCGAACTGCAGGGAACCTTTCCCAAATTGCAGTGTACCTTTTGGGTCAAGAAGCAAATTTAAGTCATTTTTAAGACAGATTGACCATTAATCTCCTCTCTTTTGAGGCTTTGTTTGAGAATGTTGTGATTACTTTATTAGGGAAAGCTTTGAGGATTGCTGGATGATAGGGCATTGTAGAGGTATAAGGAGTTCTCCAAGGAGGACCCTGAGTATTTCAAGCCTCAAGCCATATTTCTTTTTGTTTGATACATAGCTGATCTATGTAACTAGACATATGGACCTTTACTACATGTAATTATACTCTCAATGCATCTGGATGTGGCCCTTGGTAAGTAGATCGGATGGATGGGTTTCTTCAACAAGGGTGCCTGTTGAGAGCAAAAAACTTGTCAAATTTTTTGATGATATAATTCACTTAATTATAACAAGGAAAAAAAAGTGAACTGATATTGAACTTCTTAAACCCTGTATTCCATTTCTCAACATCTCCCATATACATCTCCAAGTGTCGCATTGCATATACCCCTGAGTTGGGATAAGCTTTTCTTGAAACTTCCATCCACGGTAGTTTCAGTTGCTCCAATTGTACACTCTCCATAGAAATAGCTTTACCCCTGGCTAATTTGAGGATTTTATCAAGAAAATACTTTGAAAAGCACCGAACCTACGAAAAAAAGGTAGTATACATTTATAATAGGTAATTTCGAATATTAGAGGATTAGAATATCAAAAGGACGAAAATGTAATATAGAAAATTACCAAGAGGCTGACACAAACAAGAACAGCATTATTGTCCACATTGTGATGACTACCAGAATGGATAATCTCCACCTTCTTTGTCAAGAAATTGAAGCACACAACAAAGTAATATCCATTATGAAACACTGGAAAGAATATCTACATATCAGCACAACTATACAAGCATATGTACACCATTCAGCTATATAAGCATATGTAAGCCACATTACGATTGTGGTGCAACAATGGTAACGGTGAAATATGGACAACACCAGCATTTACTCCACAATTTTACATCTTAATTTGATCCAATGAATTTTTTATGCAATGCAGTGAATCTTTTTCCAACTGCAGAGAACCTTTTCCCAATTGCAGTGAATCTTTTGTGCCAACAAGCAAAATTAAGTCGTTTTTAATTGCTATAGATCTGAGGTTGTGCATTATACACGCAGCATATGTACCTAATAAGGTACATACGTTTGTAAGGTAATATTTTCCGCTGGGGATGGGGACGTAGAGGAATTCATTCCCCGAAACGGAGAATGGGGCAAGGACGGAGGTGGGGAGCTGAGCGGGGACGAGGACGGGGAATATGGATCGTCCTTAACTCACTCCGTTGCCATCTCTACTCTCAAGTTTTGAAGTTTTTCCTTTAAAAAAAAATAGATGGGTTGAAAGGCCACCACGATAGTAAGAACACGGCATGCCGAATGCTTAATGAGCAATATTCTTGCAGGTCATCAATTAACAGGTCAACCCTTAATTCTCGTAAATCGTAATTGAAATGAAAATACTGATAGGCGGAACGAGAATAAATTAAACTCGTTTTCATGTCTTGAATCCCAATGATTAGGAATTTTATTGACTAAATGAACTAAATTCTCATTGTGTTCTTTAAATTATACCACAGGCAAACTCACAATTACTTACTAATTCCCACCCCCAATTGTTAATGGGTGTTGCTAAAACGGGGTGCATGAAATTATTAAATAAAAATTCTATCACGATAATGGATCAATTAAGTAGGTTCTACCACTTTAAGTACAACTTGAAATAAGAGTCTGAAATAAATCCCATGGTGACTTTATCATCTAAAACCAACAAGGGGAAAAAAAAAAAATACGCATGGGATGACAATAAAATAAATTAGTTTTGGCACCAAGATTAATTTCAAATAAGAAAAACAAGCAATTGATTTTTATTAAATTTGTCCACCCCCTCCCTTTCTTTGAAACAATGTAAGTATTATTAAATTTGAAACATATTTATTGACTTTTTGGGGGGCGGGGGGATCGTCAGCAATTTCTTTTTCTTCTATTTATAAAAAAAGCCCTACTTTAAGGACTCCGCCGTTCCCAAATGATGTTGTGGTGCGCAAATTATTACGTACAATTGGGTGGACAATTCAATTATCCATCCGGACCTACCAACAGCAGTTTTGAGTCCTCTAACTGCTGAGCCCTGACCATTTAAAAAAAAAAAATTCATACTCCTCAATTTTTTAAAATCGCGGTTTTTATTCTCCCCATTGTTTGATTACTCTTCGCAGCTTCGATTGATTTAGTGTTCAGCAATCATTGAATGGTTGGTTTTGATCTTAACGTCGCTATTGATGTTGAATCTTCATCAAACGGAATTGTTCGTCAAGTTTGATCGCCTTTTTTTGATCTCTATTTTTGTTTCGGGGATTGAAAGTTGTGTTCGTTAGTTTTGCGTTTTGATGAGTTAATTTTAAGATTTTCGAACTGGATTGCATTCGTTCCATGTAAATTTTGGTTTGTGACATACGAGAAACGATAGCTCACCATTATGAGTTATGTGCTTACTCAATATAGTCGTTGGCTCACTAGAGGTATACATTTAGCTCACTATAAAAAATATATTGCGCGCCCTGTGCTACAGAGCAGTTTTTTGCTCACTAAAAGAAACGTTTCACTGATTAGGATTGATCTGTGTGCTTATTGATGTTGCATTATAACTCACCACAAATGTTATGGTTGTTTTTCCAGATGATATTTTCATTGTTGCTATGTACATATGAGAAACAACAGCTCACCAATATGAGTTATGTGCTCACTAAATATAGTCGTTGACTCACTAAAGAAATACATTTAGCTCACTTATATTGAGCTTGTATTCAACCATCATAAATCAGTTCTCTGCTCACCAAATGTAATCACTATAATTAATCTTGTGCCTAACAAGGAAAACAATAGCTCACTATCAGTATAGCTCACTATTAAAAAATCTGTTGCCTTGCACTACATTTTATAACTCACCAAATATCTATCATGGCTCACTAAATAAATGACATAACTCACTAAAAAGAATAGTATAGATAGTCAGCAAATAATATTGTGAAGTTCTTGAGTTATGTTGCAGCTCAATCATTTTTTACTATGACATAAGGATGTTTGTATTATATTTTATGAGTATGATAGAAATGTAGTGAATTAATTAAATATAGTCAAACTCACTAAATATATGCCATAACTTACTAAATATATGCTATAACTCACTAAAAAAATATAGACAACTAGAATATAGTTTAGTGAGTTTCAGATGAACAACAACATTTTTTTAGTACAATAGCACATTTTAATAAGTTACATAGTACTTTTACTAAGTGAAACTTAGGGTACATAAGATACGTTGGTTTGATTTATCCACTCACTAAAAGTATGTATTAGCTCACTAAAACAGTGTCTCAACTCACTAAGTATTGTAGTGAGCTATACATTTTTAGTGAGGTGAAATTTGATTGTACAACTTCTTCTGTACAACCAGTTGTATGATATAATAACTCAGTAAATAAATATTATAACTCACTAAAAAAATATAGACAATTAGAATACAATTTAGTGAGTTTCAGATTCACAATAACATTTTTTTAGTACAATAGCACATTTAATAAGCTATATAGTATTTTTACTAAGAGAAATTTCGGTACATAAGATACATTAATTTCGGTATATCTACTCACTAAAAGTACGTATTAGCTCACCAAAATTGTGTCTCAACTCACTAAGATAATTTAGTGAGCTATACATTATTTTTAGTGAACGAAACTGGATATACAGCAACATATTTTAGTGAGTTATAGGATATTTTTAGTGAGTTAAAATCTGATAGTTTTCTTTGTAGGTCTAATTGTACAATTATATTTATACAACCGAATGAACGATATAACAACTTGTTGTGGTAGTCGCCTGAAGAAAAAAAGAAAAAATAATCATCATGCTGTCATCTTTCCCTTTCTCTTACCTTGTCTTATCGTTCATTAACGTAACTTTCTCCATTATTGACGCCAAAAAGGAAAAATATAAACATTTTTCTAGCAAGACACTTCTTAACCTTAATTAATGTGTTATATGATTAAAATTACTAGGCTTGCAATAATGATAATTTATTATAAATTTTAAAGTTATAGTAGTCGTCCACTATGCCAACGAGTATAAAATTCGATCAACCATTGCAAAGAATGTAACGTATTATATAAGTAGTTTTATAAATAAATAATACTCCCCCCATCCTATTTTATTTGTATGGATTGATAAAACACACATATTAAGGCCCTGTTCTTTTCATAGGTCGTTTTACATTTACCAACCTCATTGTCTCAACCCACTTCAACCTACTTCAACCTACTCAACCACCTTCAACCCACCTGAAAAAAAAAAATACCAATCGCAATCCACTTCAACCCGCCTCAACCCACTTCAACTAACTTTAACTCACCCCTTTATAAATTTAATAATTTATAAAGTATTATGTGAGATTTAATTATTTTTGTAAAGTAGTATGATTTGAAAATGGTGGAAATTTATAAGTAACTTGGGGTGGGTAAAAGGGTGAAGTAAGTTAAGGTATGTTGAGGTAGGTTGAAGTACATTGAAGTGGGTTGAATTTTGTTAATGTGATAAATTAAACTTGATTAAACTAATAGAAGGATGTTGAAGTGAGTTGAGGTTGGTATTTTTGAATTGACTAGATACGATTTCATTTTATTGATTATCATGATGCATCAGGTACTACTGATTAGATACGATTTCATTTTAATTTTCAAATGATCATCATCATATTTTGCTATCACACGCTTTTCAAACTACATTATGTTTTTATTATTTTCCACAACCTAATTTTTCATATTTTATAAAATTAGGAAAAAGCTAATGTTATATTTTCAACCAACTTCTACATTTAAAAATTAACAACAAATCTATATTGCTGATATATTTTGTGACATTTACAATCATACTATTTTCTTTTGTTGCATCTGAATTTTTCGAATACAGGTCTATTATTATCGTCGGTAAATTGGGATGGGTAAAAAGGTGAGGTGGGTTGAAGTAGGTTGATGTCAGTTAAAGTAGGTTGAATTTTTTTAATATCATAAATTGAACTTTAGTTGACAGTGGAAGTGGATTGAAGTAGGTTGAAGTGAGTTTAGGTTGATATTTTCAAATTTACCCATAAAAAAAAGGCATGTATATAAAAAGTTGTCATCAATAAATTTTGTAACCCAAATCGTTAAAAATAATTGACAAGTTGTGCCGGTCAAATTACCATTCAATGAAAAAATGCATTAAAAATTACAATAACTTCATAAATTATCACATATAATTACATTCTCATTATTTTAACCCACTTCAACCCACCACAAAAAAATATACCAATTTCAACCAACTTCAACCTACTTCATCCTGCCTCAAAAAAAAATACTAACTTCAACCCACCTCAACCAACCTCAATCCACTTCAACCTTTTACCCACTCCCATTTACTCACAAAAAGAACAGGCTCTAAGGATTTAGACAGTGTTTGGTTGGAGGGAAATGATTTTCCCAGAAAATAATTTTTTAATTTTTCGTTGTTTGGCGCAATAAAAGATGAAAAATTATTTTCTATGGAAAATTATTTTCCCCCCAATGGAGGAAATGATTTCCTTTTTGAGAAGATAGAAAGTTGATTTTCTCCCTTCAACTCTTTGATAATATGATCAGTCGAAATTTAGTTGCAAAATTCGATTTCAACGGTTTGGATCGAAACTTGACTATTCGATAGAGAAAATTAAAATAAACTCAAATCTAAATTTTGAGCTCGAATTACTTTCATTTGACATTTGTCTCCTTCACGACAATTTAATCGATATTTTTTACCACTAAAACAATTCAGTTGACTTGCCATTGGAATAATTTCAACGGTTTGGATCAGAACTTGATTATCAGATAGAAAAGGTTCAAATTCAAATTTTGAGATCCAAATTCTTTCATTTGCTCAACATTTTTTTCCACCATGACAATTCAATCAATATTTTTGCCAACTTAAACAATGCGGTCAAAATTTTTCACTATTAGAATAATTTCAACAATTTGGATCAAAACTTGATTATCTGATATGAAAAATTAAAATAGGCTCAAATCCAGGTTTTGAGCACGACATTCTTTCATTTGGTCAACATTTTTCTCCGCCACAACAATTCAGTCGATATTTTTTATCATTTAAACAATTCAGTTGATGTTTTTCGTCACCAAACCAATTTCAACGGTTTACATCGAAACTTGATTATCCAATAGGAAATATTAAAAAAGACTCGAATATGAATTTTAAACTCAACATTTCTTCATTCAGTCAGTATGTATCTCTGCCACGATTATTCAGTTGATTTTTTTGCCACTTAAATAATTAAGTTAATGTTTTTCTTTTTCCCATGAAAAATGATTAATCTTATACCAAACGACAGAAAATGTGATAGAAATCAATTTTTCTTGGAAAAATATTTTCCTTGTAAAATGATTTTCTGAGTAAATCATTTTTCTTCTAACCAAACACTACCTTAGTCAAAAATATTGTAATTGCCAATAATGTTGTCTTCAAATTGCTAGCAGTAACCGTCTTACTAATTTTCACCTATTCAAAGTGGATGTTTCTATAGCAACACATGTTTGTTTATGTGAGTTGACACTTGTTTCTCTTAACTATGATCTCAAGTTCGAGTCTTATGAATGGAAAAAAATATGTTATGCGAGTGCTATGCCTCTTATTGGGTGAACAGTAACTCGACTTCAGTGAAATGTACAAAAAAAAAAATGGATGTTTCTATGATTGGCTAATGAGCCATAGGAAAACAAACACTTCATTACTTTTCTTTCGAAAGTTGTTCTTCATTTTTAAGGGGTGTAAAAGCTAAAGACTCTTAGTTAATTGTTTACAAATATAAACCAAGCAACCTATAAGGAACATTCAAAGAAGGAACAACAAGAACAAAAAAAATCGAATGAAGGGAATAAATAAAAAGGTAATTTTACGCAATTTATAGGTTGTAATACCTTTTTACTATTCAATCAAATCATTCTTTTTAATTTTATATATGATAATAAAATTTTAAGTCAAAACAAGACGTACACGTAATTATAAGAAGTGTTTTACATCAAGACATTTATTATTTTGCAAAAAAGAAATTATTGTCAATATAAATGTTGAGTTACGTACTAATCTTGTGTTTTCGATTGATGATATATAGAATTTAATTGATAGATTTCTCCATTATTGATGCCAAACAAAATTATATATAAAAGAACTATTTTCATTGTTGCTTCCCCCAGCTTCAATGATCACCTTTTCCCAATATAGATATGGAAACCCATCTTGACCAATCAGAAAGTGCACTTCCGGTGATAAAAGAAATTTTAGGTTTACTTTAAGGAAAAATCTAGAAAAACAATTATCTACCCTGGTTAATGTTGTGTCCAATTTGGTTTTGATTTGACTATTTGAAATTTCTATCAAAACGGGCCTGTTTAAGTAGTTTCATTTCCCTTAAGTAAGTAGGCCTTCAATGTAGGGCTCGTAAATGATGAAAACTTATAATAGGGGAACTCGAACCCCTTTTAGCTAACAGAATTTTGACTCTGGCAGGACTGGAGAATAAAATACCTAAAAAATTTTTATAAAAGGATTATTTGAACTTTTTGACCAAAATATGTTCTATTTTTAGAAATCAGCCTAATTACTCTTTTAATTTTCACGGATTTATGTCAATTGGATGCAAATTTAGTTAATATTTTGAATGCGTGAATTGTAATACTTGTACGATAAAATTCAGCTAAATCTAAATCATCTTGTCATTCTCTAAAACATTAACACATAAACATCCGCAATCGTTCATCATATGTCACTCAAATGCAATCAAAAATACTGCATGAATCATCCATCAATCAAACCCAATTAATCATTGTTAATTTCGTCCAAAAGAAAATCAAAAGCGAAGAAGACCTTTAATTTCCGCTGTATTGGTCATAAATATAATTCAAAAATCATAGCACAGGAAGGGAAGGGGAGAGAAAGTTGAGAGGAGACAGTCAAGGGTGATGAAAGAAAAATAACAAAATGATAAGGTTGGTCATGCTTCCACTTACTGGTGGCCGAAAGAAAAGCACAGATTAGGTTTGGATTATACAACTAAGGCTCTATTCTTTTCGTAGTTTAATGGATTCGATTCACTTATGTTCGCTTCTACCCATTTCTTCCCTTTCTTTTCCACATCCCCCCATACTTTAAAAAATATCACTCCTTCTTATTTCTTCTCACTCTCACCCACTTTCACCACTCCTTCCCACTCTTATATATAACTATTATTTTTCATATTTTGAAAACTTTTATAATTTATGTAATTGTGAGTACAAATAGTCTGACAAGAATTATGAAAAATTTTATTTATTTGTCGGATGTTATGAAAATATTTGTTAGTCATGCCGAAATTTGTAGATGACGTAATTTTGTTATATATTGAAGAAATAATAATTTTTTTTTTGTTAAGTAAATGTTAGTTTTTTTTGTAACTGAAAGATATTTTGGGTTTGATTCTGTATATAAAAGAGATGCTTAAAAATTTTTTTTGGTGTTAGTTATGAAATATTTGTTATAGGTCATCAAAGTGTGGAGGGTTGTTGTTACATGTGTAACAGATTTATTTTTAGTTTATCGTAATTGGGGACCAAATTTGTAGATATTTTTTCCGGCATAATGAAGGAATGTGTTAATTTTTTTGCATTGTTTGTAATTCGTGACAAGAAGTGCAAATGTATTATACGTGTATTTTGAGCAGATATTTTTTTCATTTGCGTTAGTAACAAAATATTAGAAGTTCTTCACACAAATTATAGATGATTGTTTTCCGTATACTGAGGGCTTGTTTTTTCGTTGGAAAATATGGATTGGTAAATAGGTGAAGTTAGTTAAGATTGGTAGAAGTGGATTAAAGTAGGTTAAAGTGGATATTTTTTGTTAAAGTGGGTATTTTTTTATTGAAGTGGGTTGAAGTTGATTGAAGTTGGTTGAAGCAAATTGATTTTTTTTTTTGTATGATGGGCAGAAGTTGATTAAAATAGTAAAAAATGGGTTAAAGTTGATTGAAGTGGGTTGAAGTGATTGAATTTGGTTAAAGTTAGTATTTTTTCTTGAAGTTCGTGATGTGGGTTGATGTGGGTTGAAGTTGGTTGATGTTAGTAAATTTGGATTTACCAACGAAAAGAATAAGGTCTGAACATATATGTATTTTTTTCATTGTACGTATTTGGTTAATATATGGAAAAAAATACACCCGTAATTTGTTTTATGAATAACGAAAATTACAATTTGTTTTGGGGTAACGACGGCCATGAAATAATATTTCGTACCTGAGTCAACAGAGACAGATATTTTTTTCAATCTAAAAAAATTTTTTGTCATCGGTAATTACTATCACAAATAAAAGATTGCATTAGAAAAACAAAATACGTAACTTACATTAACTCTCATACTTCATTGAACTCCTTCCCACTCGTTCCTCCCTCTCCCACAATTTAAAAAAATGCCACTCCTACACACTCCCGCCCATTCATTTCTCCCCTTTCCTACTACCACGTATTCTACATCTGCAATTTTCTAACAAAAAGAACAAGGCCTGAACAATGCGAAGTTAGAATGAAATATTTTGTCCAATATATGATTTATTTTAGATTAAATAAATGAGACAAATTTTATTAATTATATTGAAATAAGGTTCTTACTCAAGCAACCACCCCTATTGGACCAGTCCATCATCATCATCTTCTTTTTTGTTGTGCATTCTCCTTCTCACATTTGGTGATGAAGGTTAGGATGCCAAGGATGGTTTGTTTTCTGGCCATCTTAGCTGTCATATCTATTGTCTTTTTTCTTTCTTCTCTTAATGTGTTGCAGTTTCGTCTTTCAGTGGTGATCATCTCTCCGTTTGCGAGAGTTTATGTTATCGCTGATTTTAATCTACTCTTGTGATGTCGCTTGCTTGATTTTAAAGGATGAAGTGCTTTTTTGGCAACATTAAAACATCCACTGTGAAATCCAATATTTCACATGTTGTGTCTTATGCATGAGAAGATCCCGTTCGAGAAAGTTACACCAGATCAATAAATCTTATGTCCCAGAAAGATGTTATTGCAATCTATGGATCTCTTCTCCAAATTACGGCTTGAAGTAATGGTTGTGACAAGACGGACAATTAAAGTGTCTAAACATAGTTTCTTTGCGATGGAGATTGTATTTTGACATTAGAATTTGTGTTTATTTGAATTGAATATATATTCTAGATACCGTATGACTATTTATCAGTATTCAATGGATTCTTTCCTTTTTCTGCCCACACACACACAAAAAAAAAAAATCAGGTTCATATCTTAAAAATAAAACAGAAAAAACCACTAAATTCAAAGTTTAATTGCAATTTCATGACCATATTCTCATCTCTTTTTTTAATTTCGAGTGGGACAGAAGATATTGGGGATAATTTGTCAAATCTAGTGGAGTACTCTAGAACTAGGAAATACACAAATATTGCTGTCACGAATGCACTACGCAACGCATCATTCGGTCAGTTGTCCTTCGTTGTATCCCTTGATATGAGTTTTCCCAGTTTGGCCGTGTACATGGCACACATGTGTGCCTTGCTGTCCAATTCACATCCAAGTGGATTTCTCAATATGAAAACCAAAAACTATGGAGGAAATACACAAAGAGTGCATTATTTAAGAATAAAGCATTAATGAACATTTTTTTATTTAGGAACGTTAGCACATTGTTTACCGTTGAATTTTACAATTTTTTTGTGTTACAACTTACTACTTACAATAATTGCGAATTTTAATCACTAAAAGGAATAGGCGTTAGATTAATTAATCATATTTTAATTACAGAGAGTACTATAATAATAAATAAAGTAAATATTTTATACGTGATCTTGTAACAAAAGAAAAACTCATACAAGTTTTTTAATAATTATACTATTTTTGGCTAATTGTGTATCATACTATTCTCTCTAGATTTATATTCCAATAATAAGTTAAAAGAATACATAACCTAATCACACCTCGAAAAAAAGACACTGATCTAGAATTGAATTACAAAGTTGTTAATATTGATCATAAATTTATATTTTTTTCCATCATTCGCTTATATTATCAATGCATTTTTGCAAAAAAAAAAAGAAAAAAATTAGTGCAAAATAAATTTTGAAATTGTGTTAATCACAAGGAGAAAGTGCTTAGTTACTGGGAAAACTAGCACAAAACCAAAGTGCTCTTAGCACAAATGAGGAAAATTGACATTTTTATATCTCGACGTATGCGACATTAATTTTTTCATACCCCAAGGTTTTAGAGTGAATAAATTTGTACCTCGATGTTTGTTGACTGAATTTTTAGTTATCCTCCATTTTTCCTTAAGTCCCTAAACTTTCATATTTGCATTTCAGCCCAAATCTTTAAAACTTACTTTCGAAAAACTTAAAATTGTGTTTGTGGTTTTTTGCTCACTAGTAGAACTCGAGGCCCTCTTTCATTCGGTATTAGAGCCACGTGACCAAAGCTAATTAATGATTATTAAGCTAATTAATAATTAATTACGTCAATTAACTGTAATTAGTTGAGATTAATGCTAGAATCATCACCTACTTGTCCAGAACCAAATTATTCACATATTATTCACTCACCAGAAGGTCTTTCTCCCATAGCACCTCAATTAAACTATATAGCTGATATAGTTTTAGAATTAAAAGTAGAACTAACTAAAATTAAGACCGAAGTAAAAGAACTTAATTAAGAAGCAGATATCTGTAATCCACTTTTCATTAGTTAACGAAGTAAGGCATAACAGTAAAATCACTTCCAGTGTTAGTATTCCTTTTCAGCATAAATATCCTTTCCAAAACCCAAAAAATAAGATTTCATTTTCTTTATATGAGATAAAATCCAAAAAGAATTAGGTGAAAAATCAGGCGAAAAATCAGCTGAAAAGCAAAGAAAGAAAAAAAGATGGAGTATAAGCAATATACTCTTGAGGAACTACAAAATATGTTCGACAAAGAACAAAATCCAGAAGAATTAAGCAAAATTATGAGCGCAATTAGTGATAAACATGATATATTATCGGATGATAATGAGGAGACCAATAATATCCAATTAGAAGAAGAAATATATCAGCAAATGAACTTTATTAAACTTGATGATCCTAATGTACTATCATTGGAAGAAATTAAACGAAAATTAGATAAAAAAATATGATAAAATGACTGCTGAAGATGAGATTAATGAAATTGGAGAAGAGATTGACTCATATGAAACTGAGACCAATCTCGTTAATAATGTAGTTCTTAAACCTGAAGAATTTGGTGAACATTCTAGGAGAAGTACTCATTTCTTAAGACCTAGATACGTTCCAGTAGGACGTACAACTAATTTTTTCTTTTGGTTTTGTCCCAAGAAAAATCACAACTTTCGAAGAAATTGGCCTTACTAATTAGTCAAATAGGATATATCTTAAATATTGATGGAGCCCGTAATAAAGAAGAAATATTTGAGCATTGAAAAAGAGATATGAATAGTGTCTCAAATTTAAATACTACATGGACTGCTACCAATTTCTTAAATTACATAGAACATAGTTTTTCTGCCACTGTAACTGATTGATATGATTTATTAACTGAAGAAGATAAAAATGCCTTAAGAATGATGGAGGCACCAGCTGCAATGTTTAAAAGTTTATGTAAAAAAATTAAAACTGAGTTCATCGGAACTAAACTTGATTCCAAAGAAAAGCAAAAGAATGGCAAAGAAATATTAATAACATAGAATTATGGGATATGAAATATCTGAAAAATTATATTACTGAATTTAGTCAATATTATTACAAAATTGAGCACAATGAAACCAATCTTGGTATATTTTATGACAAATTATCATATCCTATAAATTCCATAATCAATGAAAAATACATTGCATATCTAGAATGAGCAGATGTTATTGATACCCTTGACTATAGAATCTCTTATCTAAGAAAATGGGTCAACGATCAATGATAAAATTGGATTCAGAAAAATCCAATACACCTAGTTACTGATCCTGCTTTATCAAGAGTCATTGAATTTTTCAACATTTATCATCAATGTTGGGCATTAATTGAACAAGAAAAAATATTAATGCATTGCGGAAACACTACTTTTGCCTATGATAATGAGTTTAAAGACTACATGAAGGTGGACGAAATAGTATCAGAAGATATCTTTGATTATCTCTTTAATGTTGATATCTTTGATTATCTCTTTAATGTTGAAGCTGAAAAATTCTTATCAGAAAAAGAAAAAAATCTCCTTGAATTATTTGAAGAATGGGATCTAGAGCATCTTGAGCAGATTGATGAAGATTTTGATGATTATCCAGATAATGATGATCTGGAAAATATAATCGGAGAGGAAGGCATGCAAAATCTCAATAATGATGACTAGTCTTGTCATCATTAAAAGTTCTGAAAAGTGGCTACCCCATCATTGTACTATCTTGACAGGTGTCTAGTTTGTAAAATAAAGCAGTGTACTGTAGCCGTCAGTGTGTACTGTAGACATGTCAAAAATTAGTAGGTACTGTAACCGTTAGGGCATCCTAGGTACCCCCATCCCCTCTATAAATAGAGAGGTTGAGTGTTGAGTAGGGACATAGTCATTTGAGCATTCTTGAGTACAAGGAAAGTTAGGATTCTCCATTTATCTGTGAGCAAGCATCTCTAATGATCTTAGTTTAAGTCCCTCTGCAAAGCTTTCCGTTATAATATTTCTACTTTGAAGCTTTCAATAAAAGAACTTTCTCAATAGGGGACGTTATTCAATCGAACCTTATGTCTTAAATATTATAATTTCTTGATTAAAGTCTCACTATCCTTTAAAGATACTTAAAACTTGATTAGTGACTACGGTCTGAGGTAGGAAACGAAACAGATTTGTACTGTGCCTGACCTAAAAAAAGTGGGGTTGAGATTAGCAATCTCTATAAATTGGAAGTTAGAGGAACGCCGGAGTCTAGCACTGATTAAGTTCAGATAATGGTCAAAATTCTTTAATTAAGTTTTAATTGTTTTTGCTAAGCATGGTGGGTTTATAACCACATAAAGTATAATATATAAGATATAAGTAATAAATTGTGATAACTAATACTAATAAAGTCAGTATATGAAAGATAATCAAGCATATTTGTTGAAAAAACCCTAAAAATAGCTTATTTACATATTTTTTCCATTTCAGGGACTTTTCTACAATTTCTAAAAAACTTTGGACCAAAAGCTAAAAAGAAGAAAATAAGGAAGGTAGCTAAAAATCAAAATAACATAACTCAAGGCACAAAAAAATTAATCAGCAAACCTGAGGATTAAAATATTAACTTGCCAAACCACGAGGTATAAAAAAGTTAAAAATTCCACGAATGACATGACCATGCCATGTCAATGCGCCCACCCAAGTTTTCACCTCTGTACTCTTGAGCCTTGATATTCCTATACATTACATATAAATAAAAACCTATTATTTTATATGAAATTATAGGAAATATAACGTCACGATGGAAGCATGGTTTATTTTTGCTTTTGACTGATTTAAGCATAACATCCATAAGTGTATCTTTCCATAGTTTGAGAATTAATAAAATCCATTAATAAATATTAAAAGACTATACAAAATAGAAAATCTTTATTTGCAGCAACAACAACTCTTCTAAATATAAATTCCGTTTATACAGAAATTGCAGAGGTCCAGATGTATGCGATCTGGAGAGAACCGGACCCATAGGCCTATTGTATACCCACCAGGCGCGCGGATGATGCAATCCGTTTTAACCATTTCTTTTTCCTTTTTTTTTTGGGGGGGGGGGATTTGGTGGGTGACATCCACATATGACCAATTCCAGCACTACTGTCGGTTTTCAGTATTAACCCCACTCAATTTGTGTTATACATTGTTTTTGGTAACCCCTATGAACATTTTTTTAAAAAAAAAGTAACATCAATCGCTTCGAGATGCATATTCTTCTGAAGCAGCTACCTAATTTTGAGGACAAGTCCATGTGTAATGCATAAATGAAGTTTTATGTATACAACCTAGTGATATGATCACTATGTCTAATGTGAATAGGGTTTATTAATATGCATTTTTTTAATCTGAATTTTAAAAGTGAACGTAATATTTTTCGTAGTTAATTTTTAATTCTTCAGACTCAATTTTTAATCACATGAATTGAGTTAATTATATGTTACATTTGAGCCTAATATTGTTTGCTTCCTCACTTTATCAGTAGTCTAATCACATGAATTAATTTGAATTTTTTTTTTTTTGGGTCAATGGTCTCATCTCATGTCATCTCTATTCCCAAACCCTAATTTTTGTTTGCACCTATGCACTCAATTACACAAATGATATTTCCATAATCAAAATTTCTTTTTCACAAGATTTTTTTAAATATTTGATATATTATAATTTGTTATTTTCAACTTTGTCTATTTCACATTTTCAAAAAATTAAGTTGGAAAAATTTTACACATACAAGAAATATTCAAGATTTGTTATATTGAGCCCTTGTCTTTTTAAAATTTCAATGATCAATTTGAAAAATATCAACCAAAATTTTTAGCTCACAGAAATGAACAAGCCTATTATGGGTATAATCCCATTATTATCGTAATTGGTAATTTGCATGAGGATATTTATCAACATAGTCCATCTAAATAATGAACCACATGATATTAATTACAATTATGCTATTGTGACACTAATATATATGATATGATAATAAAAAAAGATTTATTTTAGAGGGGATTCTAATTTATACGTACAAATATATTTATAGAGTGTGCGCCTTCTAGGTGTTATGTATATATTTTAATTTTTCTTATGCATATATGGTCTTAGAAAATAAAATAACCCACTTAAGGGGTCAATGTATTTTTGATGTAATTTAACTATTTAAGCCAGTGAAAATAGATCGATAGATATTTGCTTTTTTATGGAAAAAAAAAAATTAAATGGGTTGGATCTCTGGCCACCACATCTAAATTAGGTACAAAGGAGCAACCTTATGCCTTACGGAAAATTCTTATATACAAACGTATGTATCTAGCATGGTATATACCCTGGAGTCGTGTAGTGGACGCGCACTCCATATATTGCAGTGTATCTTTTTTTTTTTCCGTGGTTGTGTATATTTTCTATTCCACAGTGTATCTTTTCCTTTCTACAGTGTATTCTTTGTTTTCTGCAATGTATCTTTTATTACCTGTAGTATATCTTTTCTTATTTGCAGTACACCTTTTATTCCCTACTATGTACCTTTTTTTATTCGATTGGGCGGGAAGAATTACAAAAATCGTTGTTGGGTTGGGAAAATGAAGTAATGGTTTAACCCAATTATATAATATCTCTTATATAGATATGTACCTAAGCATGATACATAGGTATATATCATAGAATTACTGATGCCTTAATGTGTCTTCAAACATCATTAGCTAAAAACTTTGTTACAAAATTTTTCAGAAATTCATAAAAATGTTAAAGCAAACACTGATAAAAATGAATCAGTATTTATAAATTTTGTTTAAAAACCCCATAGATGATCGAACACCATTAAATAAAATTTCTATATCCGCCACAAATTAAACTTAATCAACACTTTTGCAGATTTTTACAGATCGTATCAACAGGATCCTCAATGCTCTCCCTCATAGCTTTCTCAATTTCTAATAAATTGTGCCAAATTGTGTTGGCCCCAATGAATATTTACTACAAAAGAATATTCAAATTAAGGAGAACACAGCAAATAACAATACTAACGAACTTATGCCCGGGAATCGGTTTTTAACTTCAGAACACTATCACGATAATAATTGGCAAACGGATGGTATCAACGAGTTGAAATTGGGCAATTCTTCATCCAATTAGAATCTCAATCTTGAGACGTAATATGAAATGCTCCCTCTTTTCTGATTTGTTTTTAGAATATAAATTTATTCTTGTACCTTCAACTATTAGTTTAAATTTTTGGTTGAGATGGTCTTTGAACATAGTATCAGAACCTTTCTGAATAAGAGGTACGGTCTCGAGCTCAATCTCAGCAGCCCCATATTGATTGATTGCGCGAGGTAGGGAGGCCTTTGTAACATCCACGCTTCAAAGTCAAAGGACATTCGCTCGAGGGGACGTGTTAGACTATAAACCTATTCTTAGGCCTTCAACTGTCAGTTTAAACTTTTGCTTTAGATGATCTTTGAACAGTGACTATAATACATCTATAGATCTCGTCTTAGGATGCACTTATATGGGCTGCATTGATTTTTTTTTTGGGGGGGGGGGGTTTGTTCCTTACCTTAGTTAACAGCAAATTTAATTTGTACTAGAAAGGGAAAAGAATTGCCTTTGAGCAAGGGCAAAATGTATGAATATAATCGTGTAAGCTATTCGTGTGCGTATATATGGAGCACTACATATTGCCTAGTGGCACGTCTAAAAAGTCTAGAAAATGGTATCCCACTTTTTAGCATTGCAAGATTTTATACAACAACAAATTTAATTTTCATGGTGTCGATCTTGAAATTTTTTAAAGGATTTTTCTATGAAATTTTGAATAATTTTCGAACTCAATGTTTTCAGTATATGTGTATCCATTTTATTTTCGGATTAGACTAGATTTACATCGAATTTGATTCGGGTAATTTTATCTTAAATCAAATCAGATTTGCATCGAGTTTGAACTATAGTGTCATCCCTAGTTATGAGTGGTTAAAATACTTCAGTTTTCTTGTCTTCTTGACTCCAGTGCATCTGCATGCCAATCATCCACAAAGCATGCTTAATGACAGTTTAATCATGTGGGAGTAATTATTACTATAGAATTAATGAGCATAATTAATGAGTAAAATACATGCAATTAAATGAACGACGAAAGTTTCACCATGGCTAGTCAAAGTCAACCTGCCACAGTTATGCTGATTCTGGATTCAGTTAATTTAGTTAATATCTGGAAGAAAAAAAATAAAACAAAAGCTATTTGAAGCCGTACACTTGTTTCAAGATGCATGGAGAACATAAAAGAAATACAAAAAATCAATAAAAGAAAGAATAGAATGTACATTGCACAGTACCAGAGCCCACATGGAATCGACAGTTTAGTCGGTTAAAGTGATTAATCTGTGCTCAGTTACCCTAAATCTGAGGTACATGGCATCTTAAAGTTCCTCCTTATACTATCAATTATTTCTCTATAAAGTAAAAATAGTTAATGGTTTTTAATTTGAAGTTTAAAAACATCAGTCACCACGCAATTCGCATCTAGGATTCTCGGGTTATTATCTTGGACTTTGAATATGAACTCTAAACCCTGTAACCTCATCTTCTATGAGGGAATTATCATTTGCATACCGTTAAGGTGTAACTCTAATTGAACTGTAAAGCTACTCTGTAGTCGCTCCTGATCTATTTGGTTTGATTGGTTGCCGTATAACTGAATACCTAGACATCCCTGTGAAAGTATGGTTTTTGTCATACATGAACATGTTCTTTTCAATAGTATTCAACATCATTCAGCACCGTCGAACAATTTTTCAGTAACGTCAGTAACTATCAGAGCCTTCAGCAACTTTCAACCGGTCCATTCAAGCCCTCTGAACATCAGCTAAAAGAAAGGAAGTTGATCATTAAGCCCCTGGAATCTCTCCATTTCATCAATGACACAAGCAGTCAACCCATGTGACTTGTAAGCTTGAATTCAGGAAGAGAATGTGGGGAATGATGAATGAGATATGGGAAACCTAATGTATGAGAGTGAAAGCAGGATGACTGAAATTGAAGAATACAGAAACCAAGACAAAGTCCAGCTTCTTAAATCCGGAAAAACCCACTAATCCCCTATTGAAATTCTGCTAATCTTTTAATTAAATACTATCCTTTGTCTTCACCCGAGGTCAACTAGAATTTGATTACTTGACACATTTAGAGAAGAACTAATTCTCTATAAATAGGGCTAGCCGGACGCATTGGCATTGGCAAGGCCTTTCACAAAGCCTAAAAAGGCTCTACATTGTCAAAAGACAATGGATAACAACTCCAAAAACTCCAACAACATCAGTGACAGAGAGAAACTGAAGCAAAAACTCAAGAAATGGAAGAAGCAAGCAAACTCATCAACAACCAGCAACAGCAACAAAAAGGGTTCTTTAAGCAGAAGCAACAGCATCAAGGAGGGGATTACCTTCCTAAAGAGGACGCTGTCATTCGGTGATGTCTCCACTTCTGGGGCATCGAGCAATGCAGTTCCGAAAGGGTTCCTGGCAGTCCATGTTGGTGAGGAGATGAAGCGGTTTGTCATTCCAACAAATTACTTGAGTCACCAAGCATTCAGTGTTCTGCTGAAAGAGGCTGAGGAAGAGTTCGGGTTTCAGCAGGAAGGCATTCTGAGGATTCCCTGTGAAGTGGATGTCTTTGAGAGCATTTTGAAGATGCTTGATGCAAAGAATTGTCTGCATTGCGAGCAAGCAGATGGACGAAGCAGAAAAGATGGCATTGTATGTGGCTCATCAGAAAGTCAGAGCCTCTCTCGATCTCACCATCCCCCAAGCCCAATGTGCAGATAATCTCAATGTTAATTGTGACAGAGAGAGTCCAGAGTATTGAATACTAGCTAATATGTGCAAAACTCATGCATTTTGATTTTGACAAGTTATATGTATCAATGGAATAGTGATAATTCTGAGCATCAGAACTGAAGTTACTCTATCAACAGTCAACACCAACATCCCAATCCTTGATTAATGTTTTCCCCATATTCTTCTCGGCTATGTCATACTACTTTACAATCTGCATTAAGAAATTGAACAGGACTTCAAAAAAGTAGCAAACAATTTTCCTATATGTCAATTCAAGCAAAACTACCAAAAAGAATGAGGCAGCAACTGGGACAAGGAATGGGGACTAACTGAGCTTCAAGGGAAAATTCAAAAGCAAATTTAGCAAAGAGGGTGTTCATGTTAGGTTTGGATCAGGGTAATTGAATCACCTGGGTTAGTAGGGTTGCTGTTGGGGAGATCCAAGGAAGGAGCCCACTTCACCAAGGCCCATGGCAACAAGTACAAGTGAGGTTCCATCCTAAAACCAATTGGCAATAAGAGGAGTAGCCCACTTGACTTATATACCATGACCCTTCTTTTCAAACTCCCGATGTGGGACTTCTTTACTCATGTGTGATATTCCCAACAGTTGCATATGTTAGCACTGAGTTATTTCAGGTTCAGTTTCCTACTCAAATCTGTCGTCGATTTATATAGGCTTGCAAAAAGTGAATTTTGTTCACCCTTGCAAAAAAACACCATTAGGTAATATTAACATCTTAGAACTGAGGCCTACTTGCTGTTCTTTCTGGCTCGGGTGCAGAAGATGCAATTAATCCATCATTCATAGTTGCCATTGACATCTTAAACCTTACTAATTATCAGACGACAATTAAGAAATATTCTTAAGCTCGATCAACAAGGCCACACTTCTAGTTTGCCATGGTGGAGGCGTAGAATATCTTTGACATGGTGGGATTGTATCCATTGTGTTCTAGTTTTGATAAAGTATTATGCTGTACTGTCCGATCCATGCTGCGTATGATTTTTTTTTATCTTTCTTTATTTCACTGGATTCGAGCTACTACTGGCCCAATAAGAGGTAGAACTCTCTCATCATAGATTTTCTCCATTCACAAGACTTGAATCCGAAACTTTACTTAAGAGAACAAGTGTCAAACCACTTGAACCAACCCGTGTTGGTTCCATGCTGCGTATGATGAGTTATATTAAATCTTGCCACAAAACAATGTGAAATGGGCAATTATGCCATGTTATCTTTATTCATTCACATGTGCTCAGAGAATTGAACCTCTGTTTGACTATGGATCTCTATGGCTATACAATAATTAATCAGCTGTGCGCTCCGTATTAAGATCAGTTCAATCAAACGTAAGCCATATAGCACACATTAATTATACCTTTAGGGCCTGGTTTTTTTCGTGGGTAAACTGGAGTTGGTAAAAGGGTGAAGTGGATTGAAGTAGTTTGAGCTAGGTTGAAGTAGGTTGAAATCGGTTGAATTTGTTTTTATCTGATAAATTGAACTTGGTTAAAATAGTAAAAGTGGATTGAAATTAGTTGAAATTAGTTGAAGTGATTTGAGGTTGGTATTTTGGAATTGACCCATGAAAAAAACAGGCCTTAGCCCATATGGAGTATTTAATGGACCTAATAACATAAGCAGGGTGCTAACGTGGAAAGTGTCTAAACAATTTCCTCATTGGTGAACCTCTCAATGATGCAAAGATGCATATACATAGGAATAAAAGGAATTTGAAACAAAAATGTTTGGACCAAGGGTCTGTTCTTTTCATAGATAAATTGGGATGGATAAAAGAATAAAGTAGGTTGAAGTAGGTTGAGATGGATTGAAGTAGGTTGAAGTGGCTTGAATTTTTTTTTATGGGATAAATTAAACTTGGTTAAAATAGTAGAAGTGGGTTGAAGTAGGTTGAAATGAGTTGAAATGGGTTGAAGTAGGTTGAAGTGGGTAGAGGTTGGTATTTTGAAATTTACCCACGAAAAGAACAGGCCCTAAGCTAACAACAACCAAATATGCAACCCCCTGTAGAATCTGCAGTGGGGATATGATGTTATAGTATTGGTATTCACAAAGAACCGTAGGGGAGCTTATTTCTGAAAGACCCGTTAAAAAAGGTTTGCTTCTTTAGATACGTTACGTTGTTCTTAAGGGTGAATAATGAAATGCTTAGATCTCATTCCTTAAACAATTTAATCAACCTCTTTCATGAGTTAGTTCACTCTGTATGCAAAGTTCTTTGACAATACTGATTATTGCCCATATAGGTTTTATTGACATCCCTTCAGAGTGCAGGATCATTGAATAAGGCCCATGAACAAATTACGCACAAAATTTCATCCCCCAAAAGAGACTTCAGGTGGATAAGTACCGAAAAACTCCATTGAAGGCAAAAATGAGGGAAGGATAAGACTCATTCTGTTATTCAGCCGAAAAACTCCACTGAAGGCAAAAATGAGGGAAGGGTAGCACTTATTCTGTTATGTAGCAGTGCACGAGACCATCCTAGCAAGAACGTGTAGTTCAACAGTACATATGCAGATATAACATGCGAAAGTGGAAAATCGAGATTTTCCATTTGTAATGAAAAAGATTCAGATGAAATCTCTATTTTATATGATACTTCAAATTGGTATGAAGATAAGACATTTTGACCAAGAAAACAGTATAACTTTGCACTATGGCTCTACCCAATGACTCTCCAGTGACAAATCAAATCTTGTATGCATGCGAGTGTGAACTTTGAAGTTTTGCATTAAATTGTGAATAAAATTAAGCTAGAGCATTGTCATTGACTATTGATCAAGGAAATTATAATCCTATCCCAATGTCACACACAGAGGTGTATATACAGCACAAATGCGCAGAGAAAATGACAAGGACATTATTGTGTGGTCATGCAACAGGTGGAAAAGTATGTGATGAAGATAATACAAAAAGATCATTCATAAAGCAAGTCTGTAAGAAGTCTCAACACCTCCCTGATCCTCCATGCCTTCCCCACTCTTAAATAAATGCTCATCTCAAGTATTGAGACTATTCCAACTAGTCATTACACCTAGCTTATATGTATAAATTCAGAGACTCCATTACTCCAACCCCTGCATCAAGAATGATATCACAAAGTCATTGTTGAATTAGAACTAGAAACTATAGACCCTTTTTTCATGTTCAGATTCATGGTCAAGATGATCCATGGCAATCATTTTCACACATGGTGTTCCTGACATTACTTTGCCTTTCTCTAAGCCGTTTACTGATATTACCTTAAGGAAATCTAACGGCATACCATCATGCATCATTACCCAAACATATCTTACTAAACTCCTAGGTTAGGGTATGAAAGGCTGTGCGTACACAACCGTAACCTCATGATTGCAAAGACATTCTCTTTGTTAGACCTTGATTTGAAAATAGCTTTTGGTCTACTAATTCACAATAAAAGCAAAGGATGACTTAGTGAGGCATTTGATTAATCAAACTATAAACCCACGTTGAAAAGGGCCCATAATGACTCTCAACTCACTCGAACATGTATATATATAATGCAACATTTTTCTTTGTTTGGGAGACGGCATGTCAGCTCTTGTTTTCCATTGTAACGGGCACGAATTTTCCATCTTCAAGGAAAAACACTGTTATCTCTCAAAACAAAACTACTTTTTATTATAGGATTTCTATACAAATTGACTATTTGACTTGTTGGTAAGATATATTTATTTTGTGACGTTGAAAATTTTGAGACGCAATAACAATTTTTTCAGATGTGGGAATCAAAAGTGTGAACAAACAATAAATGACACATGAGTAACTGCAAATTTTCATTTATGTTATCAAAAACAAAGAAAGAAGCAAATTAAATTAAAATTAAACTAGTTTTCTCACTATAACATACAGGCAATCCTGTAATCGATACCCAATTGAGCCAAAGCTACATAATTGTTATTCCAATAGTAACCAAAACTTATCCCATAAAAAGAGTTAAATCTAGGGAAGATCATTGCAACAATTTCAAGGTACAAGCAACAATGCAAACTCAATGCAGTATTGATTACGACAGGCGAAACTATCATAATGATTTTCATTAAACAGAACATCATGATTGATAATTGAGAGAGAGATGTTTCCTCCAACTTTTGCAAAACTCAACGAAAAATAAAACTAAGTGAATATGATCAGCTCATTAGCTCCAGTTACACATTAACTGCTACTTTAGCAATTAATGTGTGACATGAGCTAATGAGCTGATCATATTCACTTAATTTTATTTTGGATTGAATTTTGCTATAGTTAGAAGAAACATCTCTCTCTACATGTATATATCACTCTCAATTATCATTTATCGATCATGATGTCCAATTGGAATTCCTAAAGAAGTTTGCTTAATGAAGAATTGAATGATCAAGATGATATTGTGTTTTCCATTGATCTTGATGATTTTACAAAGCTTTGCTGTATGCTATTTGTACACACTGAACCATGCTATTTTATGCCGCCCTACCTTGCTCTCCAAGACACGAAAATATTACAAAAATATTCATAGAATTTGCATCCTACTCATACAGGGATTTTGTTTCCTAAACAAACTCATACAACTGATTTTGTTTCCTATACTAATAGTTAGACACCGCCACTAATATGCACGTCAGGTCCTCAAAAATCTTTTAAATCTTCAAAGCCCCCTATTGGAACAAAAGGTCCAAGAATACTGGCCTTGTTTCCCTCTGTGAAAAATGCTGGAAAAAATTGGGTTTAATTTGGCAATAAAGTTTTGGTTTTAATTAGGTAACTACGAAAATTGGAAAATATGAATCTCTTACACAAAACTAAAAATGGAGATTCTATTAAATAATAGAATATAATTACTCCTTATCCATCGTTCTAAGGGTGACAATTTGCAAAATCGTATAATATATTAAGAATTATACGAAATATAATATATTGAGAACAATGTTATGAGTTGATGCAAAATTTGGATGAGCTGAAAATATATATATATATATATATATATATATATATATATATATATATATATATATATTATATATATAAATATATATATATATATATATATATATATATATATATATATATATATATATATATATATATATCTAGTATAAAATTTTGTTATCACATCTATTTGAGGATCATTCCTTTCTCTCATATGTCCCTGATTGTAGTTGAATGAGAAATAAGATCCATCACATGTTTCACTTGGTTTGGATTCTTCTTTTGGATTGATAGGCTATCTTATGTTCTGTTATGAGGGTAAAAACATTTTATTTTTCACTTGGCCAAAAAAAAACAATGATTTTTCATAATTTAGTAGGTATCTTTATTTTCGAAGTTGATTTGATACAATAACATGTTTTCTACCCCCACCTGTGGTTTTCTATAATCTTGAATTCTCTATCCTCATTCTTTTTCTTTTTTTGTTTCTCACTTGCACAAAAAACATTGTTTATCATCACTTTGCCGAGTCCTCAATTGTTTATCTACTATTATTCAAGTTAAAATTTCATACTTACAGTGGCATCAATTTTGAAATACATGATGTTAGTGTAATGGATAGGTTTGGGATGAAATTGGTGAAGTTAGAGTTTATTTTTAATTTGGCAGAATATAATTCAATGGTTCTTTTACATTGTCTGTTATGCAGCTTGGAGATATCTTACAAGGAAGCATAAGTTTATGATTGCTCGTTCGGTAAAGACAAAGGAAACAATCAAATCCCAAGGGAGATGCCAGGTACCAATGAACTCAACCTCGACTTCAGTGAATCCGAAGCATTTCCAAGTACTTTCAGTCTATAAATTAGAAGACACTATACTCAGCAACACAAAGTTGTTCAAGAAAGGTTGAAAGATTTCTTAAGAAAAGAAGAAGTTGGAATCGTTTTTTGTGCAATTGAGAAACAAAAAAAGAAAAAGAATGAGGACAAAAAATTCAGGATTACAGAAAATTCAAGATTACAGTAGCCGTTCTTGCCTTTATGTGCTGATAAAATCAAGCTAGAGACAATTAGGAGAGAATTAATCTTCTGTGCTGTATATTCATGTGGCCGAATGGCCCTGGTTTTATACAACAGTTTTTGCACCTAATGTTAATAGGAAACTATAACTTGAAGGTGTCCTAATAGGAAACTAGATACAAAAGAATTCTCCTAAGCATATATACAGAATATAAAATATAATATCATTGAGATTTTATACCCTTAACACTCCCCCTCAAGATGGAGCATGAGGGTTGATCATGCCCAACTTGCCTGATAAAGACTGAGACTGCTGTGTTCCAAGTGCCTTGGTAAATATATCTGCAACTTGAGATTTTGAAGGGATATATCCTGTAGTAAGATCCCCCGAAAGAATTCGTTCTCTAGCAAAATGATAGTTAATCTCGATGTGCTTTGTTCTTTCATGAAAAATTGGATTTTTTGCAATGCGTAGAGCGGCTTGATTATCGCAGAAAAGATACATAGGGCGGTCTAGATATATTCCCATGGCAGCCAAGAAAGATTTCACCCAAATTAACTCGCTCGTGACTGTGGCCATTGCGTGATGTTCTGCCTCAGCAGACGAACGAGATACTGTTCCTCGCTTCTTTGTTTTCCATGCAATAGGAGAGCCCCCAAGAGTGACAAGGTAGCCTGTGAGGGAACGTCGAGTAAGAAGGCATACCCCCCAATCAGAATCACAGTAGGCAGTAACGTGTAGTTCTGAGTTACTGCATAACAAAATTCCTTTCCCAGGATTCCTTTCAAATATCGCAAAACTCGACAAGCCACCTCCATATGCTCTTCTTTTGGGTCATGCATAAATTGGGATAGAATATGAACTGCATAGGACAACTCAGCCCGAGTGATAGGTAGATAAATGAGGCGCCCCACCAAGCGACGATACTGAGTAGGATCTGGCAAACATTTTCCCGAGGCCAGTGCAAGCTTGTGATTAGTTTCAATAGGAAATGCTGCCGGTTTAGACCCCAGAAGACCACACTCATCAATGATTTCTAAGGCATACTTTCGCTGACACAGAAAGAGACCCTTAGAATTTGGGCAACCTCAATACCCAAAAAATACTTAAGGGCTCCAAGATCTTTAATATGAAAGCATTTATCCAAATAAACTTTAAACTCATCACATAGCTTGGAATCATTTCCTGTAAGGACAATATCATCCACGTAGACAAGCAATGCCATAAATTTAACACTCTTATTATAAGTGAAGAGTGAGTAATCAACATAGGATCTAGTAAAACCATATTCTAACAGTTTTGAGGAGAGTTTTGCAAACCACTGACGAGGATCTTGTTTCAGGCCGTAGAGAGACTTGCGCAATCGACACACCTTGTTTGGATTAGATGTGCAAAAACGAGGAGGCATGTTCATGTATACTTTCTCCAAATCTCCATGTAGGAAAGCATTATTCACATCCATTTGATGCAAATGCCATCCCTTGGCTGCAGCAACTGCAAGAAAGGTCCTGACACTAGTCATCTTTGCTACAGGAGCAAATGTTTCATTATAATCGAAACCTTCTACTTGCTCATCTCCTCTAATTACCAGTCTAGCCTTGTATCTCTCTATGCTTCCGTCTACCTTGTACTTGACGCGAAAGACCCATTTACAGTTGATAGGCTTCATACCAGGGGGCAATTCCTCTGTACTTCATGTGTTGTTGGCTTCAAGAGCGTCTATTTCTTTTGTCATGGCATCCCGCCACTAGGGATCTTTCACCGTCTCATGAAAAAATCTAGGTTCCACAATTTTAGTAATAGCAACCAAATAACACTTATGCGCATTGTTGAACGGTAAATTTACCCATTTTACGTGCTTCTTTCACTCACCTTTTACTCGTATAATAACTTTATTTTATAGAATTTTACCTTGTTTTATTTATGTTTTGTAGGAAATAACTCCAAATCAAGCAAACGTCGCGAAAAGGGACGAAGATGGGACAAAACGAAGAAAAACAGCGAAAACCGGCGAAAACCAGCAAAACCGGACAAACCGGGGGGAGGCGGCACCGTGCCACAGCAATGTGGCACGCCCGTGCCACCTCCCCAGATTCGTCGCGGCTTCGGTTTTCTATTTAAGTCCGTTCGGGCGTCTGTTTGTGAGGGGGGTCGCTCGGGGGTTCTTCCAGGCGATTTCTTAGGGTAGTTTTAGTTTACGTTTTAGTCAATAAAAACCTCAATAGGAGGATTAGATTAGAATTATAGTTTTGTATTTTGGGGATTCAAGCTTGTGGATTTCAAGTTCTTCAATCAATTCAAGCATAAGTTTCCCTCTTCCTTTTCTCTATTTATTTCATTGTTGTTCTTGTTTATGTTTTGTTAGTTTTAATTCTTGTATTTGTTTTGTTTAAGTTTATTTGTTTAGTTTTCATTGTTAATTTATGTTGTTTAGTTGTTTAGATTCGTTTTATTTCATTCCCTTCGTTTTGTTCTTCAAGTTTATGTTCTTGTTGGTTAGTTTAGGTTTTCACGCGTTTTTCATGATTTGTTGGTAGATTGTGTTGGCTTGAATTGTGATTAGCCTCTTGATGGCTAATTGATCTTGTACTAGGCCTAACCATACCAATCTATGCCTAGAACTTAGAGTTTTCCTTCACGCCCGCCAAGTGTTCGATGAAATGCCTGAGAGGGTTTTCATCCATATTTTTGGGCGATTGACTTATGCTGAGAGGTGAGGTCAATTTGCTAGTGTGGGAGAGGGAATGGCCGAGTTCGGGACACGAAAGTAGTATCCGAATCGAGCTAGGTCCCGGGTTGCTAGTTTTGTAGTCTAATTCGACTAACCCCACGAAAGTAGGTGGTTACACGAATTAGACTAGCTCATGACCCTTGAGAGAGGGTTTGGGTGGTCTTTGATGGTGCAACCGATCATCTCTTGTTCATAGCGTAGTTTGGGTGGGTTAGGACTCGTATTGATTAGTTGGTTCACTAATTGGTAAAATCACAATTCCAAGTCGCTTGTTTCTATATTTGTAGCGTAGTTTAGTTCCCCTCCTTCATCGTTGATCACGCCTAGATTGAGACGCTCTAGTAAACTCTGGTAGTTGAAAACACAATTCCCTGCGGACGACGCCCCAAGTACTCAACGATACACCTTGCACTTGGGGTTTATAAATATTAAAACTCTGTTTTTTCTGCTAACAAGTTTTTGGCGCCGTTGCCGGGGAATTGGCGTTTTTCAATATTGGGGTTTACTTCAGCATTCGAGACTAGGCCTTTAGAAAATCCAAAAAAAATCAAAAAAATCAAAAATTTCAAAAAAAAAAAAAAAAGAAAATATGTCTCCTTTCCACTTCCCTCAACATGAGCATGAATTGTTTTGGCAATACTATGATAGATTACATGCTTTTCTTGCTCATTGTGGTTATTGCTTCGAGAAGTGGGAAATTTTGAACATGGTCTATGAGGGTGTGACTTGTGAGACCCGTGCTCTTTTGGAGCATTGGGATTTCTGTGCTCGAAACGTTGATGAAGCTTGGGAATTACTTGAGTGGTTGGCTAGGGATACTTATGAATTTGAGACTAGTCAATTTACTTCATCCATCCCATCCCCCTGCATTCCTAATTATACACTTCTTGCATGTGAGATCTGCCATCGTTCTGACCATGACAGTGTTTCTTGTCCCTATCGTATTTCTGCTGATGGTTTTGCTAGAATTTTTAGTATGATAGAGGCCATGAACAAGCAACAAGTTGAGTTTGCTGAGTTTGTTAATAAATCGCGGGAGTATGACCTATCACCCAAGATTGACCCTAGTTCTAGTGCTCCTAGACTTGATGTCAATCTGTGTGATGATGGTGCGTCTTTTCCTCCTCTAGAGTCCGGACTGGAGGATGTGCTCGACCCTCCCTTACCTACTCTACCTCTTGTTGCTCCATCCCTACCTAGCACATTTAAGGACAACACTTTGACCTATCCTGATCCACCTTTCCCTTTAGCTCAGTCGACGGAGTTCGGGTAGGTGCGACATTTTGTGTTGGTGCTAGTGTCAATGGGGATGATTTCTGTCTTGAGTTAGACGGTGCTTGTAGTGAGGTGCAGGATCTTGACAAGATTCTCGAGGGGGAGTCCTGTGTGGATGCTGTGGCTGTAGTTTCATCTAGTCCTGATCTTACTGACCATGTATCCCTCAACCCCCTTGATATTTCTCGTGCTTCTTCATGTTCACTACCCTCCTCTTCCCCTGAGTACCATAATTTATCACTCGTTGCATGTCATGATATGCTTGAGGGGAATGAGATAGACTGTATGGAGTCCCTAGGTGCCTTTAGAGGGTATGACCCCTCCCTTAACCCTTATAGTCTATACCTAGAGGATATGCCTGGAAAAATCATCTTTCCTATTGAATTCAATCATTCTACTGATTTTTCTAAGGCATTTGATAAATTTAGGAGAGCACTTACTATTATTTCTGCATTCCTGTTTAAGTGCTATTACTTACACTCATCTGAGTTGCAGGCTCAGGTGTTTGATAAACTTCTGCGAGCGTTGACGGCATCTGAGTTGGCGATGCGCGTCCTGAACGCCGCCAAGGAGTGGCTGATGCTCCTCACGCTTCCCCAACCTCGTCCTAGCGAGGTGTAGTTTGGGTACATTCAGTACCCGAACCTGGTATACTCGTTCTCACTCTTCTCCCCCCTTCTTTTTATTTTTATTTTTCTTTTCTTTCTTTTTGTTCTTGTTTAGTGGTAAATATTAGGATTGTGTTTTTGTTGGTGATCATTTAGTGGTGAAATTTGGTTGTTGTTGAGCCGTTGTTGGCTATGATCACCAATTTTGTGTTTTTGTGGATTTTTATTGTGTTGTGATTGGTGGTGTTATTGGATTGGTCTACATTTATTTTTGGTGGTGTTAGTTTGTATTTATGTGTGATCGTGTTGTTGTTTTGGGTGAGAATTGTATTTTTTGGGAGAGTGTATTAGCTTGTGTATATTTTTGTCGATTTTTGTTTTTCTTGTGTTTGATTTTGTTTTTCTTTATTTTTGTGTGTTGGTGATGACTCACGGCTCCCAATGAGGACATTGTGAGATTTAGGTGTGGGGGTGGGGTCATCTCCCATTTTTCTTCTTATTTTTGTGAAAATTTTTCATTTTTGTATAACTTTTTCATTTTTTCTTCTTTTTGTACAAATTTTTCTTTTTTTTTTGCATTTAGGGGAGTTTTGTATTATTTTGATCAGCCTTGATCCCTGATACCTTGACTGTTAGCTCGTATATAAGTATAATGTGTATGATAGATATTCATCCCCAATCTGTCGTTTTAGGCCTCAGTTCTAACCCCAACAGTCCATCGTAATTTTGTAATCCAGTCCTGAATTCATGTATTGTCATCATCCTGAATTCTTAGTCTTCCACGATCGACTCTCCCACTGTCTACTGCACAGTTTCCTTTATATGTGCTGGCACCCCCTTTCTTTTTCCAAAACAAAAGCAAAAACAAACAAATTCAAGCGCTACTGGGTGTATCCCTTTGAGGCGTGACATGAGTTTGTATTGAAAAAAAATAATAATGGAAAGAAAAGAAAGTGGGGAAGAAAAGAGTTGGAAATGACAAGTACCCCTTTGAGGCATGCGCTACTGGGTGTTACCCTTTGAGGCAATACTGCTACTGGGGAAGCCTGCTTTCTATGCTAGCCAATCAAAAAGGTAGCTTGTGTCAATTGCGTGGGATTGAGTTTGGTTTTGGTAGGCTTAGTTTCAGGGTGATGATACACTTGCACACTAGGCACCAGGATGGATTCAATGTTCTCATGCGTTGTGGGGTGAAAAGCTGATGTCTGGATGCCATTCTTTGGGATGATGTGTCCTGAAATGCATATAATGCCTGTGTACAGACTGATATTTGAGCTATTAGGTGGTTTTGGTTGATTCGATTGTGTACAGTTTATCCCCATGTATATATTGTGTTTTGCTACTTTTATTTTCGATTTTTTGTTTCTCTTTTCTTTGTTTTTCCTTTTTGAGATTTTGTGGGTATATCTTCTGCAAACCCTCACGAGACCTTACTCGTCCACTTGGGGTGACCAAGGGGTTTAAAGGGCTTGTTGCATACGCTAAATGCAACCGTGATTCCTACGAAAGTGAGTTAGTTGTTTACTTTAGTTTTTCTTTTATTTTGCTCGAGGACGAGCAAAAGATAGGTGTGGGGGTGTGTTGAACGGTAAATTTACCCATTTTACGTGCTTCTTTCACCCACCTTTTACTCGTATAATAACTTTATTTTATGGGATTTTACCTTGTTTTATTTATGTTTTGTAGGAAATAACTCCAAATCAAGCAAACGTCGCGAAAAGGGACGAAGATGGGACAAAACGAAGAAAAACAGCGAAACCGGCGAAAACCAGCAAAACCGGACAAACCGGGGGGAGGCGGCACCGTGCCACAGCAATGTGGCACGGTGTGGCCGTGCCAGGCACGTGCCACATGGCACGCCCGTGCCACCTCCCCAGATTCGTCGCGGCTTCGGTTTTCTATTTAAGTCCGTTCGGGCGTCTGTTTGTGAGGGGGGTCGCTCGGGGGTTCTTCCAGGCGATTTCTTAGGGTAGTTTTAGTTTACGTTTTAGTCAATAAAAACCTCAATAGGAGGATTAGATTAGGATTATAGTTTGTATTTTGGGGATTCAAACTTGTGGATTTCAAGTTCTTCATCAATTCAAGCATAAGTTTCCCTCTTCCTTTTCTCTATTTATTTCATTGTTGTTCTTGTTTATGTTTTGTTAGTTTTAATTCTTGTATTTGTTTTGTTTAAGTTTATTTGTTTAGTTTTCATTGTTAATTTATGTTGTTTAGTTGTTTAGATTCGTTTTATTTCATTCCCTTCGTTTTGTTCTTCAAGTTTATGTTCTTGTTGGTTAGTTTAGGTTTTCACGCGTTTTTCATGATTTGTTGGTAGATTGTGTTGGCTTGAATTATGATTAGCCTCTTGATGGCTAATTGATCTTGTATTAGGCCTAACCATACCCAATCTATGCCTAGAACTTAGAGTTTTCCTTCACGCCCGCCAAGTGTTCGATGAAATGCCTGAGAGGGTTTTCATCCATATTTTTGGGCGATTGACTTATGCTGAGAGGTGAGGTCAATTTGCTAGTGTGGGAGAGGGAATGGCCGAGTTCGGGACACGAAAGTAGTATCCGAATCGAGCTAGGTCCCGGGTTGCTAGTTTTGTGGTCTAATTCGACTAACCCCACGAAAGTAGGTGGTTACTCAAATTAGACTAGCTCATGACCCTTGAGAGAGGGCTTGGGTGGTCTTTGATGGTGCAACCGACCATCTCTTGTTCATAGCGTAGTTTGGGTGGGTTAGGACTTGTATTGATTAGTTGGTTCACTAATTGGTAAAATCACAATTTCAAGTCGCTTGTTTCTGTATTTGTAGCGTAGTTTAGTTCCCCTCCTTCACCGTTGATCACGCCTAGATTGAGACGCTCTAGTAAACTCTGGTAGTTGAAAACACAATTCTCTGCGGACGACACCCCAAGTACTCAACGATACACCTTGCACTTGGGGTTTATAAATATTAAAACTCTGTTTTTCTGCTAACACGCATTAGAAAATTTTTTATAAGTAACATAATGAGCTATGGGATACGGTTTACCTGAGGATACCTTATGGAGTGAGGAAGGAGTCGTTGGAGATGAAGAGGGGTCTTTTAGAGTAGCGGAATAGTACAAATAATCTTGTAGATGGCTCGGTGCTTTACGAGATCGTTTTTCCCGCAATGATGCTGTTGGCCCCTTTTCACTCCCCCTGTCGATTGAGGCAGTTGGCCCAATTTCTGGTGTCCCATTTGACGGACTGGGTCCGTTTGTCCCAGGTGCGGTACTCAGCCCAGAGCCTCGGCTGGATTGGTCCGCAGCAGCCGTTTGCCCAGCCCCGTGTTCATCCCCACGGTGGGCATCATCATCAGGCCCATCAGCAGCCGTGGTGAGATTTGGCCCAGTTTGGGCCCCAGGCTGACTGTTGTCATGACTTGGGCCAGGCTCATGGTCGAACTGGTCCCTTCTAAGTGGGCTATTATGAGCTTTATCCCCATAATTCTCAATCAGAACTGTTAAATCTGGTTGAGAGTGGTGGGAAATTAGGAAATTTGCAAAGTCATCTTCAATGTATATATTGCCTGGCCATTCACAATTTTGTGCTTCGCGACATGCCGGTGGTTTATTTTCAGCAAAAGGATAGACACCCTCATGAAATATCACATCCCTACTAACAAAAATATCCCCGGTTTCTAAGTCATATACTTTCCATCCTTTCTTCCCATAAGGGTAGCCCAAAAAAACACACTTCCGACATGTAGCACCAAATTTGTCCTTAGGTCTTTGAAAGTTGTAAGCATAGCATAATGACCCAAAAATATGCAAATGATTGTAAGAGGGCTTCTCATTAAACACAATTTCATAGGGAGTCTTTCCTTCAAGCACATTCAATAGGGTTCTATTGATCAAATAAGCAGCTGTGAGAACGCATTCTGCCCAGAAATCTATTAGGAGGTGAGCTTGAAATCTCAAAGCTCTTGCAACATTAAGGATGTGACGATGCTTTCTTTCAACCCGACCGTTTTGCTGAAGTATCAGTACAGCTTGTTTGGTGAATAATTCCCTTTTCCCGGTAGAATTTTTCTATGAGTTTAGATGAGAATTCATAACCATTATCGCATCCAACGATCTTTATTTTAGCACCAAATTGTGTATCTACCATGACACAAAAATCCATCAAATGTTGAGTGGCCTCACTTTTCTCATTCATCAAATAAACCCAAACTCCCCGGCTAGCATCATCAACTATGGTAAGAAAATACTTAGCACCAGACAATGACTCAACATGGTATCCACCCCATATGTCACAGTGAATAATATCAAAACAGTTCATTGCTTTATTTTCACTAATAGGAAAGGACATACAGGTTTGCTTAGCATGTAAACACACCTCACATAATTCATGTTTGCTTTCATTACTACTAATAAAAGATAAATTTGACAAAGCCTGACTTGATGGATGCCCCAATCTGCAATGTCATGTATCATAGGAAGCCACCTTGTTAACTTGAACCCTTGCTGGTAACGAGTGCTTCAAGTAATAAACCCCTTTTCGTGGCTCACCCACTCCAATCAGGCTCCTCGTAGTAAGGTCCTGTCTCACACACAACTTCTTAGTGAATGTTACATTGCAAAAATTTTCATCAATTAACTGCGCTATCGATATTAGGCTACAATTTAATCCAGGAACAAACAACACATGATTTAACTTCAATTTTGAGTTTAGTAGGATGCTTCCCCTTTTTGTAGCTAAGGTCTCGGTTTCATTAGGGAGCTCAACAGGTATGGATTCCATATCACACACATCATTCAAATTTTCCAAAAAACCGGTCATGTGACACGATGCTCCGGAATCAAGCAACCAGGTTTGCTTACCTGATAATTTTTCGTGACTGGACTTTGGAGTCTCAATGAGACTCAAAAGTCGTTGTACCTGTTCGGGAGTGAAACTAGTTGTTCTAGCTGATGCGTGTGAACCTTCCTCGTTGAGCTACTGTGCACTGTGGGCTACCTGGGCAACATACGCTGCTTCTCGTCCACGACCGCCCCTGCCAGCACCGTTTCGGCCTCCTCCCCGTCCACCACGTGATCTGCCGCAACCTCCTTGACCCCCACGGTTACCCCACTGAGGTGGGTAGCCAATTAGTTCATAGCAATTTGATTCTTCGTGCCCGGTTTTGCCACAGTATTTGCAGGTTATCTTCTCAGTTTGCATCGAGCCAGGTCGGTTGATGTGGGTGACGGCGAAGGCTGCTATGGTGTCCTACTTGGTGTCCCGGTTCATCATCACTTTCCTATGGTTCTCCTTCTGTTGAACCATATTGAATATTTTGTCAATCGAGGGAAGCGGATCAAGGGCAAGAATTTGACTTCGCACTGTTGAGTAATTCTCATAGTCAAGCCCCATTAGAAATTGGTGGACCTTTTCTTCTTCGTTCATGTTGGCTATCTTCTTTGCTGCGTCGCACTTGCACTCGGGAATCCTAACATAGTTGTCGAGCTCGGTCCAGAGACCCATGAGCTTCGAAAAAAAATCCACTACTTCTTGTTTGTTCTGCTTGCATGACGCTATCTCGGCCTTTAGTTGATGGATGCGTGGAATATTAGGAACGGCATATCATTTTTTAATATTGTTCCACATCTCTTGGGCCTAGTCTACGTATGCAATGCTTGTGTGAAGTTTTGGGTCTATTACATTCAAGATCCATGACGTTATCATGGAATTGACAATTTTCCAAGCACTAAGTTATTCCAGGTCTGTTGTCGGTTTTGTTATGGACCCATCGATAAACTCAAGTTTATTCTTGGCTTTCAAAGCGGTTCTTACCGCTTTTTCCCACAGACCATAGTTCTTCCCATTGAACTTAATCGATGTTATCACAGCCCCAAGTGAGTCTGAAGGATGAAGAAAATACGGAGATTTGCTGTCCATGCTAAACTCCTTAGGAGTTTCGTCTTTAGGCATGGCGTTGAGTGGAAGAGAAGGCTAGCAAAATTTTTAGGGTTTCTAACCTCTCTCTGATACCATGATAAAATCAAGCTAGAGACAATTAGGAGAGAATTAATCTTCTGTGCTGTATATTCATGTGGCCGAATGGCCTTGGTTTTATACTACAGTTTTTGCACCTAATGTTAATAGGAAACTATAACTTGAAGGAGTCCTAATAGGAAACTAGATGCAAAAGAATTCTCCTAAGCATATATACAGAATATAAAATATAATATCATTGAGATTTTATATCCTTAACATGTGCAGTTTCATTTTCTTTATTTGAATGACAATCCCTGATAGTGATAATGCCAGTTGTGCAAGACAAAAGTTCGGCCTTTTTAGCTACTTCATCCATGTCAGATTCCTTTAAGCTGCAACAGACATAATGGAACGATGAACAGACTGCCTAGTGTTCTGCCAGTTGCTTCTTTATCATTAAAGGCCTACCAAAATCGCCCATCAGATAGTGGCACTCGGGGCTGCTCCTCATGGGATTCCTGAAGTGTTTGGACAATATATGTCTGATGCATTGAAAGCAGACTAGAGTTTATAGTTTCCTGGCCTCTCCTCCGGGAATTTCATGAAAAAGATAGTCATGAAGTCATCAAAACAAGAATATGAAGAATAGCGTTCATCGCTAAAGGGAATATGACATTCATTAGCTCACTGAGTATGCTGTCGCAAATAGAACAAACACAGAATCTCTCATACCTATAATCAATCAACATAGGATTGAAACAACATTGACATGGGCATGCTTCGTAATATATTGCAGATAGCAAACACCCAGGGACAGAATTCCCCACCCGAATTTACAACTTAATTTATTCACTATTATTCAAGTTAAATTATAATGCTTTCCAGTAGCATCGGTTTTGAAGTAAATGATGTGCGTGTTAGTAATGGATAGGTTGGGATGAAATTGGTGATGTTAGTGTGATTGTAGTTAATCCGGTAGAATATAATATGATCGAATGATCATTCTTCCATACTATCTCTATTACAGCTTGTAGGAATCTAACAAAGGCAAGAATCTAGCCCCAATGGAGAGGTCAGGAAGTGAATCCGAAGTAGTGATGGGGCGCAAGAGATGCATTGCAGCCATCGGTTGTGACTCTTCTTTAATCAAGCGCAAGGTAAAAAAATAGGAAATTACGAATTTTTTTATCGAATTTGTGATATGCACTTTTATTATGTTGACTAAAAAACCACTTCAGCTCATGTCATATCAACTTCGAAAATAAAGATCCCAATTAAATTATGAAAAATATTTTTTTTTGGCCAATTGAAAATTGAGTGGCAACTCATTTCTTCTGAGGAAGATTCTCTATAGTAAATGCTAGGGTAATCATAGGTCGACCGACTTTAAAGTCTGTAATTCATGGTTGAATCCATGATAAGCTAAAAAGGCTATCGTCTTCAACATCCTCAATTTTCACAAAGAGTTAATCCTCCCCCACTAATACTACTAATGATAATGATGATGATGATGATCGATGATGATGATGATGATGATGATAATAATAATAATATGAAACAATGATAAAATATCCAAATATGTGCATAAATTACCTTCTAATTTCAAATTGAAAGTTTGTTTGGCATGCCATCATGTGGACAACAATATGATGCAAAGGACATTCCATACAACTCTATCTAGATTTTAGTATAGTGCCTTGATCATCATCCCACTTTCCTATTTACTTCATCTAAGTTATATTCCTGGGTACGTTGATAATCTATCCATTTCACTAGTTACCAGAGTGTAACGAGATTCAACCGCATACATGGTTGCATGATCATAGCAAGTCTTTATGCACCCAAAAAAAAAAAAAATGTCAAATGCAAAAAGCATGCTTCTTCGCTATTTTGTAGTAGAAATAACAATAATCCAAGCATACGAAAATATTAGAACAAATTAACAATAATCCAAAATAAGTTCAATGATAAGTGAAGCGTACAAAAAACAAGCATACTTGATGATTGTCCTTGTTCATTTACGTCATTCGTGAACCTTGTAATATGCTTAATTCAATTTTGTTTTGCTTTTGAAAATATGAAATTACAGTGAAAAATTAGATGAATAAAGCTTGTAGTATAATTAATGTGCTAATATTTGAATTTACATACCAAAGGAATGTTCCTCTCATACCTAAACTCCAACCATGAAGGTAAAAGCCTACTCAATCGAAAAGCATGAATGGCTTGAGGCTGAGATCAATAGTAAGGCTGAGACAAAAGATTTTATGATGATGTATAGTAATAATTGAGATTACTAATAATGCATTTAGGGATAACTGTAATAAAAGTCGCTCATAAATGAACTATTGGTCACTCTAAAATTTAAAAGTCACTCTAAAACATATTATTGGTCATCTTGTAACCTTTAAAGATTCATCATTGAAAGGATCCGTCTCACAATAACTCTTATATGGGACAGTTTCATCCAAAAATTTGTGTTAGATCAATATAAGGGAAAGTATTACGAATTTACAATCTATAAAAGAAATTTTTAAATGATTTGTGTTCAGATCAAGAAAGGTTTTCCACATCACCAATGATTTTTTTACAGGGGTATTTTAGCTTGTGATACATAATTGGAATGTTTTTTTAAAACCAAAATTAACTCAAAATGTGTAAATGCACATGTAACTGAAATATATACGAGATGTTTTTTATCAATTGAAATATGGAATTACAAAATTAACCCTCAGCATGTACACTACATAATATTGACAAATGAATGCCGCGTATAATCTTGAAAAATGGACACAAACCCACGTCACATTCTTCACGAAAAATTCAACCTCAAATTATATATATATATGTATTTGATAGAATCCAAAATAAAATACATGGGCAAACTAGACAGAACTGATTAACAAAGTGTCGGTTGAAAACTTCTCATAACGCACTTGCCATAAATATATTTGTTCTTTAAATTAAAAAACTCATGCTCAAATATTGGTGAAAAAAGGTATACAATTTTTACAATACACGCATACTTCAGGGTGTGTGTGGGCTTTTCTTTGGTTTGGGGGGGGGGGGGGGAGGTGGCATGTTATTGCATGTATGAATAAGGAACTTTTATTATTACATTGGTTGAAATTGAATAATTAATTTTCACATCATATTATTTTATAAATTGTTAACACATTTTTAAGGAATTATAAGGAGTTGGAAAAAAGACTGGGCATTTTTTTTGGGGGGGGGGGGTGTGACTTTTATCATAATTCACTACAATCACACAATCTTAAGTAACCAATATTTGAGCACTTGAATTTGTGGCTCCAACTTGCATATCATGGGTGAAATCCCAGCATTGGAGTTTTGCTACTTGTCCAAGATTGCCAGCCCCAGTTAGATCTCTGAGCACCGAGATTTCAACTGACAGAGAACATCTACAAACGCAATGCAACAAATCGTTGAAACATGATAATCCATGTCAACGTACAACCATGTGCAACTTATGCCTCGAACTGCCGGTCTACAGATGATGAGGCTAGAAACTGTTTCCAAGGTAGGAAAAGAGAAAAACAAGCCCTAAGAGAACAGCACCAGCAACAAGAGGAGCAGTCAAATCTATTCTCTCATTGGCTCGGGGCTCGCAGCAGGAGTACCCCATATGTCTAACAAGGAATTCTGTGGCTCCAATTCTTCGTGCCACAATGGGAGCTTGTCGCCAGGATAGAAGTTTCTGGTGACTCCCTCTGAGTTGATCTGAAAACCACCCAATCAGAGAGATGTATCAGAAAAAAGATGCAAATTTGATGGAGACCGATTGATGGCAGAAAGTTGAAGGGTGCAAGGATTCTTACAATTACAGTTCGAACAACACCACCACTCGCACCATCTCGAGCAATGGCAAGAGAGACAGCTTTGACCACTAATTGCTGAAGAAGAAGCACAAACACATATTTAATTTGCAGCGGCAAATCATGGTTTCAGGCGATAAGAATATTTCTTATCTATTTCTATCATAGTATCGTGTTGATTTCTTCTCAAGATATATGAGAAACTGAGTTGATTAGGTTTTCTAACATCGTTACTTCAACTGAACTCAGCATTTTCTAAATCATAGTATCGTGTTGATTTCTTCTCAAGATTTATGAGAAACTATGTTAATTGGGTTTTCTAACATGGGTACTTTAACTGAACTCAGCATTTTCTAAAAATTATGTGTGCTTTAAGCCTTAAAAATCAGGAATCAATTGTCCTACCCAAGTCTTAGTATTGTCAGACACAGGTGCTTAAATGAACGGTCGAACAACATAGCTTAGAAATGCAGACGACAACAGAGATCATCCAACATCTACCAGGAAAATAAACATTAAAGAACAAAATTTTGAGAGCGCGGGCATGGCAATTTTGACCTTTTAATTCGATAGATAAATGTCAAGTTGGCATTATTTAAGATGCATCAAGAGTTACTCAGACTATGGATGAATGATCAGATTAATTTTCAATTATTTAACTATGATGCAAGTGAAAAGCTGCTTGATGCAGCTTACACTCTTTCTAAAAAATCACGCTACCTACCTCAGCTTCATCCTTTGTCATTCCTTCTCTCCATGCTTGATCGAAGAATCCATACAAATAACTGGAGCCAGATCCTGTAAAGAGTGATAAAGAAGAAGTTAATCATATGAATCAATCAAGAAAAGGCGCGTGGGGTCTTCCATGACCCATAAAGGCAAGCATCAATTGGATGTCGGCACTCATTTGCTTAGTTATATCAAGGATTCAGAAATGCTCGCCAACCGAGGCCAAGTTTAACTAACAGGATTTAGCATCATCCAACAGTTAATAAAAAGAAAAAAATCTTTCCAAAATTTAGGTGTTCCAGTTATTAGATCATTTACTCTTCAGGCCTTCCAAACAGTTATCAACTCTAGTACAACGAAGTTGCAGTGCTTCTCTTGCCTATGATCTAATAATACTCACCAAACCTCCGGCTCATCTGTTCTAATAAAATTAAAAACATTTGATCTCCGACCCAAGCAGCAGAAGAGGAGGGCATTTACAAAACTAGCAGCATTTTTATGTGTTTCACTCGATTGGAGATAGAGGCACCCAGTTATACAATCTACGACAGTAGGTACCTCCACTCCACTAACTATATTAATGCGATTGGAATTGGTGTCTCCTCCTCAGTCAGAAAGGGCGCATCCGTGAAGGAAACCATACCTCCAATGGCAAAAGGCTGCTCTATAAGTGTCCCACCAAGGGGAATTCCATATATTTTTCCTCCATCATATTTATCCCATCCTCCAACAATAAGACCTGTTTGTAGCATGTTCTGCATAAGCACATAAAGCATGAAAGCAGTAGCAAGCAAGCACAAATTTCAGATACACAGCACCAAAAATAAGGCCTGTTTCTAGCATGATGAAACTGTGTCAAGGAAATAGGTCAGCAAGCACAAGTTGAAAAGACTGGTCAGAAAAAAGCATGTGTACATGCAGTTTGCAAAGAGGGGAAATATGCAAATACCAAGATAACAATCAAAACAAGAAGCACGAACATACCAATCTCCCCCCCCCCCCCAAAAAAAAAAAAAAAAAAAAAAACACAAAGGAGTCACACCTTATTGTTATATGCTAGAAGCCTAACAAGATTTGCAGCAACTTTGACAGTAGCAGGCTGTCCCAATTGTATCCTGTTACATGCAGATACTTTACAAGGATTAACAAAGGAAAGGGAACAAGAAGAGGGAGAAGGTGATGCGCAAAGAGGAGGGGGGGTCAAGGAAATGAAAAAAATGACGTCACAAATACCAGGTCTGTTTCATAACCATTAGTCTGAAACCCTTTCAAAAGCATGAACCACATTCATTAAGGGACAGAAAGATGGGATTTCAATACTGCATAAACCATTTTAATCCCTGCGCAGCAACAAAAAGCAGGTCCTAAAGCCTAATGCTAATGAAGTCACAAGAAAACGCCCAAAAGCTCTTATAAAATGTACAGGTCTTCTCATTTTCCCTTTTCTTATTGTTGGTCGCATATCAGTACAGGGAGAACAGTTACACACTTATGCTTACATATCTTGAATTAACCAACATCAGGGAAATCCCATACAATCTGAACCAGCATCCATCAAGGAAGTGTGCTGCTTGAAACCAACAACAGACAATTCAGAAGGGAAGTTTTCCCTCTTTATACCCCCTCTACCCTCCGAAGCTCTGCCCCAATAAGCTGTTCCCAGGAGTTATGTGGCCCCTAGATGGGTGATTGTACCCAACCCCACCCCCAACCATAAAAGAAAAAAGAAAAAAGCTCAATCCATATCAACTGTCGTGTAATTTCAGACTTCTGGTCCCTGCAATGGTCCTAGCTGTAAGACAACATAATCATCATGGTCTTCTTTTTTTAAAAAAAAAAAAAATAATAATCTTACTGATCAGAGGATACACATGCAAAATCTTCAAAAATCAAAAAGTTTTTAATCAAACATACTTTACAAGAATACTTCAATAATTCAGAATTGTATCCAGTTTAAACAAGATAAAAGCATACATTCTCACCCTTTGAGAATGTTATCATATTGCACCAAAATACCTCCTATAAGGTAGGTTAGCTCCACTCAGGAAGCAAATCTAAAGGGAAACATAACAGTAACACCTAGTTGCTAAACGAAGAACTAATCCGTGAAGTAGAAAAACACACAATCAACAAAACTTCAATGCTTAAAATTCATTATTAAAGCAGCAGAAAAACTTACGTGTGCTGGTGAAGAAAATATCGCACATAGTCAGATACAATCTGAGAGTCTGCAGCCTGAAAATGTCAGTACTTAAATTGGTACATTGAAGGATAACAGCATTAAAATATGAGCCACGTAATCCTATCAGCATTCACGGTACGAAGAGACAGGAACCAAAGAGTACTGGCTATTTGAGTCAGTATTTAGAGGTCCGTTAAAAAGCAAGAAAACATCATTTGTTCCACTCTAAACATCATTTGTACTGCTCTATATATTAGGCCTGCCTCCACCTAAGGCAACAACTTCACCATCTATCTTCACTTCCGATCCCATGATTTGGCCAACTGCCAGCTAGTAGACAAAAATCTAAACCTCCGCAAAAACTCACAAAACATCACAACAGAAGAGAGGAATAAGCAGCACTTGTATATAAATTGTGGAGTTATGCTAAGCTTATTATCTTTCAACAAGACAATGATTTTTCCTTCTCTGAAGTACAATTATGTCATTATGGTGGCCATTTCATCAGGGGCTCCATTGCTAACCAATAATCAACAAGGTTATATGTTCAACATTGATTTGAAAACATCCATAGAATAAATATGAACCTTGTGGAAGCAATGTGCTCAATTGCCGTTACAAAAGGGGCCTCACAATCATTCTCAAATGACATTGAACAGAATATTCTCAATGTACCAGATTCCAGACTGGAAAACAACCCAAAATGTCACTGCAGTTTTGCATTTTCCAAAATCATCCACTTACCTCTTAGCATGAATTCAGATTTGCATCCTTCATAATAAATCCAGATGCTTTGGGATATGACAATTTGAGGGGTCCAGCATCACTCTTTATGAATGCACCCATCATTCTCTACATAAAGAATCTCATCCAGTGATGAATTCAGCAACACTGAATAACTCACTCTCACAAGGCATCTAACCGATTAACTATGGATTTTTCCCTCCGAGTAAGCTTCAATTCCAAGAATTGCATCATTTCTCAACTTGTTAATATGTTCCCCCATTAAAAAAAAATTAAAAAAAAATATTTTCACAAGAAACATGCAGAGATACAACAACAAAGGTATCCCCGCATCTCCAAACCCCCCTCCCCCCCCCCCCCCAAAAAAAAAAAAGGAAAGAAAGGCCCAAACTCACATCTCAAATACAAGTCTGATCAGCACAATTTTTTGAACTCAATAATGGTTTCTTTCTATACACTCTACCACAACCCAAATAAGGAAATGATGTTTGAAGGCCTTTCAGTTCAATAACAAAGAAGTCTGGATCAACTTTCTCTAACCTCTATTAAACTATTAAATCCGATAACTGATTTCACCTCTCTTGATTTCCATGGCCAATTGAGAGCATAGGTAACAAGTAACACCTAGAAAGCGTGAGAACTCCCCATTGGAGCCCATTACAAGAGAACATGCCAAGGGATCCCCGTAATTGCCGATGAAAGTTATCTGAAGGGCTTCCAAAGTAAATTACACTTTGGACCTTGCGGACGTATTTTTGTTAACCAAAAACTTAATACCTTGTGGACTCTCTTGATTTCCATCGCCAATTGATAGCATAGGTAACAAGTAACACCTAGAAAGCGTGAGAACTCCCCATTAGAGTCCATTACAAGAGAACCCAAGGGATGCCTGTAATTGCCGATGAAAGTCATTTGAAGGGCTTCCGAACTAAATTACACTTTGTACCTTGCAGACATATTTTTGTTAACCAAAAACTTAATACCAATGTCCATCATCTCCAAACAATGTCACACCCCCTCCTACAAGCTCAATAGCTCGTAAGGGAAGAACTTACATGTTCGATCTAATCCATTAAGACGAACATCCCCCCCACCCCCACATAACAAGGAAATCAAGATCCAACAATGTCCTAAAGTCTAGATTAAAAATCAAACTAACAATTCGGATACAATCAACTTCCAAACAACTACAATTAAGATAGCATTAGAATAATAAACAAACCTTGATATAAATTGAGTCCATCTTATTATCTCAGTCTAGTAGACTGAAAAATTCACAACAGAAAAACTTTAGGGGAAATGGTGATGGAGTTCGCGTGACACTGCCACGTGACTGTTGGAAAGGGGATCAGCTATTAGATATAATCAACAACAAAGAATGTCCGGATCAAAATCAGATCATCTAATTTCCACTTCGATCCCAATTAGACAGCCATGCCAAAGCTAAATTCCTCAACTATGTGCTGAAACCACCAATGGACAGAGAAAACCAGAACTGAAATTACCAAAGTGTGTAAAATGTTCTCAAATAGTATTTGTCCACTGAGCCTAGTTCTCATATGGATCATTACTTCAACTCAAAAATCAAGTGATCCAAGTCAAACAACTAGCTTCAAGATGCAAACCTTTATCTCAGTAATAAACAGCTCAGTGACCATCCTCAAAACAGAAACCCATACAAGAAATTCTCCAAAGCAATATCGTCAGGCTTCAACTAATACCAGCCCATATAGAATCCATGTCAACGTGTAAACTTTCAGCAATCGATGAGGATCCCAATTACACACCTACCAATTTCTTCCAACCCACTTTCCCAGTGAACAAAATGCATAATTTACAAGCAGAGGGTTAGGAATTTACAATTCGTGCACAAACTCATTGGTTACATTGCAAATCCAAATTCCAAAAAAAAAAAAAAAAATTCTAATATGAAAATAAAGGAAAAGAATATTACCGATCCAGAACGACAGACATAAACATTATCAGTAAGTTGTGTAATCTTGTCAGATGCACGATTGGCAACATAAATTCCTGCACAAGACAATCAAAATCGACTTAAGAAAATGCACTAAAACCCTACCTTAAAAAATCAAAACTTTTTGTTATAATACAATTCCACAAAACCCTAATCAATTGAGTTAAATAAGAACATGGGTTTGGTCACAGATTTCGGGATTACCAGTGCTAGTACGGGAATCGGCGCCGAGAACGACGCCGCCGTTGTAAGTGACGCCGATGATGGTGGTACCCATCGAGTGTGGGGCGTTGAAATCGAGGTTCTTCTCCATCCTTTAGGGTTTTCGATATGGCTATGCAACGAATTTCTCAGTTGGGTTGATGACTTGATGGGATATAGCAGATTGCAGAGAGACTGGGAAATGAGGAAAGATGTTTAATAAGAGTTAATGAATTAGAGTGCCAGAGTGGAAGGCAGTAACTTCTTCTGCAAGAAGGTGAAGCAATGGGGAAAGACTGCTCTTATATGTACGGATTTGTATGCATGGATTAGAACAAGTATTACCGACCTAGTTTTAGAAGCATATACTCCTGTTGGTGTCTCTATGTGCATTTTTCAACGGATATATATGTATTACACGAATAATTATTATATGTAATTTACTAATGTAATTTCGGAGAGTACATATTCTTTCTCAACTCCTTTTTTCTTTACACTTCTTTCTTTTGGGGGGGAATTTGTTTCCATCTTTCTGATTTTTATAACTCCTCTGATTTCAGGCTGACAGATAATTTGCTTGTTTATAATTGAGTGTTCAACATTGAATAAATATTTCAAACTTTCACTTCCGATGTTGAATCTCATTGGCAATATTTGGCTGAATTTGGTGGCGTACATACCCATGGCAATGTTTTGGTTGAATTCGATGACATACGTACCCAATGCTTTAATATTTTGACATGATTAAAACCTTTCTTGTACTGAGTTATTGAGTTAGTTTTAAATAATTTAAATTCATATATCTCTCATTTATAGTTAACTCATTGATTTCTTTACAAATCTTGTCTTGTGACAAATTAGAGTCATTTGTTACATCTTGTTTCCTCCATTTTGCAGCTACTTTTGCGGTTGTGTATAGAATTTGAAGGAATTTATGATATCATGGTGCTAATCCATGCACCAATCTACCATATTGGTTGTGCTTGAAGCACCATCCTTTTTAGTCCTTGGACTTTGAACTTGATCACTATATAACACAAAACAAGTTCTTCTATAGTCCACTCCCTAAAAAGAGGTATGTAGTTCATTGAGCATTTGCCAAAACAGCTAATCCGTGACTCCTTATGATAGAGAATTCTGATTAAACCAACAGACAGCATTTGGCAATTGGCGCTCACAATTACCCTTCATTTTTCTAGGGGACCAATTAGACTTTCACTCAAAAACCCAATTTAGTGCAACATTTCCAGATCATCGATAACGTGTCATCTAGTTCCGAGCTTTCCAAAGAGCTTCTTAAACTCATATTAACCGTTTAACCTAGTGAAAAAGCTAATTTACAAATATAATGAATTAGCTTGTTGAAATAGCTTTTTAATCTAAAATGCTCAATTGAAAAATCTCAAATTTTGACTTTTTAAAAAATATCTTTTTTGAAATGAGCTAATTTCACCAAACATGTTTCAAGCTTGAAACAGGCACCAGCTAGGCAGCTAACATAAATAGCTTATGCAAAAATAACTAATATAAATAACTAATGATTATTTACCCAACACCTTCACAGCTTGTTTCCCAGCGCCCCCCCCCCCCCCCCCCCCGAAAAAAAAAAAGGGATAACGACGGTTGCAGTCTCCAAATTGTCCCTCTCCTCCTGCCTGACTGTGAGAATCAGCTATTAGTTTCAAGACTATACGGTGTACACTGCAACCGACTCTAAAGATAGAGGCTCAGGACTGTTTATGGATTCAAAATGTCTTATTTCTGGAGACACAGCCTAAATATTGCATTTAAACACTATTACATAACGAAAGATGATTAACCATCAGTTTGGACTCTCCAAGTTGAATTCCCCATACAAATAGGCCCTTTTAGAGCCAACAAGAAGTTAAGTGGAAACGCCTAACGACCTAAGCATCGTAGCTGACGTGAAACTCGAAGCTCAACCTAAGATGGTGACAGAACAGAAGAGATTAAGCCAAGAGGGCATCAGTACACAAGGTTAGGAGCATTTTTCCTATTTTTGTCTGCTCGCTTCTTCCTTCTGGCTACGAGTCCATGGCTACTGCTTCCTGACGTGGGCGAACTTGTAAGGATGGAATATTGTCCTTGATTGCGACATGTAGTGCTGCAACCAGCTTTCTCTCCTTGGGAATTCCCTTTGCGGTCCCGAGTACCTTTCTCACCTCTTTGGCCAGCTCAATTACGTAATCATCCTCATGACCTATTCAAAGACATCTGCCAACTCAAGAACTTACAGAAAACAAATACGAAATGAACAAAAAGCTGTTGCATGCAAGGTTCCACTATATAATACAAGCATTCCCCTCCATCTGAGCACACTCAAATGGGAGTTATGGGACCGATGTTTGGGAGGGGTTGGGTCAAGCAAGCCTAAGGGAAGAGAAAGACAAAGGCTCAGCTTAACTGGTCTGCAAGCTTCCCCAGGAGATATGTCACTCGCTAGATCCAAACATGGATGGCCTTGGAGAGGTCAGATGCTGTTGAAGCAACCTCTTTGGTGCCCTTTTCGTGATTACATGTATCCAACATGCATGCATGCACGCACACACACATACCTCACAAAATGAGGTTCAAAATGCACAGTCAAAAATGTATTCTCTTAAAGTCTTCAATTACCAAGCATGCTCCCCTATCTTTTTACAATGATTTGTCAAAAGTCGCTGCTCAATGACCTACCTGAAGTCTTCAATTACCAAGCATGTTCACCTATCTTCTTACAATGATTTGTCAAAAGTCATTGCTCAATGACCTATCCTGCCCCAGTGAACGTACAAAGAAAAACCAAGTTTATCTCATCCCCTAGACCCCCCCCCCCAAAAAAAAGGGATTCAAAATGCGGTCATTTTGCAATGAAACAGCCACATCAAAGAGGTCTTGGGAGTTACGCAAACCTCATTTCCACCCTACGACAATGCAATATGGCATGCGATTGTTGCGTTAGAGCAGTTTTTCCATACCATGACTAAACTTAATCACGACCGAAACCACATTTTAACCCCCCCCCCCCCAAAAAAAAAGCCCTCCATCTTAGAAGAGTGGGGGTGTTCTTAAAAGTTAAGACCATGGTTTCACTCAAGTGACATTTTCATGCCAAAATGATCACATTTACCAATAGTTATAAAGACCACAGGCAACCAGAGAGATGGAATTTCACATGTGAATCACATTGATACTAGGAGCAAGAAGCTTACCAATATCACGCATAGCCTTCTCAAGCAAGAAAAGATACTCCCTGTTGTTCCCACAAGGCCCAAAAGCAGTTGCAATTTGCCTAAATTAAAGATATATCTTAGCACATGCTTGCAAGCAGACCAACTCAATTACTTTAGAAAAAGAGGAAAGAAAATGCTTCCCTACCTGGCCATTTCATCCAGTGGAGCTGGCCCTAGATAATATTTATTTGATACCTTATCAGGAGTAGACATAAAGCTGTGTATCAACAAATGACAAAGACGCATTTATTTACCATTGATGACAAAATTGTACAACGATTAACAAAAAACAAGAACAGAAGCGTCTCAAATCAAATATGAAGGCAACTTACACTATCACTCCTGTGATCAAAGGCTCAAGCTCCTCCCCTTCCTGAATTCACCGAAACAAATAAAGAGAAAAAAGAACACATTAAAGTAAGGGCAGAGGACACACTAGCAGCAAATTATCAAAGGCATTCATTCATCCATCACCTTGTAAAAGTCCACAGATATCTTGTGATCATATTCGCACTCCCTGCGCTCCAAATACTGAAAATAAGAATAACACAATGAATTAGAAAAATATCGTCTAACGTAGAAATGATTGGAAGAAACATAATCAGAAGATGAGCTGTTTACCTTCATTGCTGCTGATTCTACTTCAGGGCCTCCTCTCACACAGTATGCAGCACCCCAGCAAATGGATCCTTCACTATATTCCAATGTGCAGGTTCTTGCTGGTGCTTCTGGTGTGCCTCGATGGTCAATGCATGCTGACAAGTAAAAGCATTCCCACAAGTAAGCAAAACCAGCAAACACACCCCAACAGTTCTCAAATTGCTTAAAAGTCCTACCAAGATCAAAAACCCGTCGGTAGTCTTTGATATACCCAATCACTTTCTCATCATACTTGAATCCAGGGTTCCACACCAATGAACCATAGCCAAAGACCCAGAACACCATGGCTGAAGATCTGAAAAGAAGCAAAGAACAGATTGATTATCAGAAATTCAGAATAGTGAATAGATTGATTATGAGTGTCTTTGCATCAATCTTTCATTTTATCTAATTTTTTTTAGGGGTTGGGAGGGGAGCCAAGGAGAGAGGGTTAGAAGGTGGGGGTTGTCGAACAGTTCAGGCAGAAAAGGGCTGATTTGGCCGTGTCAACATTTTGAAAATCAACAAACCTGGAATCAAAGGTCGGAACAACTGGCATAGTAGACATTATTTTTAGTTCTACACTGGCAGTAGTATAATTAAAATACAACATCACATACTCTGGAATTTTTAAAAAGTAATTACACATGGGTCGAACAAAGACTAGTAAGAGCAACAACCTGAGGAATAAAAGGCTACTAAACAAGAAATTCTTTATATATGGAGGGTTCTGATGTAGAAAGCAATTGCAGTTCTCACAGCAATTCCAAGTTACAAGGTAAATGCTAAGCCACTAAGCAGCATAACATTAGCTACTGGCTAGAATTAAACCTAACAAACAGCCATCTTTAGGCTGCGACAGAGGCAAATTATAATATTACTTTTGTCTTCAGGGAACAAAGGAGGAGCAAAAAGGGCACACTCTTTACCTTCTTTTGGCATTTGTAAAACTTAATTTGGCACCACCCCCCCCCCCCCCAAAAAAAAGGAACTCTATCAAATTATCACCCTCCCAATTTTCTATCTCCGCTAGGTGAAACAACAAAAATCAGCAAATCTAATAACTCCATCCCGATTCACTTGCTCTTCCGTTTACAATCCTCCCTTTGAATACAGACCATATAAACAATAAACAAATCAAGTAACAATTTCTCCATTAAAACTTCTAGATGAGAAAACTTTCACAAGGAAGCCTTTGAGAAAATATAGTGGGTTGCTGATACAAGGAGCAACTAACAGCATCCAAAATGAAAGCCATAATATTTAGTTTCCTGCCATGATTCTATCAAGTATGGGCCCACTGAGCTAAACACTAATCCATATCTATCTTAGTCACCCACAACCTGGAAACAATCTCCTCCTCCTGGACACCAATCCACAGATTAATATGTGGATACGCAACAAACAGCAAATGATCACGTGACTCCAACTCAGAAACAGCTTTAGTTGATTTCATTTTCAAGTTCCTCCTTTCACCAGAAAGACAAGAGAAGAATTAATTACACACACCAACAGACAAAAAGGCAATTTAGGGTTGCATTTGCATACCCTCAACTTGCTGGGTAATCCCCAAACAGCCGAAAAAAGGGCAGAATTTACATGCAAATATGAGAAAAATGTGAGCCAATGTAGGCCCATCTGCCCAATTTGATCCATCAAAATCTAAAACAATCGATTAAAAAATCAATCGAGTTGATCTTCAGCAATTTAGCTCGTAAACTTTACTGGGATTATACTCAGATCTGGGTTTCTCTTGAAACAAGACTAGAATCACCCTTATGCCTTACGCCTCACTTTTAAGCACAAACAATTGAACAACCCCATAAAGCTAAAAATTAGAAATTAGCACAATATTCTTAAAAAATCCCCCAAAACAGAAAAAACCCAAACGTGTACAATCAAATTATTAAGATCAGCAAATCCTCTGCATTGTATCATATCCAATCAACTTAAACCTTCAGAACACCGCTACTTCTGATTTAACTTACTTGTATTTTTTCAATAAAAAACACCGAAACCCTAATTTCATTTGAGCAGGATTTCATGAAATATATGACACAAATAACCACAACAAATGGGAACAAAGACGAACGAATACCTGATACAAGCTCCAAAAACAGAGGGGGCTACGAGCAGCCAAACACAACGCAATCAATTACTGCGAAAAGATGTAGAACTCTTCGTTCTCAAATTTGATCGATTGCGCCAGCGAGAGAAGCAGGTGTAGAGAGAGAAAGAAAAAGTGTAGAGAGAGAAACAGATCGGGAAAACCCTGAAACAGAGGAGAAAGGGTTTTCCCGTTCCTATGATGAGCTCGAACTTAGCTTTCTCTCTCTACTAGCTCTCTCTGAGAACCACGCGACGCCCTCGACCCCCTTTCTCTCTCCTCTGTGCTGGTCGACAATGGCGCTTCTTCGAGAGGGGGGTGAATTCTGGTTGAGAGTAGCGTGTATTTATCGACCCGGAAAATCTTGCGAAAAAAAAAAAGTTTAAAACATGAAAAAAGAAAAATCTATTTAAAAAAAATTGGGGGTTGTGCTCAGGAAGTGCCACATATGGTGTCTGTGTCATTTAAATTATTATTTTAAAAAAACCGTAAAAGAGGTTTAAAACAGGGGGGGGGGGAATCTTAGATGACTCATGCCTCCTCTTAAATAGCATCTAATGTTTGGTATAATTAATGCTTGGACTATCAACAATTAATGTCTCAAATACATATTTGAGACGTTAATGAAATTTAGTCTTGATACTTCAAAATTAATTCTTTTTAATTTTAGTTTCAAAATATTTTAAATTAACCTAATATTTAGGGAACTGTTAAAAACACAACTATTTGTTATTAAAATAACTCTAAATTACATTCTTGACTAACTATCAATTTCGATAATATATATCGTATATTCCGGAGTGTGTATTCCTACTTACCACGTATATATATTTTTTCAGTGTGTATTTATCATATAGACAACTTTTAATATGAGGTATTAACGTGACTTGTAAGCGTATATACTCTTAGGAATATGATATAAGTTTTCATCTCAAACAATTTTATGTTACCCAACAAACCCTTCAATTTAAATTCTTGCTTCCTAATTAATTAAAAGATTATAGTAGATGACTTTCATTTAAGCCATTCACACAATATTATAATTTTATAAGCATGTTTGCAAACGGTAACAATTTTAATAGAATAATTATTAATAAACAATTGATAATATAATTAATGAAGAAAAGAAAGCTTACAATTATTAATCCTTTGGTATTAAATATGGGCTATACATTTATTTATAATAACGTATGAATTTAATAATTTTAGGATAAGATTGAGTTAAATACATGTTTATGTTATCAACAAAAACAAGGACCTAAGCACCAAGTACACGTGACCTGAACCATGAGAATATCGTGATGGCAACGAAGGGCACGTGCCTGTCTAAGCTGTCAAGTTGGACACATACCGCATGGTCATGCGCGTGTATCTTTGATGGTTTAATTGACAGCTGGAATTTTGTAACTAAGTTATATCAAATGAAAGGAATATAACCAAACCTTTTACTATGAAAAAAAACGTATTATAATAATTTACTAACAATAATTGAACTTGAAAAGTTTTTAAAATAGACATTCTTGTTTAAGAATTTTAAATTTACAGCTAGCCAAGATTACATTATTTATATAACTAACATCTATGGAAAAATATTTTTTTCTTCACAATTGTATTTATGACTAATTCAAATGTTAGTAATAATAGCAACAACAATAATTCTCAATGGGTCCTATTTGTGGTAAGTTTGAGAAGATTCAGATACAAGTAGTCTTATCTATACAAGTACTATTATTATATAGAGACTGATTTCGCGGTACAGAAGAGAATTAATCTAGATCTAACATGTAAAAATAAATATGATGAATGTAAAGGACTGGAATTCTCTGAAATTATAGCGAAAACAATGATAACAATAACAACTTTCAATATAAGTTCCACTTTGATGTGATTTAGAGAAATTTAAATGTCGTCATCTTATCCCTACAGATACTCAAATAAGTAGAAGCATTGATTTAAATGAATTCAGAGAAAATTTTCAAATAATATTTTATTGGGGCAAATTATAAGGCAAACTAGTAATTTATAATCATCAACGTTTAAGATGTAATCACTTGTAAAATTTTTGGTACATTAAACTGTCAAAAGCCTAGTGAAAAATCATAGTTAAAGATGACATACATGGCACGATTCAATGACCGTATACAAAGCACTGCTTAGTCTACTAGTTAGGGTTGGCGTCCGCAATTTGCAGGGTAAGGATCTCTCGTTAGTACCAAGAGGTTCAGACAATATTTGATGCAAGGGCCAATGAAACGTAGATTCATCACGTTAAAACATTACTAATTAGAGTTGGAAAAATATGACACAATATAATAATTCAATATGAATCCGACCCGAAGTTAGTGAGAGAAAGATGAACTCAACCCCAGTCGACCTGATTTCGACTTGAAGTTAACGCAATTTAACTGTTTAGTGCGAAAAATTGTTATTTTTCAATTTTGAGTGAATCTAAACTATTTTCAAAGTCGACATAAAATTGACCTATTTATTAAATGAGCCGATCTGACCCGGCCTCTTTCCCATCTCTATTACCAATCCAAGCTAGTTGGTAAGGATTTGTAGGATGAGAGGTGAAAATTAGGTTTCACTCTCGAAAATATTCATTCATCTAAATTTCACGATTTTTTTAATTTAAAATTTGCTTTTTTTAAATCTTCAAGTGCACCTAATTTTTTAATTTCTATTTCGAACTTAGGGTATCATTTTGAAAATTATTCGATGAAATCGAAGACTAAAAAATCTCCAATTAAACCTACTTGTACTGTATGAAGTGTCATGTATTATACTCCCGTACAGGTGTCGCATATAAAAAAGGGAGGTAAAGTAGTATATGATCCAAGTGCTCCTATTGTATAGGAAATACTTCTTCCCATCTTCGAGTGATCTGTGAAAACTTCTATTAGTGGATGTAGTGGATACATAGAGCTTTGGAGAAATCAATGCCCAAAGAATCCTAACATTATAGGGACCATGAGATTTTAATTTTAGTGGTTAATTAAGATTCTAAGTGTTTCAGATTTCATATTGGTCCCTTCGTTTATCATATATTATTATATTCTACTGTATTATATGACTTGTTTATGACAATGAAAAATTTGAAAAATTACAATGAGAAATCTAACTTTCATCGAACCAAAATATGTTGTTTTCGCCCTTGATGTCACTAGCTAACTCATATGGTGTAGGGTTTTGATGTTTGAGGTCAACATATCGCCTTTAAGGGGAAAAAAAAATCTAAATATGATAATACTCTATAGTAAGAGTGTACACTCTTTTTTTAAAATTGTTGTTATCTTATTTTATAAACTAAAAATTTGAATAAAATCATAGTCTATCTCATCTAAAAGCTAATTAAGATGAAAGGCAAATGATGCACACATACCACCCATCATAAAGATATTATTGCAGTAGTTGGGCCAGGCATCTCACATGAATCAAAAGGGAAAAGTTCCCTTTTTTTGGCTCTGCACCTTGTATACATATATAGACTTTCTAATTCACAGTTTGCCCAAAAAAAGTTGTGGCTAGAGCTATTGGCTTTTTAGTGAAATTTGGTTAATATATAAATCAATTTTGTGTGAATTTACACTAAAAAATTATATGGCTAACAGAAAATTAGTATTGATGAATATGTCGCTTCCATATCCTTAAAAAAATTGTTAAACGTTCATAAAACTAGACATTCGGTAAAAAGAATAAAAGTCTTACATGTAGTAATTTAGAGGATTTCTATGGCACTGAAATTCCATTAGAAAAATGGAAGACAGAAAATTGATTTTTATGCAATGAGCACTGAGTAACAACGTATGGATTAGGGAATCAGAGAGAAGCAAAAAATGAAACATATTCTCATCCAAAGCGGGTTTAGATTAGAGATGACAATAGGGCGGGTTGAAGAGGGGGGTATTCGCCGTCTCCGTCCCCACCGCATTTCCCATTGCGAGGAAAGTTCCTCACCGCCCCCATGCATTCCCAGTGAGGATTCAATCCCCGATGGGTTCTCAACGGGATTTTTATCGCAATGTTTTTTTCCTCCTATGTGAAAACTATACTGCAAGTTGGATCATGGATGAAGGCCAAGTTGTCAATCAGACTTAACTCAATTAATTGTACAAGGCTCTCATAGAGTTGTAGGTTCCATGCAATGCAAGTTTAATAAATTTCATCAAAGTTTATAATTTAACCCAAATTAAAGTTTCACAAGTCCACGCAACCAAACAAAAGTCTAAGAAGTCAAACACAATCCAATTAAAGTCTAAGAAAGAACATAGGGATTATATAGCTAGGGTTTTTCAAGTAAATTTATTGATTAAACATTAATCTTATGTTCATTAATGAAATATTTATATAATTTTAATTATAAACTGAGACAGAAAAGCGAGGATGGAGACGAGGATTTTTTATTGGGCAGGTAAGCGGGGATGGGGACGAGGCAAAATTTCGCCTCATCCCCATCCCGTCCCCGCTCAGGGATTTAATCTCGTCCCCGTCCCTATTCCCATTGGGGATGAAAATTTTTCCTTAATGCGGGACAGGGCCCTTCGCGGAGACAGAGATTTCTCAGCCCATTGTCATCCTTTGTTTAGATTTAGTCTTCGTCATATTGCTATGGGGGGCCCATAACAAGGTTCGAATCGGTAAACACTTAAATAAGAAGACCCAAAAAAAAAGGAAAACGGAAAAGGACTCATAAAAAATGCAAAGGTGTTTTTCTCTCAGCGACTCCACTGGGGATCGAACCCAGAATCTCTGGTTCCGTAGACCAGCGCCTTATCCATTGGGCCATGGAGTCCTGTTGTTCGGTCTAACCGCCCTATGTATACAAAAACATTTCTGTATATTCGAATTCAAGAATATAATAATCTGACCTCTTCAATGAGGCTGAAAAATATGCTTGATCTTTAAAAGAAGGTAAATATTTGTTTGTCACATCAAATGTATTTTTTCCTCGTAATTTTGATGATGTGGCCCTTCCCCCCCCCCCCTGAAATCAGTGATGTGGGTTAATTTGATTCACACTACATTCATATGTAAAAAAATTAAATTAATTTGGAGCAATATATCTTGCAATATTCATGTAGGGCAAATTTGGAAAAAAATTTCCAACCATCAAATTTGGAAAAAAATTTCCAACCATACATAATTATTCAATCTAAATTGAAAATAAAATTTGTACCATTTTTCTTGGGTTTAAACTTGTGTAATCCAGATTGAGACAACATCGACATATCAAATTACATTGATTATGATTCTTTCACTAATTGATTTAGCAAATCAATGGTGGCAATCTTGAATATGATTTAATCCAAAAGGATTTCTCTAATATAGTTAAACATGAAACTTACTTCAACAATTCCAATTATTTAAATGCTGTATTGCCAAATTTATGTTACAGTCTCCAACTAGATTATTAATTAAGATCTGCTAAACATAACTGTATTCTCCGATTATCATCAACACATATTGGTTTAACTTATTTGGCACTTCTTTTAATTGAGGTGTTGGATTCAAGTATTTCCAAATGAAAAAAGTATGTGATGGGAGAGCTCTATTCCTATACTGCCAAACAGAAGCTTGAATCTAATAAAATAGATGCCTAAATTAAAGATCCAAAAAAAAGGAAAATAAACGACACCAATTAATTATTGTTTAGATTAAGCGGGATTACTTAGAACTTGTTCATATTTGAGCCTATGAATCCATGGGATTCATGGGAACAGATGATAAATTCTAAGGCACTTAAAGTCATCAGAAACCGCTTCCAAAGCCAACTCTGCAGTCTTCTGTTCATGAGTAATTTAGAGATTGAACTTTTAAGGATGTATAAAGTCATGTGCCCCAAACCGAAACTAGCATAACATTCAATCTTCTTCCCTTGACTAAGTGACTCGTAATCCGATTGACTTGGGTAAAGTGAGTGTCTTGGCCTGCCCTTCTTTGTAAACTTCAACCTTGGGATACTGTAGTTTTTTTTTAATTTCATCCACATGGGAAGAAATCGTCGGAGATTAAAACAACCTTCCTCTTCTGACGAGGGCATACAGCATCACAAGGGACAACCACCTTCCTCTTCTTATGCAGAACACTCATGTTGTGCAGAACTAACAAGGTTTTCCCTTGTTATGTTATTAGAGAGGATGGATATACTGTTGAATTTGCTTTGTTATGCTTCAATATGAAGTTCAATTATAGGTTGATGTTTAATTCTTACCTATGCTATACTTTTCCGTGTTAGAAAATAAAGTTTTGCATAGCCAAGTTTTCTTGTGATGCAGTTGCAGCATAGCAGGATTGTTCAGGTCAATACTTGCAGAGATTCTCTCCCCTGTGTTTTAACCATGTCTCTTGAGATTTTTGTTGGAGACGTTGGCTCATGTTCTCTAGCCTACCACGGGTCCTTTCTGTTATATGCGTCGAACGGAGATGATGGATTGTACTGGTGGATCTGAATGAAATGCACGGTTGCAGTTTCGCCTCTGTGAGGTAGAGGTCACTAAGTTTCAGAAATAGGTTGAATCCCATCTGTTTCTGTTCATGTTAACCTCGACCCCCCCCCCCCCCCCCCCCCAAAAGGGAGAATACCTCAAGCCTAGAAATCTATAGGTTGTACACCGGATTCATCTTGCAGGTGTCCAACTGTGCAGTCTTTTTTAAAATGATTCATCTTTGACGACTCAGGCTTGTTTCGAAGTCGTCAGTTATGGAATATTTTGCTTTCCCAACTGATATTCATGAACGAACACCTGACTATGCGCAGACAGATCCTCCATGAAGCATCACTCATTCTGATCTCCGGTTCTTATGATGCACAAAACATATCCACAGGGCAAAGACCAAATGATGGAGGAGATTTTGGCTGCTTGCAATTTTAGGTGCAACTTACGCAGGATGACGAATGTAAGGAGTTTAGTATGAGCCCTGGTTACTAGATATTAAAACAAGAGAAGAAAGCCTTGCAACCAAAAAATAGATAGGAGGGAAATCAGTTCTGCAAAGGTGAAAGCTAGCCTAGTAAACTAATAGATGTTCGGAAACCACATCGTTCGTTAATACTGTCAAACTAGCTATTAAAACGATTTTCGGAGACAACAAATCTGATTTGGAGTAAAAAGATAGAAAAACCTTTGCCCAACATGCCAGCATGCGTGCATGCATGTATGGTTTACCAAGCCCACCCCTGATGCACGTACTCAGAGACTGAACATTTTCCTTGTGGGAAATTTTTTCTGGCTCCTCCAAAATAAAGACCTTCAGAATGAAATATTATAACTTCGAAGTTTTTCCGAACATATTTTCGCTATGAATCTTATAAGTTTAAGGGGAGGAGGAGAAAGGAAGCAGAGGAAAATGTGACGTGAGAGGCACAAGAGCAGAAAGAGCTCAGAAAGGGAAAGGGAAGGAGAAGTTCGAAAGTACACAAACAAAATGAGATAAAATAAACTGCGTTTCTTATGTTTAGATCTTCATCAGTCATCACAACTCAGAAAAGGAAAATCTCGAATCTGCAGTAATCCACGAAAACAAAGGTAGAACTTATTGGTCGGATGTAGACAGTTCATTGATCAAATTTACTCTTCATATGCACCATACCACCAGAAATGCGAGAATTGAAGGCATCTAATTGAGGCCACAGAAACATAACAGGAACTCTAGACTTCTGTGGGTTCGAAGCTGTTCTGTGTCTCAAGATAGAACAACGACCTTACTCAATATCCAGAGCACCAAAGAGAATTCGAATGCGAACAATGTGTGAAGCAAACCCCGGTCCAGAACAAATCCAAACACCGTAATTCCACCATTGTTGTGCTGCAAGTATGTCACTGCATGTCCAAATCCAAGCCACAAATCAACGCAGTAAACAGAAAGTATAGGACTTTCATGCATAACTAGCGTCTTACTATGCAAGTTTATGTGCGGTTTGCTGTATTGACAAGTGAGCCTACACTTATGGTTACGACTCTCACGTTGTGTTAGGATAATAGTTATTCATTAACAATAAAACCCAATATAAATCCTGGCACTATTGCCGTTTACCCCAGGCATGCATATCTACAGGGACTAACCATGACTTATCCACAAACCTCGTAGCTCATTTAGGATTTCAGGGTTCTAACGGATACACATGTCCACAATTTTTACCACAGCCTGTACAACTGATTTTTGAATTTCATACTTACGTATTAAGCATTGGGACATGTAGCCGTACTTAGTGATCAAATCACAAAACTAACCTATACCAAGAACAACCTAGGGCATATAACTAACCTTTTTGTGCATAACAATCCAAGAAGAAATATGACAGGTGTTTTTAATCAATTAACTCTCTCACGCATTGGTACATGCAGCCTTAGGTAATGGACAGACTTCCGAAGCATAAGACCAACTTACACTAAGAAGAACCCAAAGGCATGTTCATTTGCATAAAACTAACCTTTCTGTGCATAATAATCCAAGAAGAAATATGACAAGAATGTCTTATAAACAAAGTTTGTGACTGTGTGAGTTACAAATCAATAATCTAAAGACTTTAAACTCACCCAAAGCCTGTCTAGTCTGAAAGGCAATAATATAAAGACTTTAAACTTACCCAAAGCCTGTCTAGTCTGGAAGGCAATAATATAAAGACTTTAAACTTACCCAAAGCTTGTCTAGTCTGAAAGGCAGAGGGATCCTGTGAAATTGTGATGACATTATGCAGTCGGGAATCAGACTCAGAGTGATCTCTCTCGTTGGAATTGGGTGTTGCAGACCCATTCATTTCTGGCACATCATCATTCTTTCCATCATCAGAGCCACCAGAACTGCTGGTCACAAGCATATGCCACCTTGTAGCAACCGACACAATGCCCTGCGCTCTATGTGTTATTCTTGCTGCCCCCAGTAGACACAACAAGAAGCCACTCACCTGCACAGCTGACCATACCTTCTCACATGAAAGGGGAAAAAAAGGGTGAGAAATCAATATGTTTTAGTGCTTTCACATACTTGTACAAGGGAGTCTCTAGGAACATTGCCGATGAGGGATAACAATTACATCCGAGTTCGAGGCACATCTAATCCAATCCGAGGCAAAATAATCCATTTCAAATCTGAGAAAAAAAGAATAAAAGGCCGAGTCCGGTAAAAATAATCCAAGTTCGAGTCGGATTCTATTTTATTAAATAATTAAAATTCAAATCTAAAACTTTACAAGTTCAACCTCCAAGCCCAACCACAAATTTTTGATTTTACGAATCTAAAGTCTACCCTACAAACTCAATTGTAAGTCCCTAATATCATCTCCCATTAGTCGCTTAACCTCTCTATCCCCCTCTTTCTTAGCCTGACTTTGCCATCGGCTAGGCAAGAGCTGCTCGACTCCCTATCAGGCTATCACTGGACTTTGGCGTCATCTACCTCACTGTCAGCCTCCCCTAGTTTAGTATTAAATGTCCAAATATTTGGTTACCATAATAGAAAGGCGGATGTTACCGTGTCGATAGGTAGATATAATAAGTTTGGATGGAAAAATACAATAAAAAATTGTTGTGGGGAAAAGAAAACAAGATCGGATTCGGAGGTTCCCTCCGGTCTGCTGGATCGAATCCAGACTGGATTTTTGGATCCGAAACGTAATTGGATTTGGATTTGGATGTTCCACGTTCCAACATCCGATCCGAATTCGGTTTGTTGTTATCCCTATTGCCGATTGTTCAGTAACTCTTAAGTTCTAGACCCAACAGATGGCTGTACAAGTTGGTTTAGTTTGAGATTAAGGCATATTGAATTAAACAAATATTTGCCTCGTATCAAGTTGAAATCAGGCCATTTTAGATTTAGAACATCTTCACGTCTCATATCAGTTTATCCGATAAGCTCATAAAGACTATGAATTTCAAATTGCCAGGAAAAGTAAGGATCCGGTCAGTTTGGTTCAGATGAATCATATCCCCCCCTTTTCAGGTCAGATAATTTGGGCACACCTGTTTGCTAGGACACACTCTAGGTAGTTTCCAACAAAAGACTCCAATTAGAGAAGAACATTTTCACCAGAACTAAGAACCTTGAACGTCATCCATGTTTGCTTAAACTGAGATCAAGATACACATAATCCTTGACCATGGAAGTGGCCAAGTCATCAACTAGTGTTCAGATATCTGATATAGCAATTAGACAAGACAAACTTACCACGATATCACCAGAATTAAAGAAATTCTTCTCCGATTTAGAGGCCAGGACCAGCATAAGAGCGCCCAATTGACTAACTGTGATGACCACCAGACATCCCACGATGAAGAACCTAAACCTGTGGCTTGTAACATAAAGCTGTTCCCTGATCCTCCTATGCTCCCTAAAAATAACACTAGGCTCTGACCCAAAGCCCTCCAGCATATGCCTCAACCCTTCAAGCCTAAGTATTTGGAGCTCACAGGTCACCCGGAACAAGACACAGACAAGCAGGAAAACTCCTGTCCTGTAAACCCAAGAAACCAAACCCAACAAGAACATGATGGAGTTCATTGGGACAACACCTACACCAATAACAGGGAAAGAAACGACCACTGTCGAAAAGAAGAGTACTTTGTGAGCAAATTCAACGATGAATGAGGGGAGCAAAATGTAAGAAAGATATCTGAAAGCTTTGTCAAGCTCACTCTTGTACCCACGTTGTACATCTGGTGAGTCTTCGCTGAGAGCATCGAGAAAAAGGAGCTGTCTGAGGCCATATTCCTTGAAAAAACGACACAAGGTCAAGAACGAAATTAAGGCTAGACCTGATCCGGGGACTTGTACTAGCTTGTTGAATGAAAGGGGATCCTCAGAAGGAGCACTGGATGGTATCTTCACAGAGAATGAGGTCATAAGAGGGATAAGTATGGCTAGCCCAAGGAAGGTAAGATATGATATATATCTTCCCAAGGGGGTGGAATGATCTAGAGCGCACCATTTCAGGCTCATACGGAATTTGCAAAGCTCATCTTGCATCAATGACTTAGATCTTGCATAACACTTTCGGAAGAGTAATGGGGCGTGGGATTGATCATCATTGGATTGTCCTTCAAACTCATGGCTAGATTGATCATATGACGAGTGATTATGAAGAAGAACACCAATACTAGTGTTGGATGTGTTAGCGTGACTAAATGAGTGATTCATTGCATTAATTGGTTTGAAGGAATAGATATGGGAGCCTTGGTATATATAAGTGTATACCCCCTCCTTTTCCAACCATTCCAACTTAAATGATTGGGGGGGGGGGGGACTTGAATTATCTACTGCCTTCTCTTCCCTTTGGGATTAGCTCATTCTAGCTCATAGCGTACAAAAATATCTCCAAACTATTTTTTAGTGTCTTACAGTAATTGTCAAGTTTGAATTTGTAATAGCTCTTTACATTTTCTTTGGTTCTTATTTTACTCAAACCATTCAGTTCAATCGGAGATGCGATACTCTGACACGAATATAGACACTTTATGTTTCATTTGTGACCAAAAACATGCAAAATGCTCATAAAATGAGGACAGCTAAGCAGACGTCATAGCCAAGATCAACTAATATAGTTAAAATGTACTCAAGACATGAGCAGTCAATACTGATAAACATATCACATTTGAGAATTCAAAAATATGAAGATACCACATTCTTTGATCAAGGAACGGGATATCAATAAGACATAGGGGGTGTTTGGTAACAACAGTTGTTTGGGAAAAAATAGCTGTTTGGGAGGATTTTAGCTGTTTTGATCAAGTCAAACAGCTAAAAGGGTGTTTGGTAAAGAGTTGTTTGCAATAGATGTTTGGCTCCAAAAAGCTCTTTTTGAAAGAGCTATTCTCATTAGCCTTTTGAGAAGAGCTTTTTGTGAAAATGACATAATTGTTCAGAAGTTTGGAAAAATTACAGACATCTCATTAAAAACTAATTCATAAATAAGGGCATAAATGAAAATTTACTAATTTATTTTTTAGAAACGGCTAATTTTTATCAAATACTTTTTCTGAAAACAGCTAATTCAAACAGCTAATATAAATAGCTAATTCAAACAGCTAATACAGCTGTTTGCCAAATAGGGCCATAGCATATCAAGGCTCAAAAGGATCAATAAAAAATAGTACAAACATACACATTGGAATTTCATTCGATATTCAATGGATTTTTTTGGGGGGGGGGGTGTTCCGATTTAAGCGACCTTACTACCTTAGCCCTAAATTGCATGGACCATTTGGATTGAACAATATACTTAGAAAGCTGTTAACTGTCAACCACTCCATAATGTAAGAAGCAGCGAACAGTTGCTTCAAAATAAACATCACTAAAAACCCTTCATTGATTTCCTTAGTCTGTATTCACCATAACCTGTTGCTAGGGTAAGTTTGTATACATCTAAATCTCCTCGAACTTGTTTAGGCGGATCAAAGCATTGTTTTTGAACATCCACCAAATTCTAAAAGTATGTCAATTCTTTTCTCCTGAGGTGGACTTCAGAGCACTAGAACATTGATATCTTCAACCAACCTACAGTAATCTCTTGTTATTTTAGTACCAAATTCTATTTTCTTAGCCAGCCTTCAATTATGAAACCTTCCCTTTCTGCTACACCACACCAAAAGTGAAAATCGGAACAAAACAGAAAATATTGATGAAGAAATCTGAACAAAATTGGGAAACCCTTTTGGGATGTAAAGATAATTAGGAGCGTGACACCAGTAATGGGGATCAGATGACAAGTACACAAGTGGGTGGCGGGAAAATGAAAGCAAAATTAAAGCTGAAGAACATCATCATCAAATTCACGGGAAATTTTGAATTCAATCCTCACATATTGTGAACGGGTTCTTCCCAGCCACAAAAACTTGAAATCATGTAGCAAGTTACAAACTTTTCTTCTTTTCCCAGCAATTAAAACAACATTTGGAGAAGGTTGAGGGAAAGACAGACCTTCGACTGCCATTGTTCAATAGCTTCGTGTCAAAATGCATTACAGCTTCATCATCTGCTGCTTCTCTTGTGCACCCAGAAACTGAAATCTCTCACCATTTGTTTGAATTTTGATTGGGGCCATCTTAATTCTTAGGTAGTGTTAGTTTGACGAATTGAGCATGAACGGGATTCTCTTACTAATTTACGCAACGGCCTAATATTAGGTTATATTGGTATTTTATCAGTTCATTTGAAGCATGTTATTGAGTTGAATTGGGTGAGCTCAATCAAATAAAGGCTTGATTACTTTTATAACAACTCGTCAATTGATGAGAATTATTATTAGTGCATATATAAATACAAATATTATTCACGACTTAAGGGTAAGGTTGTTACATCAGTTCCTTTAAAATTTAAATAATACTTGTGGATTTGAATATGATGTAACAACATTTTATGCAATTTCTTTTTATTTTCAAATTGACTAAAAACATACCCTAAATCCAATTTGACCTAGTAATAGGACAAAACCTTGTCAAGACTACTTTGATAATAGATAGGACTTAGGTGTACGATCCTACCAACCAACTGGCCTGTTTTTTTGGTAGGTAAATCTTGGCTATGATTCCTTCCCACTACTTCCTACTCTTTAAAGGAAAATATAACTCATTCTCACTCCTTCCCACACCTTGATATTAATACCTATTTCCTTTTTATATTCTCAAATTTCTTCCAATTTTATTCCATTCATTCCAACTCCTTCCTACTCCTCTCCACTCTTATAAGAAAAAATCCGTCATTCTATTTAATTTCATTCTTTCCTACTCTGTTCCATTACTTCTAGTTTCATAGTCGTTTTCCATGAAAAGAACAGGATAATAGCAAATGACCAGGACCCCACCAAATTCATTGACCAAGCATATTTGTTTGAGTGATTTCGTTTTCACTATAGACCCGACAAATGAGCCAGTCAATTAGAATATTAATTTGGTTAAGTTTAGATCGAGCCGTGTTTTGAGTCAACGACATTTGGGGTTCGTTTGGGTCGGGTTTAGGTTGGGGTTTGGCGGGTGATTCTCAGCTCAAGGTAGCTTCAGGTTACAACAACAATAACTCCTATTCCTCCTCCCATTACGAATCCCACTTACACGTGATTTGGGGACATCCAGACGTAGATAACATTAGCTTTATAGATCTTCAGGTTAATTAATGTTTAGCCTAATAAGTTTTGTCTTGCAAAGGCTGCAACTTTGTATGAAATTTTAAAATGGGTTTGAGTTGATTCAGGTTTCGGGCCAACTTTTAGTGAGTCTATTTTGATTGTTTGGGTTGGATATGAGTATAAATTTTGGGTCTTCAAGCGTTAGGTTATTCGTGCTTTTGGGCTGAGAAGTCATTGCCGTTGCAAGACAAACAACATGTTGATTTTCTGCATGGTCAAAATCTGATCAGCCCAATATACAAACTTATTTATTTACTTATTCATTTTTTTGAAAGAAAAAAAAAACCACAAATTAAAAAACAAATAATCATGGAGGCCGGCCTTTCCCAGCTAATGATAGGATATGTAAGAATTTGATCAGACCAATTCCATGTCCAAGGTCAATTGAAATTCCCGTCATCATCATCATCATCATCATCATCATCTTCATCATCCTCTGTTTCGCTCTCTTCATGCATTGCACCAATTCATCATCATCATCATCATCATCATCATCATCATCATCATTCAACTCATAGCACTACTTCAAACTGCAAACCCATTTCACCAGTTTTCTTTCTCCTCCATTCCCAATTCTCTCCATTCCTTAAACCCCATTCAGACTACCCTAAAAATCCATCAATGGGTACCCTCCACATTTCCCTAATCATCAATGCTCTGTTTTTCTGGGCAACCCTAGCTGGCATTGTTAACCCACAGCCAGTTCCCTCAGAAGCTGAAATTCTCCTCAAATTCAAGCAATCTCTCGCCAACACAGGTGCCCTAAACAATTGGAACACTTCAACCCCACCTTGCGAAGGGGGCAAGAGGATTTGGGCAGGGGTCCTTTGTTCTGAGGACAGAGTATGGGGTCTTCAACTTGAGAATATGAGCTTATCAGGTGGAATTGACATTGATACCCTTCTCAAACTGGCCCAATTAAGGACACTGAGCTTTATGAACAACAGCTTTAGTGGGCCATTGCCCCCAATTAACAAGCTGGGGTGGCTCAAATCTTTGTTTTTGTCCTACAATAATTTTTCAGGGGAAATTGGGGATGATGCATTTAAGGGCATGATGTCATTGAAGAAGGTGTACATGGGTCATAATTCTTTCAGTGGTAGGGTACCCCAATCATTGGCTGACTTGCCTAAGCTCTTGGAGGTGTCCCTTGAGAATAACCAGTTTGTAGGGCATGTCCCTGACTTTAAGTCCCAAAACTTGAAGTTGCTCAACTTGTCAAGCAACTTTGTGGACGGGCCTATTCCTCCTAGCTTGAGACAAATGAATTCTTCTTCATTTTTTGGTGAGTTTTCTCCGTCTTACTTGCCTTGTTGCTAGCTTTGCTAATTTGTTTCTCTTGTTCTTTGATTTTGTTTATTTCAGATTGCTTGACATTTACTAGATTTATGGTGTTTCCTCTAATTTTTCCTCTTAATTTGTAGCATGATATGAGGATACACTACAAAATTACTAACAAAAAAACAAACACATTATGCAAAATGAGATGTGTAATATGTGTTTGATACAATTTTTTATATATATTTCATTTCATGGAATATTTGATAGATTATTAAGATAGATTTGACATGAAAGGCAAGACTAGTAGTATTTAACACTTTTAGGAGTCAGTAGCAATTGGTAATGTCCAGCACAAAACCTAACCCCCACATAAGCATAATACACATTTCACTTGTAATTGATATAACTTTAACTCTGGATCAATGTTTTCAGAATCTATACGATAACATGATAACTAAGTCTTCAACTGGATATAGTTTATTCTGCCAATCATAAGATAATGTGTGAATTCAATTTAGAGAAAACTAGTTCTCAAACATATGCAAAATTATCGGACCTTCTTGTTGATAAAATCTCAACTCATATTGCACAAAGTTAGGGTAATAAAAATCTAGTATACATAGATATTGTGTGATATAATCTTAACACGCCGTAATTAAAGTAGTTTGTACATTCAACATAAGAAAAGTAAAGGGAAGTGCCTTCAATTTTTCTCACGTTGATAATGCAAGGGCATTGCCAAATGGATTTCGCCATAATTTGAAGTGGTGTAAATATGTGAATCATGAGTTTGAGTAGAGCAGTGATCTCCACTAGCATTTAGTCACACAACCAAATAACCTTGGGCATTTTCTACATTTGGGGAATTTTCAGTTTTTTAGGATTTTTTTAATATTATATCATTGCTTTATTTAATTTTTCATTTATATTGTAGTAAATTATGAAGCTTTTATAGTTTTTAAATCTTTTAGTTGGAGGTACATTTTCTATAATTTAGGCATTATTGTCTCTTTGTCATAAGTTGATATATCCATGTTTCAGGATGAATTTCTTGAAAAATAGGGGTCAGTATATTATTTTTTTTTCTGTTGCCAACAAAAAATCTTTTCTAAATACTAATAGTGAGGAGGATAAATTTATTTTAAATTTATTCAAAAGAAAGAAGGGTCAACTTTTTAACATAGAGTGTATATCAATTATTAACAATTTCTTAAAATAATTTTATGCTTGTGATAAAGACTAAAACATATCAATAATCAACAACTTTCAATTGCTTTTCAATGAATAACTAAAAGTAGCATTTTTTTTTTTTATACACAAACAAAAAAACGATTCAACTATTGTCTATAATTTTTCCTATAAGTACTAGGCGTATAAATATACCCCATTTTTTAAAGATTAGCATTTTTAAACGTGTTTCATAATTTTTACCCTAAAAAGAATGCTTTATTACGTAAAAGTATTCTTGTTTTGTCTCAAAATATCTATCTTGTCTTTTATCTTTTCTTCTTAAATTACAACAACAACTTCCAGTGTGGTTCTTACTTTTACGGATTTGAAAAAATTCAGATATACCTGTTCGTAGAGAGACCATTATCTTCCCCTTAAGTTGACTATCTTAAATGTTAATCATGACATGTTCTTTTCATTTTTTTTAGGAGATTAAGCTTTATTTTTATATTTTTTAATCCCTTTGAAGAGTCAGTTTAGTAAGTTAAGGCAAAATATTAAGAGGTATACATAGTACGCAGGCATCTCAATTAGAGAACTCATTTAAACATTGTTGTACAGCAAATTCGTGTGGAAAAAGTTAGAGGAGAAAAAGGAGGAAGGGAGATAACTAATGGGTTTCACAATGCCAAATGAAACTTGAAACAAACAACTTTATCATAAAGCTAAATTTCACCTCTTACTGAATTAAGGATTCATTCAAATCACTCATGTCCATAATATGTATAATATTAAAGAAACACATAAATTTCAAAGAATTTATCTAAGTCTAATTAATCTTCCTATCGATATATTAATTTATAGTTCACAAATTCTCGTATGAATTGATCTCACAGTAATTTATCGTGAAACGGCCAACGTGACAAGCCATTTTCTTTTCAAATTTAGGAGACGGTTAATAACCGTGTGAGACGTCTCACGATACACGTTATCGTGAGGCAGTATCATACAAAACTGACTGCTTATAATTAGGTCTGAAAAAGTTTTAAAAAGTCAAATAAACTCGATCAAGCTTAAAATGACCCACCAACATTAAACCAATTTCAAAATGTCACGAGCAACAAAATAACAAAACGACTATAAATCTAGATTAAGACATAAATAAAGACAGACCAGCCAAAAGCGATAGCATAAACACGCGCAGTGGTTGATAATGTCGATGCCTAGGATCTCTACCACAAGAGGAGTGGTGTTCACGTTGTGCTGTATCTGCTTATGGCATGCCATCACATACATTGCGTTTTGGCCGTGTCCAACAATCCCCTACCACCCAACACGTAAATTTTCGACACCTAACCGTGATCGTATCATTTATTAAGGATTTTGATGCCAGAATCATTAATTTAATGTCGGCCGCAAATATTATTTTCCGTGGCTGTTATAATACGTAATACTATTGTACCATATTATTAATATTATAATAAGTTCCTAAATTGTACTTGATGTGACTGCTTGTGGGGTGGATCGCTTTGCAAGTCCGTTATTCTGATTTTTTTTAATTATTATTATTGTTGTTGTTATTACTATTATTGTTACCATTATTAATTTGGATGAATTTATAATTGGGACATGATCAATACAAAAAATTTTTATTGGTTAAAAAATACGTAGAATTTTCTACTTTGATTTGATGCTGATCTCTTCAATTATAGAGAGCATTTTATACCGTATAATTTTCAACAGTTGGTGTAACTTCAGATCAAGTGCCCATACATATCAAATGTTATGTTTTTTCACACGTAAAAGTTAAAGTACGTTAAGCAATCTACATCTTGTCCATTACAAAAGTAATAATAATTCAATATATTCTTGATGAATTGTTTGACTTTTTTTTGTAAAATTCTATTTAGTATAAACTTAATTTAGATTTGAAAGGGTCATGTATTCAAAAATTCATTCCAGATTTCTTTTGGAACTTCCTAATTAAGAAACTGATAATTACCTAGGTTGAAATAGTCGATCTAATGGGTGAATTGCTCATTAAGTTTTCCTTCGTTATTCAAGAAAATCAGTTAGACGATATCTATGTGAACATTGTATTCACATCACTCATATTTATATTAAGCAACTAAATATTTATATCTAACCACCTTATATGCAAATAATTCGTAATGTACAATATTTATGATCAAATAATTAATTCAATAGCATAGATATACAACTCAATAATGTATACAAACACATGAATCAGTACTTTAGCATGTTAAAGTTTTTTCCTTACCATGACAAGTGCATATTTGTATATATCGAACGTACACACAACACACATAAATTCATTTCCATTTCGCATTTGTAAAACACAACCTACCTTGCTTTTTATTGGTTAATTATACAAAAATGATTATAGCCTGTTTGTGAGTCTCTTAGAATTGCCTCTCTACTTGCATGAGTATTTGCATACATAAAGGTATATACATCTAGATATTCCACCAAATTAAAGTGGGAATCATATTAGAGCCATTATTTTTCTAACTTTCTTCTACCAATTTCATGTATCTTTTAACTCTAATTTTATCCAACTAACCATACGTTCAATCCCATCTAATTTGATGCTTGTTATCAACAGGAAACCCGGGTCTGTGTGGCCCTCCCCTACAAAACCCATGTCCCAAATCCAATACTCTTCCCATAACCATAGTCATAGTAGTCACAATAGCCCTTCTAGTCCTCATAACCTTCATCTTCCTCCTAGCAAGAAACAAAAACAAAGACAGAAACACCTCCAAAACCTCCTCTAGATCCCTTGATCTCGAGGGTGGTAGTGTAAGTAGGAGTGGCAGGCCTCCTCTCCACCCTGATCACAAATCCAACAGGCATAAGCATCAATCCAATGGCATCGTCGGCCATCATAACAATAACCCTCAAACAGCCAGAGCCTCGTTGGAAAGGCCAACAAGCTACAAGAAGACTGACAACGGTAAGCTTTGCTTCTTGAGGAATGATAGGCAAAAGTTTGAGATGCAAGACTTGCTTAAGGCCTCAGCTGAGGTGTTGGGGAGTGGGAGCTTTGGGTCTTCTTATAAGGCTGCTATCGTGGGCGGTCCTACTTTTGTGGTTAAGAGGTTTAGGCAAATGAATAATGTGGGCAAAGAAGAGTTTCAAAACCATATGAGGCGGCTTGGGAGACTGAGGCACCCTAATATTCTACCCCTTGTGGCTTTCTTTCATAAGAGGGAAGAGAAGCTCATCATTTCTGATTTTGTGGAGAATGGTAGCTTGGCTAGTCATCTCCATATTGGTGAGTTCATATCTTTATTAATTCTCTTCAAAATCCTTTTTTTTTAAAAAATTTTCTTGATTGGTTTGTTGGTATAAATTGAGATTACAAATGGAAAACCGGTGTGAATTGGATTATTCGCGTAAATTATTATCAAGGTTTGAATTTAACTTTGATTATGCACACCTAGAGCCTGCTCGATGTAGGTCCTATCTAGTAATGAATCCTTCAAAATTATTGACCTAAGCCCGATTAACACCAATTGTTGATAAAATGATTGTGCTTAGTGTGAACTTGAACTATTTAAAACATTGTAGATTTGAGAAGTTATACAACCCAACAAAAACGACTTCTTCTCTAGACCAAGTCAACTTGACCACCACTATACGTAAACGCATTTTTATCTGCTTTGCAAAACTCAATACAAACGACTCTGTTTGTCATGTCTGGTTAAAATGATTCCCTTAAAATCTCAATTAAGGCTATCAGCATACATTTCACGTGGTCTCAAGTGTGCTTTAACTTCCCTAGTATAATGCAATGCAGGGAGGCGGCATGGAGAGCAATCAGGGCTGAAGTGGTCAACAAGGCTAAAGATCATAAAAGGAGTGGCAAGAGGCTTAGCATACCTCTACAGGGAGCTTCCTCAACTAGGCTCACCCCATGGTCACCTCAAGTCCTCCAATGTCCTCCTAGATGAGCACTTCGAGCCCTTGCTCTCAGACTACGCGTTAGCACCCCTAGTCAACAAGGACCACGCGGAGCAAGTTATGGTGGCTTACAAGTCCCCTGAGTTCACTGAGAGCAACATGATCACAAAGAAGACCGATGTTTGGTGTCTTGGCATACTTATACTTGAAACCCTAACCGGACAGTTCCCTACCAATTATTTGAAGCATGGGAAAGGGGGGAATGATGAACTAGCTACTTGGGTGAACCAAGTAGTCAAGGAGGAGTGGTCCAGTGACATGTTTGATGTTGAAATGAGGGCCTCGAGGCGAAGCAAAGGAGAGATGTTGAAGTTGTTGAAGATTGGGATGTGGTGTTGTGAATGGAATGTGGAGAAGAGGTGGAGTTTGAGAGAGGCTGTGGAGAAGATTGAGGAGTTGAAGGAGAATGATAAGGATGAAGATCAAGGTGATCAGTTCCTTTCTATTGGAAGTGGGAGGGAGTTGTATTCTACTATTTCTTCAATTACTGAAGAAAATGTCTCCTTTAGGGGTTAAGTGAAAGGGATCGGATAATCTATGAGTTTGAACTGAGGTGGATTTGATCGGGGGCACCAAATTGGTAGGCAAGTTAGGTAAATTACAGTATATCTTTGACTGTATGTAGTCCCACTTATATGCTGTTCATGAACGATAGTAAAACTGTTTAAGTTATAAGCGTATGAAGAATTTATTTATGAAAGTACGTACTATTAAGGGTATGATTCAAATATTAAGTTAGTTGAAATTAAATCTCTTTTAACTTTACAACTGCAGTATTTGGATATAAAGAGGGAGAGGGGAATTGGAACTCTTTTACATCTTCTTTTTACTTATGACCTTAATTTGTTTCCTCTACATAGGTTGACGGTTTGTAATAGGAATGTCTCATTGATTGTGATAATTATTCTTCTTTGATAATTCTACTTTGTGTAGCTCAATAAAGATTAGAGTTGTATGCCTGAGGTCCATGCTTTGAATTGCCATTCTAAATTGATTTTTCATTTTCATCCCATATGATGTTAGCATTATTACCAGTAATTTAATTGAGATCATCATATTTCAATTTTATAAAATTAGAGTTCATTATGATCCAAGAATCTTGTGAGATTATTCTAAACTTTATATATATATATATTTTTTGTCTTGGATCCTCTATTTTATTAGAATCGAGCTACTGTTTGCCTAATTAGCGGTGAAGTTCTCCTATCACAAATTTTCTCCTATCACAAGACTCAAACTTGAAACCTTGTTTGAGGAGAACAAATGTCAAACCACTTGAACCAATCTATATTGGTAGAATTTTGTTTATGTGGATCTATATGCTTTATTAAAAAAAAAGGGAGCAAAGTAAAATTTGTTTTTTAATCCTTAAAATAAACATTTAAATTCCTAAAAAGCAAACTATTATATATTTATGAGAGCATAAAGTCTCATTTTTTCACACATATATATTTTTTTCATGGGTATTTATCATATAATCAATTATTAATATATATTTCACTTATGTAGCTTCCAAAATTACATACTTCGGTGAGTATACTATAGCCTTTGTCCTAGGGCTGTCAAAAGTTAACCTGACACGATTACCGATCCGAACTGAACACGAAATTAAGTGGGTTTGGATAAAGATTTTCAACTCGTTTAATTAAATGGGTTGACAAGTTTAACCCGTTTAATAAATTGGGTTGGGTTAAGGTTGAGAATTTTGATACAAAAAATATTTATTTAACCCGTTTAATTAAACGAATTAAATAAGTTGATTAATTTACCTAATTACCATGTACTTTTTGAGGAAAAATTGTGAAAATATGGCTTTAATAAAGTTGATATTTGTTTTATGATTGTGATTCTTGTGAATCATATACAATAGTTGCATTATGATGCTATATTAAAATCAAAAAATTGATTTATAATGCTCGATAATCATATTTTAATCAAAATATAAAGCGGGTAAACTGGTAATCGGATAACCTAAATCTGACCCGCTTATATTAAATGGGTTAATTGGTAAATTTCATGTCAACCCATTTAATGAACGGGTTAGGTTCAGGTCGAGGTTTTTTCAACCCGTTTAAATTCGATCCGAACACGAATTCGATCCGACCTGATCTGTTTGACATCCCTACTTTGTCCTAAAAATGAATAATCCAAACAAAGGAAAAGGGGTAGTAAAAAAAGCTCATGCCACTTGTTCAGGTTTTAATCTCCTGTTCATTCTATCGTCCTGCATTTAAACACTAAATAGTGGCAATTTCTTATATGCTCTTAGGAGCATATGTTCTCGTTGTCCACGTGTATATATTTTTCACGTATATATTTGTCATATATTTATTTTTTAATATATATTTAATGATGTGGCTCGTGCTAAATAGTTAACACACAATGCTGAGCTGGCAAGCCGTCATCCATTGCTTTTATAACCAGACATACTTATCAATTGTGGTGATAATGTAACATTAATCATACTATGCGTGTACTTAATTTTTCTTTTCTTTTCTTTTTTTTGTTTCCATTGGTGATAGCATATTGTACTATAATCTTATAAATGAAACAATAATTTTAAGAGTACATATTCCCTTTACTTCCTTTAATTAATTAATTCTATAGCTCATAGTTGTCACATTCTATTATGCATTGTACATGATATTGCAATATCAAACCAAGTTGGAAAAATTTAACCTTTTCTTTTTGTTAAAAAAATAAAAGCATTTCACAATGTATCTCTTAATTATTACTATCAAACTTTTTTCTTTACAACGAAAAAAATCAAATGTTTTTTCGTGTTTGGTGCAAACAAATTAACAGAGGTCAGAAATTTTAATATATATAGTTAAGATTGAGATTTTGAGTATAGTAAGTCTCATATTTGATTCCCTCTTCTATCATTATTATATTATAACTACCGCTCTTTCTTATTCCTAGAGACGAAAAAAATAGGGCTTGAATTATCTTTTATAACAATTTATAAGAGTTTACGAGTTGTACTAATTTTTCCAGCATCTAGCTCGCAATCAATGCGTGCTATAATCAGTAATTATATTATTAGTCAAGTGTCAAGTAGAAAATTTTTTAAAAAGTTATTTTTAAGAATTTGAAAATTAATTCTCATTTGCTTACCTTGATAAAAAAACTAAATTACCAAATCAAAGATACTAATCCAATAGTTCAACATTAAAATACGATCAAAAAAATAGTTCAAAATTAAAATACTCGAAAATTAAAAGATATATACCAGAGGCCAAGAAGAATAAATATGCAAAAAAATTCGGATATTCCTAGCAACTCCAAGTCAGCCAAAAACGATAAACAAGATAACAAATACCCAACAAAACTTACATTTTCCTTAATTAATTAACCCTCAAAAGAAGCTGCTCAAAAATAAAAGCCCCCATCTTTCTTCCCATCTGCTTGGACCAACCTTCAACCATTGTCATTTCATCGAACACTTTGCTGATATTCAACACAGCAACCCATACGGTCATCGCCACCCCCAAAAAATCAGAACTTTCAGGTACCCTTCAATTCTTTACTCTCTTAAATTGTTTTATTTTTGTAGGTTTTTTTTGGGGGGCTTTTCTGGGTATTACTGTTTGATGATCAGATTTATCGCTAGAACAGTAGTTATTTCCTTTTTCTTTTTACTAATTTCAGACTGTGTGATTGTGTTTATGGGTCAGAGTTTGTCCCTTATTGTTGCTTTAGCCTGCTTAATTACTGATTTTGGCGAGTATTTTGGGAATTGGGTTGTGGGTTGATTAATTCTCTTATGTGGGAAAGTTAGTGCTTGATGAAGCTCTCTTGCATGCAGCAGTCACTTCTTAATTTGGTAAAAGATGCAAATTATGGGTCTTTTTGGTTATATAATTATCTCCTTGTTTCTCTGAGCTGGATGATCAAACAGCAAGTAATTGGTAATTTAATTACTCAGAATTATCAAGTATTTTCACCCCTTTTTTTAAGAAAAAGTGAAAGATGGCCAAAGAAGATGGGAAGTCTCAATTTTTTTAAATGTTTTTCCATTAGGGTTCACCACCTTTGAAAAGTGGATGAGCTCAAAGTTCTAGAAAACCCAGAAGGACTTGTTTCTGTTTTTTCTTTTTTGGTTTAAAGATAAAGTCTTGCTTCCCCTGTTTTTTAGTTGGGTTTTGTTATGTGAGGATCAAATCGGAGGTTCAAAAGAAAAAGAAAATATGAAAAAAAAAAAAGAAAAGGACCAAAAGAGCCATCAAAACCAGTTGGTTTATACGCTGCTATCCAATTCCAAATTATCCAATCCATTTGACATTTTTTTTTTTTTTGGGGGGGGGGGGGGGGGGCAGGCAATTGTCATACTTGTAGAAATTTTCATGTATCCCGCAACGCCACACTATATATTCAAATGCTTTATTTTATGTCATATACTTCTGTCTGACACCTGACACTGCAACATGAATAATGGCGTTTGATGCTTCCTCATAAACTAAAAATATGCAAATTTCCCTGTTAAATTGGCTTGGCAAGTTTTCTACACCTGAAACTTACCAATGTTACACACTTGACACTTGGGACATGGTTCTCTAGGTACTTCCGCTGTCTGGTAGACCATAAACATGTAAAATCTTTCATAAAATAGGCAATGCCAATTTGACACCTCTAACTTTGCCACATTCGAGTGACATAGACTACTATGTATATGCATTTAGAATCTTAGAAAGATGAGGGTACCATCTCCATCAATCCAGCCTATTCCTTAAGGAAAATTGATAACACCATCTAATCATCCAATATGTTCTCCTGATATGCTTGAAACTGGTCCCTGAATTGATATATGAAAGAAATATTGTTCTTCCTTCTGAACTGCTAAATTCTCTTCTTTTTAATTCCCTCCCCTGACATCTACTGGGGAATATTTCCAACTTTTGCAATGAGTTATCAACTCAGAGACTTGACCAATTTGATTGTAATCTTTACCAGAACAAAAATTATGGGCAATATCAATTCGAAAACAAAGAATGGGATGCTGTTCCCCTCTCTTTTTGGTTGGAGTTTCGTCTTTCCATTACTTAACCTTTGATTCTTAATTTCTTTCTATTCATGCATGGTCGTGAAGAAATAGAGGAAAGAATTCAGTTCTAAACACATGGCCGGAGCTGATTGTTGTGATGAATCTGTTGATGGTAATGAGTTCAAGAAGATGTTAGCTTCTGCCGGAGTTGAATTTCTTGCATCTGCTAATGGAGAGGTATTCTTTTATAATTGCAATTTTCTATCCTTCTCAAGTTCTTGCTATGCATCCTATGTTACGACTTACAGGCTTCATAGTGTCTTGTGGTTCTGTGAAACGCACCGTATCCGATTGTTTGGGTGGGTTCCATGTCCGTTAGGAGTTGGATTTGGGGCCTATGGGTAAGGGTGAGAACTGGGTTGGGCCTAAACCCAGCCCTACTGGTCTGATTTGAACCCGATAAATTAGAACACTGTTGCTGGCAATCCAAAAGGTCACGGGTTCGAGTCGTGGAATCGGCCACTGACAAAGTCAGGTTAGGCTGCCTACAATTCACCCCTTGGGGTGCGGCCCTTCCCCGGACCCTGCGTGAACGCGGGATGCTTGTGCACCGGGCTGCCCTTTTTTTTGGCTGGCAATCCAATTGGATCATGTCAACCATTTAAGAAATAAGATGCTTATTGTCAAATTTGCCTCGAAACAACTGAAAATTGACAACCAAGCTTTGTGCAGAACGGTGAAAACATGCGCATTTGGGTGTCGTGTTGGTTTTGTGTTCTCAGTAATTGTTGGGTTGAGTTCAAACTGTGTTCGTATGTCATGCCACACATTGATGGCTCTGAACCTAACCTCCGATTGTAAATGAGCGCCACTAGTTTTTGTTGATTTGTACCTGAGGAGTCTTAACTTTGTGTCCAGGTACCCTGGAGTGTAATGGAAGGACACATCATCTGCCTTTATTTCTCGGCCAACTGGTGCCGGCCTTGCAAATCCTTTACCCCTCAATTGGTGCAAGTCTACAACTTTCTTAAGAAGAAAGGCAAAAAGCTAGAGATAGTTTTTGTGTCGTCTGACCGAGATAAGAATGCATATGAGGAGCACCTCCAGACCATGCCCTGGCTTGCAATCCCATTTGATTTAGATACTTATAGACGATTAACTGGGCGGTTCAATGTGAACCATATCCCAGCATTGATCCCACTTGGTTTGGATGGGAAATCAGTTGAAGAAAATGCTGTTAACATGGTTGAAGATTATGGTGCCGATGCATTTCCCTTCACCAAGGAAAGAAGAGATGAGTTGAAAGCCATGGATGAGAGAAAGCGTCAAGGTGGTAAAATAGAAGAGCTTTTGACAAATGAAGGGAGGGACTACCTCATTTCCAGAGATGGCAGGAAGGTATTAACATGGCACCCATATGTCCCATTTTTGTTTCACAATATTGGTATACATAGTTTTTTCATCTTTTCATTGGTCATTTTTGATGGGAATGAGAAAAATGGGGATCACTTCGTCCTACTCAAACACTAGGTGCAAGGGTTCTGAACAAGTGTACGTCCAGACCTGGAAAAGCGATCAAGCATGGGTGGGTTAGTTTTGACTTGAGTTAGGACTTCAGAGGGGTTGTTGAAATAATGTGTCAGATCATGTTATGGTAATACTCAGTCTGTTGCATATTCCCAAATAGGCAAGTTAAACAAGAATTTAATCAGCCTAGACAATTTCTGAGGTGATTCAATTTGGGGCAGTCGAAATGGATTTCTTCACTTGGGGTGTGATTCTGGGTCATTCAGGCGATTGATCCACGTAGCTCAGTCTCACCAATCCTTGAATAACTGTTGGTAGTTTGGCCCATCACGGTTGGATGGACGGACTATAGGGAATTGAGCCCTTTTTCTCCCCTTACGCTCCCTGCTTAACTGTCGATTTCTTTACTCATCGATCAGGGCATTTGGAACCTTCTTTGCAGATATTGGCATCTCAGCTTGTTGGCAAGACAATAGGCTTGTACTTTGCGGCACATTGGTGTCCTCCTGCCCGTAATTTCACCTCACAACTAATAGAAGCCTATAACGAGCTTGTAACCATCCAAAACCAACCATTTGAAGTCGTCTTCATCTCAACCGATCAAGACCATGATGAGTTCATATGCAGCTTATCCACCATGCCATGGCCTGCCGTCCCCTATGAGGACAAAACCCGGCAAGACCTCAAAAGGATCTTTAACATAAAAGAGATCCCAACCCTCGTTCTGATTGGACCCGATGGGAAGATTCTGAGCACCAATGGAAGGAACATGATCTCCTCATATGGTGCCATGGCATTCCCTTTCACCGAAGCAAGGATCACAGAAATCGAGGCTACCCTAAGGAAGGAAGGGGAAAGATTGCCACGGAAGGTGCAAGATCCGAAGCATGATCATGAGCTCAAGTTGGACATGGCCAAGGCTTATCTTTGTGATGGTTGCAAAAGGCAAGGCAGGTTTTGGGCATTCTCCTGTGATGTTTGTGACTATGACCTTCATCCTACTTGTGTAGAGGAAACATTCTAGGCACTTTTAGAGGTGAGACTTCGGCTTCTCTGAGGAGCAGACTTTGAAATAGTACTTGTACAATCATATATAGGTAATAGGGATAGTAGGTTAATGGGTAGGGGGTACCATTGTCAGTTAGTAAAGCTGGTAAAGTCGTTGGCGACTTGGAGGTTGATACTGGGGATTTGGGTTTCGCCCCCCCCCCCCCCCCCCCTTCTCCCCCCCAAAAAAAAAACTCCTCCGGGGGTAAAAAAAGGGAAAACTATATAGGATATATATGGAAAATTTGGGCATATTCCCACATTTATGCATGGTTTTGGACATTTTACATTTATGAATAAATCTTTCAAATTTTTTTTTTATTAACCAGAGATGTTTGTTTGATTTAACCATGTCCTAGACATGAAAGGCGACTGATTTATGCATGATATATGATTAAACTTTTGAAGATTCATGTTACACTTGCAAATCTAGCTCAGGAAAATTAAGCACAAGCTGCAGGCTGCAGCTAAATCTGGCCTTACAATTATACTATCAAGCTACAGAAATGAGTGAAAAATTACAAAACAAAATTACTAGTAATTTTTTCGCAAAAAAATCAACGAAAATTATAATCGGCAAGCTTATATAAACAGCAGATGTGATGAGAGTGTGTTGAAGATGCTTTCTGTTCCATATCAGAGCTGGATTTACTTCACTCTGACCTGAAGGATGAGATGAACATTTCTCTTGAACACCGATCTTAGTTCCTCGTTAGCTTCCACACCGATCCTCCTACAGGGATTAACATAAACAAGCAAAATTATTCAGTAATCATGTTAAACGCATGGAAAACAGTCTATTCAGAAAAATAAACGACTAAGACGGATAATCTGATTTGTCCAATATGCAGTTCATACAAATTCAGAACACAGGAAAAATAGAAACTAAACATCATTGTTCACTTTTGAACTTGCTGAATGCTTAGCAGCTATATATATGACCACCTTTACATGGCTCACTGCATGAACATTATTGGATTTTCATGGATTTGCAACGTGAAGAAAAGAATGACTTGCAAGGGGTGAGGGGCAAAAGCAATCCCCTGCAAGTGGTAGCGTTCGAATCCCTTACTTCACAATGTTTGAGCCATTTTTTCCGAAAGTGTTTCCTCGTTAAGGGGAGAATGATGATAAAACTGCAAGACAGAAATCAGAGTTGGAGGGAATACCCAATTTTTGAGCCATTTTTTCCCACAAGAATTTTACGCTGACTCTGTTTATGAGTTATAAAATGTTGTTCTATCCGCAATGAGCCATCCCTTAACTCCTTCCAGTCAATCAACCGATGCTCTATTTCATATGGGATTTCCTGCATAACATGATTGATAATAAGTTTTACACGTTTCTAACATATACCTTGCCACACCCCCGACCCCCGAAATGAAGAAAGAAAGATCCGAACTCTAAAGAAAATTAAAAATATATACATAGAAAAATAAGGCAAACGCGACAAAAGGACTACCTGATGCACGTGGTCTAACAATCTCTCGCGAACTACTTCAAGTGATATATTCTTCATTACTTCTTCACTCATTGCAAATGGATCTTCATCCCATGGTCTTTTAACAGCCTAACAGTACCAGGAAAATACCAGCAGTGAGTTTGTGACCTGAATATCCCAGATTGCATAATATCACAAGATACCCCTGCAGAATAATCTTTCTGAGGATCAATGGCATGCTAGTATGACCACTCAATTACAGTTAAAAAAGTATAAAATAAAATAAAAAAGAGTCGATACACCAAACGAAGAATATAATCGCCATATACTGCAGAGGAAGACATTAAACAGCAAATGGAAACCAAAATTAGCAGCATACTAAGAGAGATTTTTAGTAGCTTAAAGACAATAAATTCATCAAATTGTTCATTGTGAGATGTTTCCTCCAACTCATCATCTTTCTCCTATCTTTTCTTTTAGTTTTTCCCACTCTTAGTCCGAATGCCCTAACTTACTACTGATAGAAAAATGTGTAAAAGCAGATAATACTGACATCCAAACATTTGTGTCAAGTGATACTGTTCACATGGGTTTACTAAAGTCAAAAAGGACAATGTTGTGAATAGAGGAGCAAAAGGAACAACCTAAGACACTAAACCTATCTATTAATTTCAACAAGACCACCCAGTGTGCATCCCCCCCTAAGCAGGATCCTCAGAGATCACTCAATGTATAGGCAAAGAGGCGCATCCCAAGAAATCCACACCTTTTTCCTCCCAGAAATTGTTTCTGCCTGATAAATACCTTTTGTATGGAAACATAATAAGGTAATGCATAAAAACTACTCTGCTGATTTAAATTGCATAAGAACTTTTCTGCTCATTTCATGGGCCAGAAATTTGCAACACACCCTATATAACTGAGAATATATCAATAGCAACTCATGCTTCGTAAGCAGCTAAAATTAGAAGATCTGGAACTAGTCAGAGCTTTCCAGAAGGGGATACTAGTTGCAGGTAAATGCCAAAGGACCCATGCAGCCAAGCCAACATCATGTTTTACAGCTTGAAAGTTTTATTAAGGCTTACTTCGCTAGCAAATTACTAGGTAATCTTCTTTTGAATAGATAATTCAATTGTCTGTGCAGAAAAAATACGTCTTTCCATGCTAGATCGACTACATGATTATAGATATGTGCCAAATGTTACCATCCACAGTATTTTGCGTTCGTTTTCAAGAGATGGTTTAGAAATCTGCATTCAGAACATTCAACCCAAAATTCTTATATTTTCATACCTTTTAACATCTTACCTTTGTCCATAATAATGGTTAAATTAGAATCTTTATTTTATTTTATTTTAATTTATTTTGCAAAAAATAAAGAAAACCTGAAAAAATGGTGAATTTGGACAAGTTAGAAAGATGCAACAAGCCCTGATTCTCCAGCCTAGTCTCCTCCCTCATCTGCCTTATGTGACCTTGGTTCCAGCACAGTGCCATTTCAGTGGCCCAACAGTAGCGCGTCACTTGTGTGACCAGCAGCACCCCCCCCCCCCAAACATGTTTCTTTATTTCTCTAATTTCTCTCGCTACTTCTTTCTGCTTTATTTGCTGGCTGGAAGCCTGGAACTGGATAAAAGGCACAACCCTTCTCAGTCCGCCAATAAAACCAAACTCCCAGCTCTTCTGCACCATTTCCTTCACCATCTTCCTTAATTCCATCACCTACCATCATCAATCTAACAACCATTAGCTTCCTTCTCAAATTCCAACATCTTATTATTTCGTTTTTTTAAAATTCCTTCCTCTACTTTCTATTTTCTAGTTTCATACAGTTGTTAGAATCTCAAATTTTATGATTGACTGAAGTTTCATTTAATTCAAGCGAGAATTTTGGTAATTTGGTGTTGTAGTGCACATAATTGTTCTGTTTTCAAGTTCCTTCTTCTGCCCCTCTTTCTGTTCGAGTTCTGCCTCTCTTCTCTGTCCTATCCTGAGCCATGCTCTATTTCAATTCCGGATTTGAGCTAGGGTTGGATTTCATTTCAATGGAAGCAACCAATGTAGAGTATGGGTATTGATTTCTCTGTCCTCTTTAACATAATGGTTGCTGGTATTTATCTTAATTGTTGATTAGGGTGGCTTTCTTTTGCCAGAGGACAAACTTTTTGGCCTGGTAAAACAATCAGGTTAATGCGAGTTTTGGCTGGTTTAAGGAAAAGATGCTTCAGGTTTGTCACCACCATTCTTAGAAAGATGTACCTGCTCCATCAGATATGAAGTCAAATCCAGTTCAGAATCCTTGCGAATCACAGTGGATGATTTACTTGAAACTACATTGGATGATCCCCCCTCCCCCCCCCCCCCCAAAAAAAAAGAAGGCGCATACAGGTGGATCAATTATTAGTAATCAGAATAGGTAATTCATGTGCCAATTATACTCAGTGGCTGCACTTATAAATAGATACATCCTTTCCTTCCCCTTCATTATCACACCCAATAAGCATAAATGCGTGATGAGTCTTTGCTTGAGCGATGACTAAATTTTGCTACTTACACCATGGCTAAATTTTCTGCTGCTACCCTTTTTATTCTTGTACTCGTTTATCAGGTTTACACTTGCATCCCCCCCCCCAAAAAAAAAAAATCTATCTATTTTTCTTTTCCATATTTTGACATCAAGCAAATATTATATGTACTGTGCCATCCACCATCGATCGGTATGTACCATTCCAGTCCAAAAAGGTATGATTTATGGTCTGTACTGCACACTTAGATTCCAGTCAATACCATCCTGTACTGCTCAATACTGGCTGCTAACGTAGCCGATACAGGCTTGTACCACCTGGTAGTGTTCAATATTTGATTTTAAAAAAATTGTTCTAAGCATCTTTTATTTTTTTATTTTCTATATTATAAACCAGTATGAGTTCCGATATGTCATCACATGAAGTTGGTATATTCCATTCTTAAGAAAAAGTACTAAATTCAATGATGCGGTATCAATAACTATGCAAGAATTGACACAAAGATGCATGCACAACAGAGATGTATGGACCCTTTCAAGCCAAATAACTGCAACCCCGGGAATGCGGCAAAGAATGTCATGAGAAGCATAAGGGTCAGAGAGAATGCACCCGAACTGGTTCTTGCAACTAGAAGTGCGACTGCTTTTATAATTGCCAATCTAGGAAACTTAACAAATTAACAACTAATCGCCTTGCTAATTGTTGTTATTGTTACTAAGCAAGGATGATTGGTTAGAAGACCCTTTTGTATACAGAGAATAATGAATCAGTCCACTTTTATGTTTAATGATTTATCCATGATCATTTTGGTGTTGGTGTCAATTTATCGCTTCTTCAAATAGAGAATCGAACCCGGTCGTACAGAATGTACATATCATATGAAATATGATCAAGGGTACAACAAATAGTTCTCATTTCACCTATTGTCATGCAAACACTAAGATCATGTACGAAATAAAAAAAAGTGAGTCCTTTATACATATATTTCTGTCGTTTTTTTGGATTGGTAAATTTAAAAACACAAAAAACATAAGGAGAATCAAACCTTGGTCTCTCTTGTCCCTACCACTAGGCTAACTCCCAGAGGGCGAAGCCCTCTATATAAACATATTAGCTAGTTTATACTTTATAGACAAAATTTTCAAACCATCGTTTTAAAATTTTGCATTCGGAACCATTTCACCCACCCCTATTTTCAGCAGAACTCCGACAAAACGAATCTTTAGAACAACAGTCAGGCCCTTACTAAGGGTCTCACTCAAAATCATAGTTGCTCATCACAGGCCTGGTAAGGTAATGAGGTAAATGCTGGTTTTGGCTGGTTCAAGCAAAAGATATTTCTGGTTCTAAACACTATTCTTAGAAAGACATACCTGTTCCATCAAATATGCAGTCAAATCCTTCACTCCAGAACCCTTCAGCCCAGAGATCATAAACACCCTGAAGAAAAACAGATTAAAGCAGATAATCAGCATTTGCAATGCAGAACTACAAACAAATACATATACAAAAAGCGATTGTGTAAATCTACCTCTCATATCCTTGGAGATCCTTAAATTCCTCTGAAACCTTCAGCAAATCTTTCTTCTTCTCAACCATGTCAACCTTATTTATACATAGGATTCGCTTCTGTTTCGGATTTGGTTCTGAACCCATACGTTCAATTAGCCTTACAACCCTAGAATCAGGCCTGAATTCAAGGCATTTGAAGGGTCACTTGAAAATATCTTCTCAGTCAACAAGAAAAAATGACTTAATCCTCAACAGGGGTGCATAAAGTAGCACTTATTTGATCCATGTATAAATTTGTTCATATAACCTGTGAAAGAAAGCTCTGGAGAGCTATACATAACCTTCAAAGTGTCAAATACCCCAGTAAGAATCCATTAAATATGCACATTACTTGGAATTTCATGAATTTCTAGCTCAGCGAGTATATCTTTCCTCAGAATTCAGAAATTTACCAGAGGCAAAACACTAGGCGGGACAAAAGTAACATCAACAGCCCCAGTGAACAACGTTAAAAGAATAATAGAACTGTCAAGAGATGACAACATGTCCCAAAAGCATTTTAGCGAGGGGACTGACATAAAAATTTAATTGTTTAGTGCATTGTGGGTCATGCAAGAGGAATTCAGGTAATGTACAGAATCATAGTAAATCGACTTCCACATTCTTGAAAATAAAGCAGCATATAAGGAGGGAGCTTATGGAATTTCCAATGGAAAATCACTTCTGTATCAAACGAAAACAGAAAAAACAATGCAAACCCAAAATGACTGAAAGAATGAAAAATATTGGGCACATCAGTCACAAGGACATGCCAATAAAGCCTCGGCGAATATAGTTTCAAGCAATTAGAATAAAGAACACTGGTGTACAATTTCTAAAAATCATTCTTTTTTTTTTTTTAATTTGGAGGGGGAGGGATAGTCCAACTATCCAACAAGACTAGCATGCGCGGATAATAAAATATTTGCTCATAGATCAGTATGAATGATGAGGTTCCCCATATCAGCAGGCATTTAGACCAAGTAAAAAACACAACAGAAAACTGACCTTGTGAGATGTCGATGAACATCAAATATGACTATAAGCACATCATATAAGTTAATTGAACTCCAGGCTGACTCAATCCGAGCTTTAGTATCCCTTGATGGATATCCACTTTTCTTTAGCATCAGCCCTGGTGTATCAAAGAAACACTGTACAGGAAATCACTATATTGCAATTAGAATAACATCCCACAAAACATACAAGCTGATAACAAAGGGCATTCCACTGTTTCACACAATAATGACTCCCTCCGCACTGATATCTCAAAAGGAGTAAAGATACAACTAATATAATCTCAACAAATAACAGTCGAGAAGCAATGGCATTTATGCAAGGTGTAGTCAACAACTTCGGAAGAACAACAATACACATTCTGCGGAGCAATCTTCGGCAGCACTTCCAAAATGCTAATTGCAAGAAACAAAAGTACCTAGAACTGCCCCTTTCACTAGAAAAGCTTAACATGATCATGCATACTTAATTTAACCTCCTCTTTCTTCTTCTTTCCCAAATGTTTGATGGCCATGGTAATAATAGTTCATTTTGAGTCAGTGAACAAACAGCCACCAACCACAGACCAACTACTTAATCATGCGTTTTCTCAACAATTCGATAACACATATTAAAGCAATGTACTCTAGAATTACAATCTCTAAAATCAGGCCACACACCGCAAAGTAATGGCAAAACTAGATTAATTTAACAAACAAAATCCGACATACAATCTGGGTGTCTCCTTTTGTCATCACCCCTAAAACCTCATGGGTAGTTGTATTTGTCTTTCGTGACACAGCTGAAACCTTAGTCCCAACCTGCAATGAATGCAAGACTGAATTAAGGAACAGTGCCACATAATCACTAGATACCAAATTACACGAGATTTATGCCACAGATTATTGTTAGTGAAAACACATCAAATTCAATTGCAATGGCATCCACATTTTTCTTGCATGATAAAACATTTAAACAGGATGGTCCATGAATAACTAGAGATAAAAGTCACTTCCATAAGATTCCCTCTAAATAAATGTCTCTCTTAAACAATACCACTGCCCAATTATATCCCTATTCCTTCCTATCCAAGTTGAAATCAATCTCAATCATAAACCGATTGAATTTGACGTTTCTGTAAGAATTTCTCCACTAGGCTTCAGGTTACAATCTAACTTCATGGGTTTCGCACGAAATGATAATAGAGCAAACATTTTGCGCCTAGAATGACCAGCATGACATCAAATTAACACCAAAAGTAACAATACTAACGGACACATCCTGAACTTTTACACACACAAAAGACACTATGCCACACACATTTCAAGTTCACCTGGATTTCAAACTACCCAACAGCAACACAGCCATGAAAACGACTTAAAATGCATAAGAAAACATCAAAAATAAACAACCAAGTTGCCAAGTTCTAACCATGTAATTAGTCAGTGCTGATTTGCCAGCATTAGGAGCACCAATAATCCCAACTGACAAAGACTTCTGATCCTCAACATTCACCACCAAATCCTCATCTTCCTCCTCCTCCTCATCAGGCCCCTCAAGAGCAGCCTGAAGCAGTGCCCTAGCAAGTGCCCTTTTCCTCACTTCCTCTTCTCTCTCCTCCGCATCCTTCACTACCCTCACACACGCTTTTCTGGGTTCCTCCCCAAACACCTTTTTCTTGACCCTCTCCCTGTATCTCTCATCCCAAGTAGGTCCCACCTTGCTCACTTCCTGAGGGTTTTGAGGTGGGAGAGCAAAGTGGGCACTGTCAAAATCAGGGCTTTCAACTTCAGCCTCATTTTCAGAGGATGAAGAAGTGGTAGCTGAGGTTGTGGGGTGGTCTAATAGCGTTTGGGAAGAGAAAAATTGGCATAAAAAAGAGGGATTGAATTGGGTTTTCTGGGGTTGAAGAGTGAAAGATTGCAGATTTCTCAGAACTCTCAAAGCTTTCATTTGTTTTTGATTAGATTAGAGAGGAGAAACAGAGAAGCAGCACATGGGGTTTTCTCTCAATACAGATTGACGGACCGAAGGAGAGAGGCCAAGAAGCAGAAGAAATGGGGTGAACAGTTCGCAAAGACTGCAGGGTTTTAGTTTGGGTTTTACAATGATGCTTCTGAGGCTCTTCAACCCCCCCCCCCCCCCTTCCTGTTTTTCCTTCTCTTTGGTGGGGTTGTGGAACTTGGAGGAATTAGCATCATGTTTGTGTCAATTAATTCTTTTAATAAACCACCTAAATGTAGATAATATTGGTTGACTGAAGCATTTGAGAGTGATATTGGCTTACAAAAATATGTTATGGAGAGATATATGTACAAATGGAGTATATCACATAAATATTATAGTTCATATAGAAATTGAATATGTTACCTAAATAATAATTCAACCGTAGGTTAAAGTCAGACAGTTGAATTTATTCAACAAAATTTTTTTTGGATTTTTCCAACATTTTTTTTTTCAAGTCCTTTAAATTCTAGCTAGTCTTGAGGACCCATGCATTCTACTATTGTGTTTATTTATTTTTATTTATGTAATAATAATGAAGATCTTATAACCTTTGTGATATTATCAAAAATAACTAATATAATATGAATACTCAAAATTATTTAGGATTGTATTTTTAGCATCATATTCGTTTGTATATGTCCTTGTACCTAATAATATCCACAAATATACCTAATAATAGCTTTGGTATTATTAGTTGTTGCCAAATTTTTGGTAATGTTAGAAATCAAAATATTTTATTTTCTATATTATCTTTTGTAAGGCACATTTAATAATGTCAGAGGTGCCAAAAAGAAATCAAAATAATATTTCAAAATTTTTAATTTCTTATAATGAGGATACAAAAAATAAAAATAGGTAAATTATGTGAGAGTGACATGTGACAATTGCAGGGAAGAATTCATTTTGTTTTAATATCTTTATATAGATATAGATCTTAGAAGGAGTAAGGAACACACCTTGGCCATCATTATACCTTGGCATGGTCGTGTTTTGCCTCACCCTACCCGCAATATCCATCTCACTATTCTTAATTTAAAAAATTACATACATTATATGAAATATCATACTAAAGAATTAACATTTGAATATACTAAAATTAATTGAATAAGTGGCATAATGTTCCTCATTTTATTTTCTCAGTTTATTCTCTTTACTGATTCAAAATAAAAATAGCTTATATTTAAGAAAAAGAAAGAAAAAAAGTTCATAATTGATTCCTTTTTTTTGTGCGCAACAATTTCTTTCTCTTTAATTTTAGTGTTCCATAGGAAATTTTTGAGGAAAACTGTTTGCTTTGAATATTTTTGTTTTGCTTATTACTTGAAAAATGATTTTCACATAAGAAAATATCAATCGTATCTCATATAAGGTATGGTAAGGGGCTAAGGCATGGGAAGTAAAAAGAGATGGGAAAGGAGAAAGTATGCTTACTGGCTACTACCAATTCTTATGAGAGAAAAAAAAATTAAACTTTCTTTATTTTTAAAACAAAAATAATTTCAAATGGGGTTGAAATGTTTTTCTGTAAAAAATATTTTCCTCTTTATTTCGCCACATAAAAAATTTTGAAATCATTTTTCCAAACACAACCTTTATTTTCACCATTATTTTTTACAATGTTATATACATAAAGTAGAGAATTTTCACATCTTATGCATTTTGATCACTAATTAACTCGATCATTACCACAAACACTTGTAGCACGTGAGGTAGATAGGCATGTTGCTGGATTGCTGGTGGCTTGTTCCCACCATTCGAACATATATACAGGAGGAGCAACTTTCACCTGTTTGTGGGAGTTAGTGAATTAGGGTGGCTATCAAGGTTATTAGAATCGGAATCCTAATTAGAATCGATTGAGGTTCTTAGAATTCGATCAAGAATCATAAGATTCTACTTCTTGTTAGAAATAGTGAAAATTATTTTTTTTTTACGAATAAAAAAATTCATAAGCCTCCAAGAATAGAATTTAAAAAAAAGCAATTGACCACATTTTACAAGAATTTCGATACAAATCCGTGTTGTTGTCATGAATTCTCAAATACAATTACACATACAAGTATACGTATTATCATGTCATATTTTTAAAATACAAATTTGTAATACGGCATATTATCCTCCTAAAACTTCCAATATTATAGGAAAGATTTCGTCATAATCTTTAACTATTGTTAGTAATAAACTTAAACTCTCAAAAATAATATGCTTATCTAACACCCATTCTTTATTCATAGGATAAAACCACACGTTCCATACACGTTCAGAGAGAGAACAGGGGTTATTTCTACAAGAGACAGAGACAGCGAGTCTGAAAAAAACTCGGCAGATTTTGAGGGCTTACATAATTCGCTAGATTTTCCCAGTTGGGATCAGGAAAAAAGATAGAGCAAAGAGAATTGGGGAAAAAACAGTTAGAGCGGACATTTCTTTGCCGCTCTTGGACGTAGGTAGATATGGGCGTTAAAACAAACCAAGCTTGAACCACGGAGAAAATCCAAGTATATATGAATAAATGACGAAATAAAAGACGGGGAGAGAGAGAAGGGGGGCTCAATTTTTTGTTGTGCTTCATTTGGGTTTTAATTGCCTGAGGAAGGGTGATTTTCTTTGAATATATACGTACATATAAAAGATGTGGCTTACGAGAGACAATTCTCAAAGAGGGGATTCTAAACACCAATTGGTAGCAGTTGCTGTGGACAAGGATAAAGGGAGCCAAATTGCCCTCAAATGGGCAATTGATAATCTTCTTTGTAAAGGCCAAACTGTTGTTCTTGTCCATGTCAAACTCAAAAGCCAAGGTAATTAATTAATTTCTCCTTACGTCTATATTTTATAATTGAAGATTACCATAAGTTTCCTTTGGTTGTTTGGGAGGATTAGATAGCGTTTTGTGTCCATCTCGTTGTTTAAGTTGATGATAGAATTGGACGTAATGTGTGTGTTGTGTGTGTCGCACATTTTTGCAGATAAACAAATGGAGCAACAAACGAAGGATAATTTGTTTCTCCCCTTCCGTTGTTTTTGCACACGTAAAGATGTAAGTACTCATTAGAGCATTTCTAACCCAAGTTCTAAATTTTGAAACTCTATCCTGTTAGATCAGCACAAATTTTATATTTTAGAACTTGCGTTGCTTCACTTCTCCAACCCATGGAACTTATTCCTGGATAACCCAATTAAATATTTGTCTTGAGTCATGACCCAAGCATAAACATATAACCTTTTTTAAAAAAAGAAAAACAAAAAAAAAACAAAAAGATAAAAATTTGTCGAATGTGAGTTAGAACTGCGGTGAGTTCCAACCAGCGAGGTAAGCCCAAGAGAAAGCAAATGGAGAATCAATCCATGGTGCTGGAATCCGCTAGGTGAAACGTGCGTTCCTCGGTTGCGAATGCTCTCATACTTAAGAAAATTATATGTCATTTACAAACCAAAAAAAATATGCTAAAATATAGTTTATTGTTCATTTCATTTCATTTACTTGACATTTTTACATCCTAAGATCTCATCAAATTCTTTAAATGTAGGAAATAAATAAAGCTAATGTGACTGGTTTATTACTCTCCCGTCATAATTAATTAAGACCTCTTAAATACACTTTCATTTGCTATGAAATTTTATTAACAGATACAATGCAAAGACATCATGATTGAAGACACAGAAGTTCCAAAGGCTATAATAGAGTTCGTTACCACTTCTGCCATTGAAATCTTAGTCATGGGTGCTGCCTCCAAAGGTTCCTTCTTAACGTAAGTATCAAACCCTTTTTTGGTCAATTATATCTTAACCTTCCCATGAAACATTTTAATATCGACTGCAAAAATAGAGAAACTTAACATATATAGTGGATCGGGGAGGTCATTCCAGTATTTTCGATCACTTCTGAATCGCAAAATTAACTACAAAGAGGCTGGTCCTTAGACCTTTTAACCTCCACAAAAATGAAACTGAGGACGACAATTTCGAGTACTATTTTGCTTTAATTAATCCGGTATAATTAGACCGGAATAAATCTTAGACTGAAAAGATTAATTCCTTTTTTTTTGGGTTACATATATATATATATATATATATATATATATATATATATATATAGTAGATTCAGCAAGGTAGATAATCCGGCTCTCATATCAAAAATGGCACCGGATTTTTGCACTGTCTACATCATCTCCAAGGGAGGCAAAATCTCATCCATGCGGTCTGCTTCACGTACTGCCCCAACTGCTTCTCCACTTCGTAGCCAGCTTTCGAGCCAATCATCAAGCACTCCAAACTCTCCTCTTCAAAGTAAAAAAGGTTATTTCATTTTTCCACTTTCAGATAATATACAGCATGATTTTTCCTATGTAGAACTCATATTTTTATGTTTGATATTATATTATGCAAATTTTTAGCTGTGATGGTTTGGTGAGAAACAAAATATTATTGTGAGACAGTTAATGCGAAAATTTGAAGTAAATTGACATGTTATTACTGTCTCACATTATGTTTTATGAGGCAGTTTTAGTCTAGATGAACTGTATATATTAACATTTTGAATGTTCCTTTTTGTTTTTTGGATTAGGGCCAGAAAGGGGTACGCCTTCAGGGTCACCACTTGGTGGACAAGATGAGATGAAAGGATTTCAGTAAGTTTTGCCCTAATTCGTTCACAAATTATATATATATATATATATTTTTGTATTTGGGGCAATTGATCACCCTCTAAAAGGGTGCATGCATTAGCTAGTAGGTTAAGCTTGGGCTACTAGGCTAAGGGGATAATTTCAGATGTAGGCAGCACTGTCCTTACATGCATCGGTACTAACCGAGAGACTGATATATATCAGCTCAGCCGAAAGTGTCAACTGATGGATTGTTATTTACGTTGGCAAATGTACAGATCGCCATTCATGCGAGGAGGAAGGCATCCCCATGTGAAATCCTATGGGGAGCTCCTATCCTCAGACACTGACATCTCTTTTGTGAGCTCGGGGAGGCCAAGTGTGGATCGAATGATGCCTTCATTGTATGATGTTTCTGATCCAGGAAGGAGTAGTACTAGCAGACTCTCTACGAGCTCCGATAACACAGATTATACTTATGATCCTTCAGGTTGTCCTCGAAGATCTGTTGACATTGTTGCTAGTCCTTCCCGTTCATATTTCTCCAATGCTTCTTCTGATGATACCGCTAGCATCAACTGGTCTAATATGGATCCACAAGCAATGGTACTAAGAATCCCTTCTTTTCCATTAGTACCTATCAAGCTCTTGTAGTATTTAGTTTTCTGGGGTCTTTTTTTGTTTTCTGGGTATCTATTGTCGCAAAATTGAGTTACTGGCGAACCATACTCAGTACAGCTCTCCCATTATATATTTATTTTTCTGGGATCTTCTTATTTTTTTTACAGGATGATGTGGAAGCCGAAATGAGGAGGCTTAAGGTTGAGTTGAGGCAGACAATGGACATGTACAACAATGCTTTCAAGGAAGCACACATCGCAAAACAAAAGGTATTATGCTACTGTTAAACCCTAAATTTGTTGACTTTAATCAGGACCTAATGAAACTATTATAGCTTAAGACTCAAACATGTATAAGCCTTTAATAGATAGTATGATGTGTTATAATTTGGTGAAATTTAATTCCTCGACTTCTAATTAATTACAAAAACGTTAATATGTCTCGTGACTTTTAAGGAACTGATGAAAGGCATTAAATTGATGGCTAAACAAGTAAACATATGCTTCAGAATGGACATGTATAGTGCGAACATTCTCCTAAATTCTTACATGAAAGTACAATATTAAAATTGGTCAAATTCAAAACCGGAATCTTTTGATAAAAAGGACTCCGATACCATATTAAAGAAACCAACTGGAGATTCAAATTGATGACAATTTATGAGGAAACAAGTTTTGATTTGTGTGCTAACTAGTATAAAATGGGTCATTAATGGGCTGTCTAAACCCGACCTATTAAACTGCTCTAGATGAGATCAGCTTTTTGTTAACCTGATCCTTTTTTGGCCCTATTTCAAATGGGCCGGCCTCCTGGGCCCGATGGGGACCCCACCCATCACCCACTCAATACTAATGAACCAATATGAACACATTCCTCACTCCGTTTTTGTAGGCATTAGAGCTCCACCGGTGGAAGATGGAAGAGGAGAAAAGAATGGAAGAAGGAAAACATGCAGAAGAATCAGCAAAAAGCTATGCTGAAAATTCAAAATCGAAGGTGGCCATTGAAGCAACAGAAGCTCACAGTAGAATAGCTGAAATACATGCACAAAATAGGACAAGTGCAGAGATGAAGACATTCTCTAAGGAATCAGATGATAGAAGGAAGGTTCTAACTTCATCAAATCAAGATGTCAGTGTTAAGTACAGAAAGTACACAATTGAAGAGATAGAGATTGCCACAGATTATTTCTCTGAGTCAAGAAAGATTGGAGAAGGAGGTTATGGTCCTGTTTATAAATGTCACCTTGATCACACTTTGGTAGCAGTTAAGGTGCTCCGCCCCGATGCTGCTCAAGGAATGTCTCAGTTTCAACAAGAGGTTCGTGTTTTTTTGGTCTTTGTTTCGAGTTGGGTGAATCTTGGGTCGATTACCTCTTGTTTGGATGCAGGCATGGTAATGCTTTCGAGTCAATTTATGGTCTATTGTGTTTGGTGCAATAAAACTGTCTTTGAAAAATGTGTCAAAGAGAACATATGATCCTTTCCTGAATTATTGGTGATTGTAATTCTTACAGGTTGAAGTGCTTAGTTGCATTCGACACCCAAACATGGTTCTTCTATTGGGAGCTTGCCCAGAATATGGCTGTCTAGTATACGAGTACATGCACAACGGGAGCCTAGAGGACCGCCTCTTTTGTCGAGGGGGGACTCCACCACTTTGTTGGCAGCACAGGTTTCGTATAGCAGCAGAAATAGCCACCGCACTTTTATTCTTGCACCAGACGAAGCCAGAACCCTTGGTACATCGCGATTTGAAGCCAGCTAACATCCTCCTAGATCGAAACTTGGTCAGTAAAATAAGTGATGTGGGTTTAGCCAGGCTTGTTCCCCCCAATATCGCCGATGATGTGACACAATACAGGATGACTTCAGCAGCAGGCACATTTTGCTACATAGATCCTGAATATCAGCAAACTGGCATGTTGGGGGTCAAATCGGACGTATACTCCCTAGGTGTAATGCTCTTACAGATTATTACCTCGAAGCCACCAATGGGTTTGGCACATCATGTTGAGAGGGCCATCGAGAGAGGAACTTTCCTGGATATGTTAGACCCTAATGTGCCTGACTGGCCAGTCGAAGAGGCTCTTAGCTTCGCTAAGATGGCACTTCGTTGTGCAGAGTTAAGAAAGAAGGACAGACCTGATCTCGGAGCAGTCGTATTGCCTGAGTTATGTAGACTGAGAAACCTCGCCGAGGAAAGCCTGGATGCCATGATGTTTGGCGGCGCCGGCGGTGGTTTTGGTGGCTACCACCCTATATCTCATAGCCAAGTCTCATTGCATCAAGTAAGTGCATGCATATATATGTATATATGCCCAATTTTAAGCAAGCAACTTTATCATGTCTTTCTTTTTGCTTCATTAACATGCTCTACTTTGTTTCTTGGCCTCTTCTACATAATTTACGTTCTTTCACATAAATCTTGCAACATTCCTTGATAATTTAGAGGTTTATTGCTAAAATTGTTGATTTCTTATTTGCAGGCAAGCGGTCCACCTTCTCATGAGAGTGCTAGAAGTGGTTCAAGTCTTCATTGAAATCACATTTATATATGTTTGTACATATGTGGATTTTTTTCATGACTAAAAGTTGTATTAATGTCCATTGACTACTTTCAATTTATTTCCTCTAAAGTTTGTGTGTATTCTTTGCCTCCACCCATTCTTTATCCTCCCCATATAATTACATATCTTAATTAAAAAGCTCAAAAGTTAGTAGAATTTGGGGTGTGTCAAGCCCAAGAAACTCTTTGGCCCTTGTTTTCATTACCACATCATATTAGTACTAGATCAATGCCATTGTGTTTGAAATTAAATAAGCTTTGCTGAAAAGTGTCATTTATTTAACCTACCATCCCTCGGGCTCTCCTTTTGAGCTCAACAAGCATTTGAAATTTATTTAGCCTTAATTATTAAGTTGGTTTTCGATATCAACAGCACAAGATCTTAATTAAGCTATACTCACTCACAACTACTAGGATGTTGAAGACCGAAAACTCAATTAATTAAATTAGCTATGTTAATCACCTTTATTCTAGAAACTTGTTGAAATCTTAAACTGGACTTCTGTTTTGGGTGTGTGCTTTCTATTATTTAAGTTTGATATCGATGCAATTTTTCCCTATTTGATCCGTTCATTCAATCTAAAAATTATACTAAATGTCAAGAGGGAACATGTTTGGATCTTATCTCGTAAACTTATTGTTTTTTTTACCATTTAAATCCAATCCTGATCCACTTTATCCCATTTGTTTTAATAAGTTGCTCGAAGTTTAAATTGGGATATAAAATCTTCTCGTTTCTATTGTCAAGTATGATTTTACCCAAACTAAAAATCGAACTGTGAAAAAAAATTCAAAGCTTATGTAATGATTCTTTTTTTAAAACTTTAATTTAAACCTAAAATAGTTTTTTTCTACCACCACTACTAAAAAGCTCCATAATTACCCTCGAAAAACCAATTATATGAACATCTCAATAATCTACGCAAATGGAAAAATACCTCAGTAAAAGGTTCCAAAATGAGATTAATTCCATAAAATAAAAAACAAATGTACATAAAAAAAATAAAACAAAGACTAAAAAGTAATGATGATATTGATAGGCCGTGCTCTGCAGCTGCGAACAGTACTCAGGTGGTGGTGGTGGGAGGTGCATTGCTGCAATGCCATACTTGCAGGCTAACTTTCCCTAGCTTTAGCTAGTTTCCTACATCCTCTTGCTCTCTCTCTCCCCCTCATTTCTCTTTCTTCTTCCTCCCTCCCCATTCTTCTCAATTCTAACTACCCATGGCCATGCATGGCACAAGCTTTCCGTCGGATTGCTCGATCAGCCGCCTCGCCGGTTCTTTCTCGGGCTTCCTCTGTTGGTTCTCCAGAACTATCTCATGGTCATTGTAAACGCAAATTTCGATGCTAAAATAAATTAGACAAGAAATTCTGCAACAAATTGAATTTTTGTATTGATTTTGTATATGGGTACAATCTATGAATTTGATACAATAAAATTGATCCTCTGATTCGATCTCCTAATGACTTGAGTACTCCGAGGGCTTGATGCTTGATCTCGGTTGATGCAAATCAGTTAAAGAACTCTGAAGATGTTTCTTGGTTCTGATCTACCAGTGACTGGTTGTGATTCCTGAAGCTCTGCGAGTCTTGATCCTTATCGCTTGGTAGCTGGATGCTCCTTGCTGTCCGAGCTCTGAATTCTGCAAATGCTGAGTGCCCCCCAAATGAAGGGAGAAGGCCTCTATTTATAGGCTCTGCCGGTTAGGGTTGGAGCCGGGTTTTGGGCCTAGGCCCAGTAATAATTTTCTTATTTTTAAATAAAGAAAATAATTACTAATTCCTGCATCATCGATGACGCGTGACGACTTTTGATTGGCTGCACCTAATTTTGACCGAGCGGGCCAACCAAAGTCAACGTAACACGTGGCACTTTATGGTTAGTCCATTTTTTACACGTGGCATCATTTAATTCGTTATAGAATTTTTTTTTTTTGGCCTTCTACAAATGCCCCCTCGAGAGTCGGTCGCGCAATCAAATTTTTTTTTTGAAGCGGCTGAGTCTCGAATACTTAATTGATACAAATGATCAAAGGTTTGACAGGGTCAATTTTTTTTTTTTTTTCTTGCCCAGTATTTTTTTTCGATTGAAATTTTTCTTTCTCTTTTTTTTTTTTTTGGGCCGCATGGCTTCCCCTTTTCTTTTTTTTTTTGACCCTTTTTTTTTTGTCTCTTTTTTTTTTCTTCTTTTTTTTTGTGGGGGGCACGTATGGCTTCCCTCCCCCCCCTTTTTTTTAAGTGATAATTCTTGAGTTGATAAAATTCTATCAATAATTTTAGATAGAATTTATCTAAAACTCAAGGAGATAAAAATTTATCGATATTCGAATTGCAGTAGGAGTAGGAAGTTTCAATGAACAATCACTATATAAACCCATCATGAGCCTTGATCATCATCTGTCACTGCTCCAGAAACTGTAGAATCATCCAAGAGCTTTGTTTTGAGAGGTTTACCGCCCCGCCCGTGCTGGCTTTTTTTTTTTTTTTTTTTGGCTGTGATTTGAGGAAAACAGAGCCATAACAATGGTGGATGGGAAGGGGAGATAAGGAAGAGTAGAGAGAAAAGTAGAATCTACTTTTCATGCTTCTTTTTTTTTGTGTCTTCTTACTCATTGTCGGAGAGAAGTGCTTATTTTTTTTTTCTGTTGTGATTATTTACCCCTTTTCTTCTTCTGTATATTTTTTGTTCGTTTGCTCTCTTTTTTTTTTTTTTGGTTTTTGCTCTCCATTATTGATCGTTACTTCAAAGGAGGAGAGAGAGGAGAGAGAGAGAGAGAGAGAGAGAGAGAGCATAGGAAGGAAGGTAGAAGAGAGAGAGGCAGCCATGGCCATGGGGGCTTGAGAGAACGGGCAGAACAGAGGAAGAGAGAGAAAGAGGCACTGAAAACCCAGAAAGCCTTTGTCATCGCAAGATTACTGTAATTAGTGTCCAATTACGTAAAAGTGTTAGTTCCAATGAGACTAACACTTTATTGTAATTTACAATTGTGATACAGCGATGACAACAACACCTTATTGTAATTTCGCGTTCTTTTGTTTTTTTTTTTTTTTGGTTTTTTTTTTTTTCTTCCTTGCTTCTGCCAGCGGACGTTCGACATTCTGATGCCGCCCCTTTTTTTTTTTTTGATTTTTTTTTTTGGTTAGAGAACTTAAATTTATGTTCTTTTTTTTTTTTTTTTTCCAGGAAGCTGCTGAATCAACTTAAGTTCCTTTCTGCTGGCCACGACTCCCCTGATTAGATCGCGAAGTGAGGTCGACTTCTAAGACGAGGAATCGTTTCTCCCCGTAGATTCGATTCTTCGCAGACGACTCCCTCACTTAATCTAATTTGGGTCGACTTTAATTTCTTCCTTCCAGCCACGACTCCCCCGATTAGATCGCGAAGTGAGGTCGACTTTTAAGACGAGGAATCGTTTCTCCCCGTAGATTCGATTCTTCGCAGGCGACTCCCTCACTTAATCTAATTGGGGTCGACTTGAATCTCTTTCTTCCAGCCATGGTGCATTTTCTGGATTCGTCATCCGATCCCAAGAAGTCAACTCTTACCATCCTAGACAAAGAAGATGACCCAATTGAAGAAGGCGTGACGCTCCGTGTAGATATGCCAACACCCCTACCGTCCAGACGTTCTTTACTCCATAACTACCTTGCAGATTCATGCTGGAGTGTGGAATCTACCCGTGACATACAAAGATCAGACGGAGTCATCTCGACTTTGAGAGTCTTGAAGCTTAGCTCGCCATTATTTGCATCTTCAGTCCCTTCTCAAGGAGCAACACCCTTACTTAGGCATCGTATCATGGACGGAACACTATCCTGGGGCAATTTTTCACCTTGTTTCTCCGACAACTTCTTCATACCGTGCTATTGGGAATGACTTGAAGACGTTCTCGGTCGCAACAAGGACAAACTTAAGGAATAGAGGCTTCATGACGGACTATATGCATCACTGTTTTCTTATGACATGAGTCTCACCGTCTTCAAAGTATTTTGTGAGCTGTGGTGCCACACTACCAACACCTTTTGCACAGAGAGTGGCGATATGTCAATCTCCTTATGGGATTTGCGGACTATAGGTGGACTTCCAGCTGACGGCGCTTACTACGAAGAAGTCATTCCACCCGCCAGAAAACTCCTTTCTGCAGGACGTGGAGAAAATGATATTCCAGCGACTTGCACATTCCTTTTTTCTGCATTCCACAGACTATGCCAAGATGTTCATGGCCTTATTCAACCTCCTGCTACCGAATGGATACGCTTCTGGTTTCGAGGGCGGCAGATTTACACTCCTCCTCCCAGTCGTGACAACAGAAAGCGAGTTAGAGCTCCAACAAACACATCATGTCCATCTGGTATGATTGCTCCTCGCACAGGGCGAACGAAGAGAGAGAAGGACCCTTTTGTGACGCTCAACATTCCTGAGGCTCTAATCGAAGAGACTTACCTTGCTGCCCTAATTTCCTGTTGGCTGTGCTCATTTGTGCTACCAACTGAAGCAGTGTGCCTTATTCGCCCAACTGTGTTTGTAGCTGCAAGCAAACTAGCTCGCGGGGAATATCTAAACCTCGCAATTCCTGCTTTGGCTAGCATTTATCGGGGATTACATAGAATTTCCACGGCTCGGAGCTTGAATAAGTTGGAAGTAATTTTTCCTATTCACTACGTTTACGGATGGTTAGGGACTTACTTCCCAACTTATTTTAATCATCCCCATCATCGGCATGGCCATCCTAAAATGGTGAGGTTCTCTGGCGAAAAGATGAATCGTACTCCTGACGTACAAGAAGCTCGAGAACTATTGAAATGCAAGGATCCATCCGTCATGTATTCTAACGCTCTTATGAAGGATACATCGATCACCTTGATTGACACCCAAAATTTATCCTCAAGCTGGAAAGCATATTTGATTTGCCTCCGCTCTGGGTTTTTGACTTTGCGACAAGGAAGAACAATTGTGATCGAACCATACTTTCCTTGTAAGTTTGGGCGACAATTTGGCTTCTATCAAGATGTACTCAGTGAGCCACGGATGAATGACAGAGAGGGCACCTTACAGGATGTACCTCGCTATTGGTTCAACCTTACAGAACATATAACAAGGTCCAGCGTGACAATTCCTGCTCCTCCTGACAAGAAGTCTACACTGGTTACCATTGCATATGCTAATTGGTGGCAATCTTCGCGAGGCAACCTCTTCTCTCAAGGGCTTAAACATCCTAGAAGCGAGATGGTGCAACCACGAAGAGCTCCTAAAGTGAAAATTGCTGATGATGCATCCGCCTTAGTTGTCACATCTGGTAAAGCAAGTGCACATAAGCCAATCATGCAGCAGCGTAATGAACATACCCTATCTCCAGCTGAGCTTAGAAAAGAAGGAGGGGATAGTTCCTCATTAGGAGCAAACACATCTCCTCAGAAAAGTAGAAGTTGTTCGCCTGGTAAAGAGAAGATTGAAGCTTTGAGAGGTTTGGGTGTTAGGTCTTCCATTAGTGGAGCGAAGAATTTGTCAGGCTCGAGAAGCAAACTAGACGTTGCCACCCAACTGCCTAACTCCAAGAACAAGTCTAACAGTGCGACGAGCTCACTAAAATCGGTAAACAAAGCAAAGGGAGAGGTGCATCTTGTTATCCTGCCCCCTTTTCCTTCCCTTTTTTTTTTTTGAATACCTAACCCTCCTTTTAATGTAGGGATATACTGCCGAAATCGGAGATAGACTTAAGACCGTATTTGGTGACAAAGACAGTGAAGCCACCTTGATTGTGCCTGCTGCCAAGTCGATTGAGGACGGTTCTATTAACATAATGCCCTCGCCAGTGAAACAAACAGAGCGCTGTGAATCACCTGCTCCTTCTGTTGCAACCTACTTTCCTGGGAGAATTGCTTCTGGCGTGTTTAATGATTTGGCCTTGAGTGTGAAGCAACGTTTTCAGCAACAGTTGAAAAAGTTCATCCCAAAGACAGAGAGTGACCTGGGAAATATCCGCCAGGAAGCTGAGCAAATATATGAAACGTTATCATCCTTTCAGGCAGATTATTTGGGGCTGAAGAATAATGTCGAGGCATACTTGAACGAAGTCGGACAGTATCTGAAATTGAAAGCTCAATTAGAAGATCGGACTCCTACCAAAGATGTGCTAGGTAAGCGGGCAGCCTTATTAGACAAACTTGGGGAGGCACGAGCTTCAGTGGAAAAGGTCGGTGTGCAGTTTGATGAGACAACTACTGCTATCGCCCAAGTTCACAAGCGAAGGAAGCTACTCGAAGCAGATCTTGAGCGAGCAAAGGCGGATGAGCTGGAACTGCAAGACAAATTAGTAGAGACTGAAACTTCATTAAAGAAAGCCAAAGGTAGTGTGTCTCTTCTTGAACAAGAGGTTGCTGATTTAGATGCTGCCCCCCTAGTTACCGCAGAAGAAACGGCTCAAGTTGAAGCAGCAAGGAAACGTGCCCAAGAGCTTTTAGGCATATTGGATGCCTAGACCATGTCCGATGGATTTGTTCTAGAATTTTTTGGAACTTTGCAACTTGCTAGTTCTTTTTTTTTTTTTTTTTGAACTTAGTATGGTTTTATTGTAATTGGTTTTGATATATTGCGATAAGATGAATCTTTCGATTCGAGTTTACGCAATCATATGTAACTGTACCCAATGAACAAAACCCATACACTAACACTATGACGGCTGTACTTAAGAAATATATCAAAGTTGCCTACGTACCTAGAGGAAATGTAATACCCTAAAGGATCAAGCCATACGTAGTTCAAGAACATAACATTTTTTATTTGTTTTGTTTTGCCGTTCACAGTTTAGACTCTTGTGGGCCAGGAGTAATACAAATGAAATTTAACTTGAAAGTACGAGCAGTTTAGGCTCTTACTTAGGAGCTTTACAACATTAATTCTATTTCAAGGGTAATAACGCTTCAAGAACTTGCAATTTATGGGTCCTACGCGCACTCCATCAGCACCAACTATCTTGTATGCTCCATTTGTGTAGACTTCTCTGACTACATAAGGACCATCCCACTTGGAGGTGAATTTGCTTCCAGACTTGTGAGAAACGATGATCGGTCTTCTTACTGCCAGGACCTGGTCTCCCACTTGGAACGAGCGTGGCCGAACCTTTTTGTTGAACGCTCTTGATAAACGGGCTTGATAGCATTCCAGCTTTTGTTGCGCCTGAAGTCTCCTCTCATCAAGGGCCTCCAACTCAGCTAAGCGAAGCCTGTGATTTTCGTCTTCCGTCAAACCTTCCTGTATGGCGATGCGGAGTGATGGGATTTGAAACTCCAACGGTAGAACGGCCTCAACTCCATACACCAAAGCGAATGGGGTCGATTGTGTTGGCGCCTTGTACGTTGTTCGATATGCCCAAAGAGCTTCCCCTAATCTCTCATGCCAATCCCGTTTAGACTTTGCGACAACCTTTTTGAGTAGGTTGCAAAGCGTTTTGTTAAAGGCTTCTGCCAGGCCATTTGCAGGGGCATTGTACATGGAAGACTTATGCTGGGAGAACTTAAACTTCTCGCACAGACTTGTCATCAGGCTGTTGAAGAAAGGCTTACCATTATCGGTGATAATGTACCTCGGCACACCATACCGATAGATGATGTGTGTCCTTGTGAAGTCAACCACATTTTCTTTTTTGACCTCTCTTAGTGGAATCGCTTCCGCCCATTTAGAGAAGTAATCAGTGGCAGCTAGGATATAGGAGTGACCAGCAGACGATTTAGGCATGATTGGTCCAACGACATCGAGCCCCCATGCCTCAAATGGCCAAGATGCAACTGTTGGGTGGAGAGGTTCGGGAGGTTGATGTATGAAGTTAGCATGGAACTGGCAAGCATCGCACCTCTTTGCATAATTTATGCAATCTTGCACCATAGTGGGCCAGTAGTAGCCCATCCTTTTAATGCGATCATGTAACCTAGGCCCTGATTGGTGTGCTCCACACACACCTGAATGAGCTTCAGTCATTGCTTGCTTTGCTTCTTCCACGTCCAAGCATCGTAACCAAAGACCAAGAGGAGAGCGTCGATAGAGCGTCCCGTTGTAGTAAAGGAAGCTTGAAGCCCTCCGCTGTATTTCTGTCTTATGCCTTGGGTCACTAGGCAGTTTTCCATGCTCTAAGTACTCAATTATAGGTTGACGCCAGTCTTCTGCATCTGTTTCAAGAACACATATCATGTTGACGTCTTCCTCTGAATTTTCATCATCTGGTGGAACAGCCCAGCAACTACATACTGGAATAGTCATTCCTTCTTCTGCCCCCAGTGCCAGAGTGGCTGCGAGGCTTGCTAGTGCGTCAGCCATCTTGTTGGCACTCCTTGGCACGTGCTCTAACTTGATCATGTCCAACTTATTTAGCAGGCGTAATGCTTGCCTGTGATACGGGACAAGGTCCTCTTTCTTGACCTCGTATTCGTCAAGTAGTTGATTAATGACCAACTGCGAGTCACCATATATGTTGAGATCGGTGATTCCCATCTCAATAACCATTTCAAGGCCCAAGTTAAGCGCTTGGTATTCCGCCACATTGTTAGAGCACAAATGAGTAAGCACAAATGAATACGGAAGAATGTGCTTTTTGGGGGAGATGAAAACCACTCCTGCACCAGCGCCATCACGTCTAGCTGCACCATCGAAATACATTTCCCAGGGAGGGAGGATATCGATGTAGAACACGCCTTCTCCCGACAAATCGTCATTCAGCTCCCAATGATCAGGAATGGGATGATCTGCCAAGAAATCTGCCAACGCTTGCCCCTTAACCGCTCTTTGGGGTACATAGACAAGGTCATACTGTTTTAAGATGACCGCCCATTTTGCCAGTCGCCCATTTAAGATTGGCCTAGATAAGATGTACTTGATGGGATCAGTTTTGGAGATCACTTGCACTGTATAGGCCTGCATGTAATGCTTTAATTTCTGGATGGCAAAGATGAGTGACAAGCATATCTTTTCAATAGGGGAGTACTTCAACTCAGCGCCGACCAACGTACGACTTAAGTAGTACAGAGCAACTTCTTTCCCTTCCTCGTTTTCCTGTACGCATAATGCTCCTAGGGATTTTTCCTGAGTTGCAATGTATAGTCGAAGAGGCTTGTCAGGAATGGGTGCCCCCAATACCGGAGGATGGGACAAATATTCCTTTATTTTCTTGAAAGCTGCTCGGCATGAGTTGTCCCATTCAAACGGTGCTCCCTTTTTCATGAGGTGGCTGAAGGGGTGACAACGTCCTGCAAGATTTGAGATGAATCTTCGGATGTATGCCAAGCGACCTTGAAGTCCGCGAAGCTCTCTAAGATTCTTCGGCTCTGGCATCTCTTGAATTGCCTTGATCTTCGATTGGTCGATCTCGATTCCTCGATGGTGAACGATGAAGCCTAAGAATTTTCCGGATGAGACACCGAACGCGCACTTGAGCGGGTTCATCTTCAATTGACATCTCCGTAATCGTTCAAAGATCAAACGAAGATCTTGTATGTGGTCCTCCCTCTTTTTGGACTTGACTACCAAATCATCGACGTAGCATTCAGCTTTTTTGTGAAGCATATCGTCAAAAATCGTTTGCATTGCCCTTTGGTAGGTTGCTCCTGCATTCTTAAGTCCGAAGGGCATTACCTTATAACAAAAAATTCCCTTAGGTGTGCGGAAAGCTATGGCCTCTTGATCCTCTGGAGCCATCAGAATCTGATTGTATCCTGCTGTACAATCCATGAATGACAACGCTTCATGCCCTGTAGTTGAGTCGATCATGAGTTCTGTGACAGGTAGCGGGAAATCATCTTTTGGACAAGCGTCGTTGAGATCCCGGAAGTCCACACAAATACGAAGTTGTCCATTCTTCTTTCTGACAGGCACGATGTTTGCGATCCATGTTGGATATTTGACCTCGCGAATGAATCCCGCCTCTATGAGTTTGTTGACCTCCTTTTCAATTTCCGGTACCAACTCTGGGCGAAAACGTCGTTGAGGTTGTTTCTTAGGCGAAATACCCCTTTTGATAGATAATCGATGAACTGCAACCTTCGGGTCCAACCCGGGCATTTCTTTATAGCTCCAGGCAAATACGTCCTTGTACTCTGTCAGGAGTTCCAAGTACTGCTTTTCTTCTTCTAGTGTAAGTGATGAGCTTACGTAGATAGGGCAAGGCTCTTCATTGGTTCCAAGATTCAGCTCTTTCAGATCATCAACTGTAGCCTGGCCCCCATCTTCGAAAGTCTTAGGAGTCTCTGCCAACTCTATCTCGGAGTCTGAGTCATCACATTCGTGGATCGTGATATGATTGGAAGAAATAGCTTCTTCTTTCTCCGCTTCCTTGTTAGAGTTAGAGTTTTTTCGTTGACCTGTGAAAACCACAGTACGCCTCTTTACTCTTAATGAACCATCTGTCTCAACATCCAGACTAGAGAAACGTTTCATACGAGAAGGGATTGAGCTTTGAACTTCATTTATCACTCCCAAGCGGCTAAATGCAGAGCTTTTCTCTTGCTGAAGTTGTGAGTTTGAGGACTTTTCTCCAGCTCCTATTCTGGCAAAAACCGAAGGCTTTGGCCGGGGATCATCTTTTATTCTGTTGAAAACAGAGCATCTATGATCTTTTCCTTTCCCTATACGGGCGAATACTGACGGACGTTTTTTAGAAGTAGATGATTGTAGCCTATCAAACACGGAGGGCTTTGGGTTGGGTGAAGCATTTTCATCTTCACTCACGTCTACTTCTTCAGCTGAGATGTGTTGAATCACCAACTTTTTGTCCTTTCGTCGCCCAGAGATTTTGACTGGCTGCGGTGGTGTGAAACCCAGTCCAACTTTAGAGACGGCTATTGAACCTCCCTGTTCTTGAATCTTCCTCTGAGTTTCGGTAAGGCCATGAGGCTTGGCTTCGATTACCTTTCCTAAAGCAGTGGGATTTTGAAAGTCGTAACCAGCTCTCTCCATAAGCTTGTACGCATTAGGATCAAATCCTTCCCTAGTCCGTGCGCTTGGCAAGTCATCGCCTTCTTTAGAAGAAACGACAAACCCGGAAAGAGGGGGCCTACTCACCTTAGCCTGCCACATTTTAAGCGTTGGAACTGTCGCACTTCCTTTCAAGGTGATTATGCTAGCTCCATTGTCCTTTTTGGTAACTTCGGTCTCGACGCTTCTGCTTGTACACTCGCTAAAGGGCGATTCGCCCTCCTTACGGCGAGACCTAGGTATGTACCTTAAGACTGGTGGCACTGATCCTGTTGAAACAGCAGCCTGTTTAGCGACTTGCTCAACACAAGAGGTGGTGCTACCTTGCTTGCTTGCTTCTTTCTCGAGTTGCTGCTTAGGAGCATCAACTTTTGCTGCTTGAGGGATCTTCTTTGCGACACCTTTGCCTGTGGAAGAAATGGTTGACGGCATGGTTTCTTTAGGCGCAGCACCTTCTTCAAAGAACCTTGCGTCTGCGAAATGGGACTCAGCCTTAGTGAATGGTTTGACATCTCCATTTATTTTCTTCTCTCCATCACGGTAGTACTTAAGGCATTGATGTAGAGTGGAAGCCACTACCCCATGCTCGTGGAGCCATGGTCGTCCGAGTAACAACCTGTAGGAAGTCCTAGCGTCGATTACATGGAAGATGGAGGACGTCGTCAAATCTCCCATTATCAGTTCAACGCGAATCATGCCGATTGCACGTTGGCCCTCAAGGTTAAAGCCTTGAATCATCGTTCGGCTCTTAGACAGTTCTTCCACTGTGATGCCTAAGTCGTTCATTGTAGACTTCGGCATGATGTTGACGGCTGACCCTCCATCCACAAGAATGCGTCTGACTTTCTGCTCCCTAATGTAACCAGTCACAAACAAAGGACGATTATGGGGCTTGGATCCCAACAACAAATCGTCGTCAGTGAAAGTGACTGCGGTGTTGCAATAGGCACACTGAACAGGGCCTTCTGTTGATGCTCCCACATCCTTGATTTTATCAGCATAAAGTTCTGGGTGTTGTAAGGCAGCAACAACATGTTGGCGCATCTCGTCAGGCAAACAAAAGATTTGCCCCCAGCCCATGCGAGCTGGCAAAGCCTCCAAGACAGTTAAAGTCTTATCAGCTACTCTAGGAGACCCCTCTTGTCCGTCACTTCCTTCGTCTTCCTCTTCTTCGAGCTCAGAACATGAAGTCATGTTGACTGTAACTTTCTCAAAGAAGTCTGTTGGGAAAAACTCTTCGAGTGTGACAGGGACAAGCGGCTCCTGCTCAAGGAGGTCGGTAGGAAAAATTTCGTACCTTTTGACGTTCTTGGTCTTCTTCTCTCCTTTTGAATGACGAGGGCTTTTCTTTCTTCCTTGTCTCTTCCTGCGGCGGAGAAGCGGTGATTGCACTTGGCTTTGCTTCCTTGGCCTCCGGCGAGTGACAAGAGTCCATCCCTCTTCATCAACATCAGTTTTATCAGAGACATCCATAATAGGCTCAGTCTCTGGCGCGAGCCCTTTGGAACCAATTGGAATCACCACAGGCTCCAGACTTCCAAATTGAATTGTAATTAATTTCACTCCAAGGGAGGAAATCAATTCGGTATTTAGTTTACCACGAGGTGGAGTATGCTTTGGCCTCCAGGGCGATGAGGAATACTCCAACTGAGTGGAGATATGATTTGTCTCCACAGTGTCGTCCAAATCTAATATTATCTTCCCATCCCTGGCAAGTTGCATAATACGCTCCTTGAGCGTAACGCATTTCTCGAGAGGGTGACTGACCACCCTGTGATACCGACAGTATTTTGGGTCGGTAACCCTTCCAGCTTCTTCGGGCCGTTTCGGTTCTGGAAGTTGAATAACCCCATTTTCAAGGAGATCATCCAGCATTCCTGACAAGTCTGAGTCAGGGAACGGATATTTCTTCTCCTGCAGTTCCTTTAATGTAGGACGCTTCTTTCCAGAATCCTTGGAGAATCCACCCTTCTTATTTTCATACTTGGGCTTCCCGGAGATTCGAACCGGCTCCCTAGTTGAAGCAGCCATGGATTCTTTGTTTGAGGACTTTGTGGACTTAGGATTTTTCTTGAATTCACCCTTGTCCTTTCTAGCGTCAGATGAGGAAGAAGACTTGCCACGGCGACTTGCGATCGTTATCTCCATATCATGAGCTTTTGTCGCCAATTCCTGGAAGGTCCTTGGCTTACTCATCTGCAGGACGTATAGTAAATCCCACTCCATACCTTGAGCACACATTTCAACGGCTGAAGCTTCTGATAGACGATCCTTACACTCAAGACTTAGGGATCTCCAGCGATTAATGTAATCAAGAACCGGTTCGTCCTTCCATTGTCTAGTGCTTGTTAACTCTGTCATGCTAACAACACGTTGAGTGCTGTAGAACCATTCAGGAACTCCTGCTCCATTTGTTCCCAGCTGTTAATAGACTCTGGCTCCAAGTCTGTGTACCAGTCGAATGCAATCCCTTTTAGAGTACGAACAAACTGTTTCACTAGTCGGTCCCCCTCTGTGCCAGCATTACTGCACGTCTCAATGAAGTGGGCAATATGCTGTTTGGGGTTGCCCTTGCCGTCGAACTGGTTGAACTTGGGAGGCTGATAGCCATGCGGCATACGAAGAGCATCAATCCTCTTCGTATAAGGCTTTGTATATAAGTGGGTCTTGTGAGATCCTCCTCCCAACTGAGCCTTGACCGCATTTGCTATTAAGCTTTGAATCTGCTCAACAGACATCGAGCCTAAAGAACGGTCTTTTCTTGCTTTGCGCTCATCATCCGATTCTTCACTGTGGCTGGACTCTTTATCAGAGTCTTCAGCGCCTGAGCCTTTGTTGGAAGCTTCAGAGGACTTCTTTTCCAGTTTCTTCATCAGCTCAGCAATCTGATCGTTCTGGCGTTTGATTTGAGCATCCTTTTCTGCACTCTCTTTAGAGAGCCTATCCAAGGTAGCCTTCATACTTGCCAGTTGTTCTTCGAAGTTAGTAGCCCCTGTCACCATAACTGGCATGATGACAGTGTCAGATGATTCAGCTTCAGCATGCGAGGAAGGTGATCCCTTTGATGATGCTAAAGAGAAATCGTCGCTTGAGTAACCATCATCTTCAAAATTGAAGGGTTGAAAAGCAGGGTTTGTGTGGGTTTGGAGTTCATCCATCCCACGTGGAATTGTTTGTGGCATGATGAAGCCAGCAACAGATTTTTGCTTCAGAGCATTCGAAACGATTTGATTGACTCCATCAGATACCTTGGAGCCGAGGTTTTGAATCTTGTGTGACTGTGATATTGCAGCCACAACTGATTGTTCTCCAGTAGCTTTTGTCATACTTCTCGTCATGACACCACCAGATGCAGCACTAGCAGTTGTTGATCCTTGCGATGCGGATCGAACAGTCTTCCTTGAAGATTGAGTGATAGCGTTCTTAGGGGCCATGTTATCTTCGAAGAAGTGCAGAGTTGGTATTTTGAAGAAAGAGATGAGAGGCAGAGATGTCCCACCAGGCGTGCCAAATTTGTAAACGCAAATTTCGAGGCTAAAATAAATTAGACAAGAAATTCTGCAACAAATTGAATTTTTGTATTGATTTTGTATATGGGTACAATCTCTGAATTTGATACAATAAAATTGATCCTCTGATTCGATCTCCTAATGACTTGAGTACTCCGAGGACTTGATGGTTGATCTCGGTTGATGCAAATCAGCTGAAGAACTCTGAAGATGTTTCTTGGTTCTGATCTACCAGTGACTGGTTGTGATTCCTTAAGCTCTGCAAGTCTTGATCCTTCTCGCTTGGTAGCTGGATGCTCCTTGCTGTCCGAGTTCTGAATTCTGCAAATGCTGAGTGCCCCCCAAATGAAGGGAGAAGGCCTCTATTTATAGGCTCTGCCGGTTAGGGTTGGAGCCGGGTTTTGGGCCTAGGCCCAGTAATAATTTTCTTATTTTTAAATAAAGAAAATAATTACTAATTCCTGCATCATCGATGACGCGTGGCGACTTTTGATTGGCTGCACCTAATTTTGACCGAGTGGGCCAACCAAAGTCAACGTAACACGTGGCACTTTATGGTTGGTCCATTTTTTACACGTGGCATCATTTAATTCGTTATAGATTTTTTTTTTTTTTTGGCCCTTCTACAGTCATCCCATAGAGGTTAGTTTTTCTTTTCCATAATCATCTACTTTTTTAGTTGAATTTGTGAAAGATTCATGCTTTAACTTGGTACGTAAAAGTTAGTAGAAATTGTGTGAAAAATCCATGCTTGATGTGGGTTCTTATTGTATGGAGTTTGTGTGTGGTAGATTGACAGCAATATAGCATAAATGTATATATGTGTTCTTCATGGATAAAAGTTTCTTGCTTTGAAGGGTAAAATGATAGATCTTGATGTGGGTGATTAAAACATGGATTCTTGATAGAATGATAAATGGAAGTGTTGGAAGGGTTAAGGGGATTATACTGATTACGGGTGTTCATTTCAGACTTGCATTTTATTCTTTCTGACAATAGCAGTGCTAATGGGGCTTAATCATGTCATAAATAGGTCATTGCTTCATTCTATCACACCATCATAGGGATTTCTACAAAATAATCCACCATAATTATCAATAATTATTGGGAAAACTACAAGCAAGTGTTGGAAATTTTTGGTTATTACCCTTAGGCAATCTAATAACTGCGAGGTATTCTTTTAGGATGGAGTGGCGGCAGACTTTCGATTAGACCTGTCGGGGTGGAGGGGAATGGCGTATGTGAAAGTACAATTGTGCCCCTCATTAGAATTGATTGAGGAAAGCCCCAATTTCTTTGGTTTGAGAAGGAAGCCCGAGGTTTGGGTGGGAAAAAACCCTTGAACCGCAGAAGATAGAGGAAGGAGAGGAAGGAAGGAGACGAATTTGGTGCTGGCCAACTTCGTGGAGGCTCGATTGGTGGAAGTATTGGGAAGTGGAAGACTGCTGGGGGTGGAGAGTGGCGGTCCGAGATGAAATTTGCGAAGACACAAGTAAGTACCCGTCTCTTAAATTTGAGAATTTGGCAAAGTCAATGGAGAATTGGTAGGGGTTCTTGTAGAGTAGTTGGTGCAATATTGTTGTAATTTGTGGAAATGCATGTGGAAATCTGCCTTCTTGTAGGTCAACTGACCATCTCGGTCAGTTAGGGTTGGAAGTTGTTTGGTTTGTTAGACTTAGGTTGCTTTTGTATCAGTACTAAAATTACCCCCCATAGGTGGTTTTGATGGTTAGTTGTAGGAGAAATTTGAAGTGATAGAGGTGTGCTTGCTACTTGTGGGAGTGGAGGTTTGTGTGTACTGGGTTGGTGGTGTCTTGGGGGGTGAAGGTTGCTCATTGTGATGGTTGAAGTTGGGAAATGGCAGTGCGAACCGTGTGTAGTTTAAGGGTATTACAGAGCATAAGACGATAGTGTTATTTGTGTATGTTATTCCGATAACATCCTGGTTGCTGAAGATGTCATCCGGGGATGTATATTGCTATAGTATGGGTAGTATGACCTTTGAATAGGTCATAATTTGAGGACACTGACCTATATGGTGGGCGTGGGTATTAGGGAAATGTAAGTTGGAGATGGGTTTGTTGTGGCTTTCACCATGTTGTGGTCTATGTTGTGTTTATGCTTGTGTGTCAATCATAGTGGGACTGATTGTAGTTGGAATTATGATGTGGACTTTGGTGGTTCATGTTGTAGTCAGTAATAAGGTGATGTAGATATCATAACCATATTTGTGCTGATGAGGTGTGTTTTGTTTTTGAATAGGTGAAGGAGACGGAACTTTGTAGCAGGAGAATTATGAAAGGGATGATGTCGATGAAGCTGAAGATGGAGGGTGAACGTCGAAAGAGGGGGAGGATATATGATTGCGAAGATAGTGTCATTTGTGATG